>CM031987.1:6949197-7549197 GCA_018804465.1 Populus tomentosa
TTTAAAAGGTCAATGTATGAAGTCATAATCCAAAATAGAGCTATGTATTTTTTGGTGTCCAACCCTAGGTTAGGCTACAGCAAGCTCGCGCCCAATTCCAAGTTGAGTAAGAGAGCATCCACGCCCAACCCCATGCTAGGTCAGGGATGCGTCTTACCCAACTCCACATTGGGCTATGGGGGGTTCGCGCCCAACCCCCTATTAGGTCAGGGACGCGAACGCGCCCAACTCCACGTCAAGTTGTAGCATGTTCGTCCTTGACCATTCTTGGGTATAGTCGCAAGTTGAACCCAACTCCTCCTGGGCTTAGTGTGTGAGTTGAACCCAATATCCCTCAAGTTGAGTGCGCAACTGAAAGGTCACTCCACATTGAACCTCCCATACCTTAAGTCTGGATTAATAATTATGATACTTATCATAATCTTGTTTAATACAAACAAACAGTTTATGCCTATATTAATTAGATATGATGGTACGAGAAAAAAGATAATATTATATTTCTCATGTAAGATTACATTTCTACCCCTCCTACAGTGCATGAAACAGGTCAAGTCAACTAATATAAAAGAGGGCAAGAATATACAAAAAGAGGTTCGAAACCTTATACTCAAAGACACAAACACATTATCTGTTTCTTCTTCTTTCTTAATTCAACATCTTCTTCCCCTTCCTCTTCTCTGTCTTCATAAAAGCTTATTAATGCTTTCATTAATTTCCTTTACTACATAAAATACCTAGTAATGACTTGATCTTCGAAGGGTCCCCATCAACCCCCCAGGGGACTTTGCGCAGGTATTTATCAGGATCATGACTCAACTAAGGTTAGTCAAATTTTCTTTATTCTTAAGTCTCCTTATTTCTCCAAAAATAAGCAGACTTGGGGGGCTACTAATGGGTTACAGTTTCCTTAAACCTCCCCCATTTAAAAGGCCATCACATGAAGTCATAACCCTAAATGAGGCTATATTTTTTTTGATGCCCAACCCTAGGTTAGGCCATAGCAGGCCCACACTCAACCCCATGTTGACCCAGGATGCATTCGTGCCCATTCTCTGTTCTTTATAGGAATTTATGAGAATATTAAAAATCACAGGGAATATTCTGTTGTGAATTATTCTTAGGGATTCTTGTACGTCATTCACAGTATGTTTGATGACATTCACTTCAAGACTGACTTTTTCTTTAATGGATCTCCTCAGGGCATAGTTATCAAACCCGGTCTGGGAGTTGACCCAGCTAGGGGACTGGGTCCCGGGTCCCGGGTTTTATAGATCAACCCGGAAAAATTTTAAAAAATAATTAAAGTTTTAATTTTGATAATATAAATATGGTTGGGAGAAAAATAATGGGGTTTTATAAAAGGATATTTACCACAAATCTTGATAGGAGCTTCAAGCTCTAGAAGATTGGGCTGCTTCAAGAAAATCTCCCTCGAAGTGATGCAAAGTTGCCTAATTTCAACCTCGGAAAGCTGAACCTGGTTTCCCCCAACTCCAAGCAACCTATTAATGATTCCTCTATTAAGTCTTACTAAAATAAAAGGGTGAAACAAGATTAAAGGGAATAGGATCTCTTTCGGGATCTGGGTTTCTTTGTAGTGGAGTAAAGAATGAATGGGGTTATTTTGAAAAAAAAAAAAAAAAAAGGATAAATGGAAAGCAAGTAGCGAGTGTTTCGAGTAGTAGAAAAGCAGTGGCTAGGTGAAAAAGGGACCCCAAAAAGAAGCTCTTCCTTGAGAGAAAGAAATGCTGATAATTTACAACGATCTTGAGTCTTGACACTTGCTTTCTTTGCAAATTTTCAAGCGGGGCGGCAGGCTGCGACCGCCCAATTGAAGCGTTTAGGCTTTTTTGGAAAGTGATGGTGGTGGACCAATGTCCATTGCCACTTGAGAGCCCGGCCTTTTCTCCATCTCATATTCACTTCTTATGCCTTCTCTTTGGGCTGAAAAATTCCTACCTCTTGGGAGCTCTCTGGTGACCTTGAATATTATCCTCAACCAACCGACTCAGAAAAGGGATCCAAAGAGAGGTGGACATGGTTACTTAGGTTCTATTTGATTTAAGATAGAGTGTTAAAACATAAAATATTAAAGATGTAAAAAGTGATTAAAGGATAAAATATTGAGAATATTGCATTCACGTGTAAGAACTATGTATAATGGTGGAATCTAATAAATTTAAATTATATATAATAAAATATAAAATATAATATTTATTTGTGGCGCCTATTGATTATTTGTAAAGAAATAATAGAAGTTAAATGGTTAGTTAGAAACAAATAAAACTAGTACGAGTCTTAAAAATTCTCTCCTCTCAGCATTTTGTTTCTCATCCTACACTTGCCCCTTTTCTAACATAGATAAAAAGGGATGTTTGTTGGGATATTTAGAAATATAGTAGTGATTATTTTTTAAAATATTTATTATTTTAAAATATATTAAAATTATATTTTTTTTAATTTTAAAAAATATTTTTGACATAGTATATTAAAACAATCTAAAAATATATAAAATATATTAATTAAAAATAAAAAATATATATATATTTAAAAAAAACAATTTTAAAATAAAAGATAAACTAAACTCTTCCAACCTGCGCCAATTATAACCTAGGCTGCTATAATAGGGAAAGTCTATGTCTAGTTCCCTGTAATTATCAACAAAGCTTTAAATGCCTGCACATTTTGACAAGTGGCCGACGACATTTGTAGCCAATTCAGTGAAACATTTATGGAGTGTCAGATTTAGCTTCTTGTCTCAGCCCTTAACTACCTAGTCACATACACACTATAGTTTTGAAACCGATCAAGTTGACGTGGTATAATAATCAAGTTATAAATATGATAGATTTATCCGGATCAATTCAAAAAAATATACAATGTGCAGCAATTATCATGAATTAGACACAAAATGCAAGGCAACAACTATGCATCTATAAGCAATTCGCTAAAAAGGGGATGCTGTAACTCAACAGAATTCCATATGAAATTCTGCAATGTCATTGACAATCCAATTGTACACTTCAGGCTAGAATATAAGGTCGCCAGTTCTAAAAAGAGAATGAATTCCATCGAATATTTACTTAGCATTACTTTTTAAAACATATATTTTTATAAATATATTAAAATAATATATATTTTTATTTTTAAAATTTATTTTTAATATCAGCACCTTAAAATAATTTTAAAATACTAAAAATATTAATTTGAAAAAAAATAAAATAATCTCAATTTTTTTAAAAAATATTTTTGAAATATAAAAATAAATATAAAACAAAAACCTAAACTTCTTTCCATCTAATTTTAAAACAAAGCTCAAACAAAGAGATTGTTATTGGGATATTATTTTTAAAAATATATTAAAATAATATTTTTTATTTTTAAAAATTTATTTTCAATATTATTATGTCAAAACAATAAGAAAAACATGAAAATTTAATTTTTAATAAAAAGATAATTTTAAATTCTTACCAAACAACATTTCAACCTCATTTTCAAAAAGTTTATCCACTACCCCTGAGTTTTTGTGGCTGAATTTTCCAGTGCCGACTCTTTAAAGAATATAGAAATATGCAAAGCCTCAACAGCGCTAAAGTTAAGTACAACAAAAAAAACAAAAAACCTTGGTGAAATTGTTCATTTTGGTAATTTAGCATTTGTTAAAACTGTTCATTTCAATTTTCTCTTTGTCTATGCTTTTTATTTCCATCGTTTTGGATTTTTAAAATATTAAAATAATATTATTTCATACACATATATATATATATATATATATATATATATATATATATATATAAAAGAGGTTAGTTTTTAAATAGTTTACTTGAGTTATCCGAGTTCCGGATCGATCGAGTTTCACTCAGCTAATTTTTTAAAGAATTTTTACTTAAATCTAGGCTGGTTTTAATTCCGAATCAACTAAATTTTAGTTTAACCTACCGTGCTAATCCATATTTCAAAACTATAATGCACACTATCACATGGATTTATTTAGAATTATAATTAAAACCTAATTAATCTCGTCACGTGGTAACTCCTGGACCTAGCTTTTAAATGGAGTCGTGTTTCAAAGTAAACAAAGTATGAGTTGATTTATTTCAATTTTGTTCCTTGAATTTTTAGTTTTTTGTAGACAATAAATTGATTTTTTTCATATAAAATCGAGTAATTTTTTTTTTATATAATGATATCTCTATAAAAAATAAATTAAAATAAATAAATAAGTCTAATTCTAAATTAACACAATATAAAAAAAAAATAAACAAAAAATTCAATAATCAAAACAAAATTAAATAAAAAACTGAAAAAAAAATTACTATTCCAATTCACAATCTTTATGTACAATAATTTTTCCTTCTCTTGTAGGTTTTTGTTAATTGGTTGATTATTTTTCTTACAATTTAGAAATACAACAGTTATTATATAGCTAAACTTGTGGTGATCACGCTCATTAATTGATCAGTACTTTCCGGGAGGGAAAATGATTTTTAGTGCCATATAACTGCAAACTTTCGCCGCAATGTGTGAAAGGTTTGAAACAACTTTTGCCTGCAATTGTAACTTTTCCTCTCTTTTTTATGTGAGAATTGCTGTTGCGATGTAAGTGCAGCTTTAAGCCGGAATCCAGTGAAAGCAAAAGATCATTAAAATCATATATACCTTTCTTCCTCACATGGTGTAAACAACTTAGCATTTGCCCCCATTTTCAAAATTTTCGACTCAATGGGACCTAAATGCAACCTTCACATAAAATCACACCTTTCCTCCTCACTTGGTATGGTATAAACAACTTAGCATTTGCCGACCTAAAAGCATAACTTGAAACCTAATTCAAGTGAAAAGCAAAAGATAATTAAAATAACACTCTCGCATGGTACGTATAAACAACTTTGCATTTGCCCCCATTTTCAATTTTTTCAACTCTTTCGAAACCAGTTCTTGTACTTTTTTTCTTTGAAAAAGTTTTAAATTAATATTTTTAATATTTTTGTATTATTTTAATTAATATGTTGATTTTAAAAACAAAAAAAAACAATATTACTATAATATATATATAAAAAAAACAATTTTAAAAAACAATCTACACTCCACTACTCCACTTCCAAAGAGACTCCTAAAATCACATCTTTCTTCCTTCACAGGGGCCATGCCCTCATTTTCAACATTTTCAACTCCATGGGACCTAACTGCACCCACCACAGTTATGTCTCAGCTAAATATTAAATTTACCCTTGACTTTTTTCACTAAAATACGAAATGCATACCAATAAAAGATTTGACACGTGTACGTCAAGGAAGGGTCTGAAACTAGTATTAAAGGGCAACACTTTCTTCTGATTTTTCTCCACGAGAAGCCTCAAAATGCAAATCATATCCTTGTTAGTGTTGTTCGTGGGAGTAGTTGTTTTAGTCACTCCCTCTTTCGCAGATGGCGACAAACCTCCTGAGTATAAGCCTGCGCCACCTTATTTGAAGCCTCCTAAGGTAGAGAAGCCATTCCCAGTCTACAAGCCACCAAAGATAGAGAAGCCACCAGTCTACAAGCCTCCAAAGATTGAGAAGCCACCAGTCTACAAGCCACCACCAGTCTACAAGCCACCACCAGTCTACAAGCCACCAAAGATAGAGAAGCCACCAGTCTACAAGCCACCAAAGATTGAGAAGCCGCCAGTCTACAAGCCTCCTGTTATAGTGAAACCACCACCCTTCCACAAGCCATTGCCACCTTATGGTCACTATCCGGGACACCCTCCAGTTGAAAATGCTGAATATATCAAGCCAAAAAACTGAATTAAACTTTATATATATAGATCTGCAGGAGTACTATTAGTAGCTGAGAATAAGTGACATGGCATGAAGCTCATTAATTAGGCTTTCTAGTGCGTTTTCTATATCGATCAGTTGCACACTGCAAGTGAGGAAAGCTCTCGTTGAAACGTCTCTTCTTTTTCTTGTAATTGATGAGCATATCCTAAACTTTATTATGTAAACCAGTGAACTTCATTTGCAGGAATATTTATGAATATATTCGATCTTGAGTATTAATTTGGTGCGAGCGTACGACGTGGTTTTGAATGTTTAAACCATCTTCAAATATTAATCGCTTTTCACTGGTGAAATTAATCCATGTTAATTAGTAAGTGGTGATCCTTCCCTCATATCAACCAATACATGTGCTTCTAACCTCAATCGTAAAGAATTAACAACTCAATGACTGTCAGCATGTTTATTGCTTGTTATATTACCAGTAACATTATATAAAACACACTGCAGAGATGAAATCTAAACGTTTTATAGTTCTTGAGAATATGTTGATCACGAATATATAATTGTAATCGTGCGAGAAATTTCCATTGCAAGATGATATAAAAAATATAAAAAATTGTTATTAAACCATCCTCTCGTTTGATAAATTAAACTTTTAATTCGAGAATTTTCTTAATACAATTTTGAAGTTTTATTAACGAAATAATTTTGAGTTTGAAACCTAACACTTCTACTATTTTTAATTAAAATTTGCTGAAGTTAAAAAATATATATATAAAAAACTAATATAGAAAATAAAAGAAAATACAAGACACATCTTGCAAGCGGATTTTGGGATGTACTCGGTAATCATGAACTAAAATTTAATTAAACAGTAACTACAAAGGTAATGCCAAATTAATACATGTATACATTATCTTGGGGGTAACGATGACATTGTTATTCACAGAAGAAAAAAAAAGTTTCATTTATCTTAATTAGCACAACGTCTACTTATATTGTATAATTCATAAAGTATTTGAATCATACAACAAATGTGTGTATAGTCGATACATTTTTTTTTCAATTAAGTTATCTTCTCTTATCGACCGTTGTTAAACTCAACATGGCTTATTAGGTTGATAAAAAATTCGAGACGTGAAACCTCACTCAGACTAGATTTTTAATCAAACAAAAAAAAAACATTGATTTGACCAAGTTTGTTTAACTTGATTGTGTTTTAATGACCTGAGTAATTGTCAGGGTTGATCCGACAATTGACATGAAAAAGAGCCTAGATGGCTAAGTTAGTAGATAAACTAGGATCAAAAGACTCCGTCGGTCAGTTTATCCATGCACGGGTCCGAAAAGGTCCTGTTTGCAAATCTTTTATTTCAAGCTTCAACCGAATGTTGCCTGTCAATTCAAGAGAAAAATGCCCATCTTCGAGAAATGGCCATCGAAAAATTAAAGATATGAGCTAATTAACTGATTTCAGCCAGTAATGTTGACTCGGTACATTATAAGATTTGTCAAAGACTGAAGAGAATTCATGTGGCTCTCAGCCTCTCCTGATGTCGGTATAACGAGAATTAAGATAGCTAAGTTAAACAAAAGCATTAATTATTCGTGCCCCTCCTTCCCGTGCGTGGGCCGAGAGTAAACATCGAGGTAGACCATAATCGAGGTAGGAAAGTCTCTAGGTCATGGCACAAATAGCCCATCATGGATCAAAATGGCCCACATTTCCGGACCCTATTCATTGTCCTCAGACAACTCAACTGCAGCCAATGGGAATGAACAATTACTTTGACAGAAATGAGGACTACCGTCCACAGCTGTGTTCGTGAGTGTTTTTAAAAGTAAAAAAAATATATATTTTTTTATTTTTTAAAAATTATTTTTAAAATCAATACATCAAAATAATTTAAAAACATCAAAAACATATTAATTCAAAATAAAAATAAAAAATTCAAATTTTTTAAAAAATATTTTTAAAAAACAGTGTCAAACAGGCCAACATTGGTAGGCACCGTAATTCTGCATCTAGTTATTTATTTTTGTGTTTTAAAAGTTTTTTTTGAAAAAAATTAATTTTTTTTAAATTAATTTTTTATATATATATTTTCAGATTATTTTAATATTTTGATATTAAAAATAATTTTTAAAAAATTAAAAATATATTATTTTAATATTTTTACAAATAAAATATATTTTAAAAAATAATTATAACCACTCTAGACTCCTTAAATAATCCTCCAGACACTTAAAAACACCAACCAGCCATCGGCATGCATGTTTGGAAATTGATTGCAGGTTTGTTGAGTATAAATATGAAAGAAATTATCACCATCAAGATTCGAAATAAATATAGGTAAGGGGTAGGGTGGGTAAAGATTTTATTAGTCAAAATTTTATTAATATTTTTTTGACTAGTTTTATATGAAAAGAATTTTTAATTTTTAATTGAGTTGTCAAACAATTTTAAAAATTTATATGAAGCCTTCTAATATGATGATTTATCTTAAGTTAAAATTTCAAAAAATTTGAAGAAATTTAAAAATTCGATGAAAAATCACAATTTGATCAATTTTACGTTATTAGATGTAATTTTCAATCCGACTATCAGATTGAGCTGAAATTTTACAAGGAATCTTAAAATATATTGAATAAAATCTGATTAAAATTTTAGAATGAACGAAACTTGGTAGTGCTAACAAAAAAAAGACTGTTAAATAAAATCAAAACAACTCATTAAGGTTAAAATGGTTATTTGTCATTAAAAAATAAAACAAATCAGCTCTTCTTTCCTTTTATATATTGCCGACTGGGCAGAAGCACAATAGAAAAAGAAAAGGCGAGAGAAAAAGAGAGAAAAATATATAAAAAAAAATTCCAAGAAAAAAAGAAAAGAAAAGTAAGAGAATAACCTTGTAAACTTACAAATTCTAATTTATAAAACACTAATATAAGGAAGAATCAAGTGAAGGAAGGAGGAATTGAGAAGGGAAAAAAAATTAATTACTTTGTTTTCCAGTTGACATAAAATTATTATTTTATTCCGTTTGAACGGTTGTTACAATATCGATTCAGATTTAATTATAGATAAATTATATTTCATAAAACATCAAAGGATATAACTTCAATAATGAGTTTATTTTTACTTTTACTTTAATTTTATGTACTTTCAAATTTATTTTTTAATATTTTAGGTAATATATTTGAACTAAAATTTTACTAGTAACTTTAAAAATTTCATACACATGAGTTAATAATTAATCTTATATATATATATATATATATATATATAATAGCTTAGGGCAGAAAAAAATACTGGTTCAACCCTTGATGACATGAGTGGTGTCTAAGCATGACCTCATCCAGAAATCCGACCATGTAGAGGGGAACTTGAAATATTTGCAGCAGCAATTCCTCGGAACAATTAGATGAAAGTTTCCTGAAGTCTCTAAAATTTATGGCCAAGTATTTCAGCTTTGCGAAGGGCTCGACAGCTAGCCCTCTACAATAGTGCTTTGGTTGGCTGTGTATGCATGGATTTTAGCTAGATAGAAGCCACAGCGTCCTCTGTACTTGCTGCCCAAGTACAGTAACCATGTGAATATCAGAGGCTTGCAGTCCAAACTCGGCAAGCAAAGGGGAACCCTAGAGTTTGATGTTCGCATGCCAAAGCTCATTAGTGAGCACCCCATAGCCTTAAAAAACTTTATTTTTCGTTTTTTATGAATGTTGTTGTAACTTATTTTTTTTGTCCTCATACAAAAATAAAAAAAAGAAAAATACAAATTAAATAATAATAAATAAATATATAGCTAGAAAAAATTAAAAAATATAATAAGAGGCGAGAGCGCTCAGAAAATGGTTAGAAAAATTTGATTAAGGAGGTTAAAAAAACAAAGATTGAAATTTTGACAGTATATTCTTGAATAATGAGAGCCCTGTTAGAAAAAAAAATTCAATTAGAGGAGAAAAGTTCAAAATTGGATGTTTATGGACTAAATTGGATTTTATTGAAGGTTTGATTGCAAGAAAAATTGATTTTTTTAAATCAATTTGGGCTTTAATTGGAAGAAATTAAAGTTCTAGGGTCAAATTAAAATTTTTAAGAGTTGATTTGGTCAAATCAGGAGCTTAATTGCATAAATATTGAAGTTTGATGGCTAATTAGGGACTTAATTGAGGAAATCCGAAACCAATGATCAAATTGAAAAAGGTGCGTAAATATAGAGGCTGTAATTGATCGAATCAGGGACCAGATTGAATAAATTTTAAGCTTATTAATCAATTGAGGGTCAAAATGCACAAATTCAAAACCTAGGACTAAAGTGAGAAAGACGGCCAACTATAGGGGTGGCGATTGAAATTGACAGGGATGCAAATGAATTAATTTTTAAAATCAAAATTATATTTTTAGGACTTAAAAGAACAAAGGATAAATTAAGGACTGATTTGAAAACGAATATGTTTGCACCCTATTTAAATGAAACGGCGCGTTTTGTATAAAACGACGTTGTTTCATGTTAAAAAAAAAAGAGCAGAACAATGTCGTTTTGAGCGACATTGTTCCTTTTTCTCCTTGCCCTGGATGTGCATCAGGGGAAGGTTACGAGTTTTCTTCTTCTTTCTTCATTAACTCCAACATGATGCGTGCTCTGCCAAAGCCTGAAGCCTTACGCTCCTTCATGATGAGAAATTGAGGGAGGCGCGCCCTGCCAGCCAAGCCCACTGGCCAGCCAACCCAGTGTCATGGCAGGGCAGCAAAGCTCCGCTCACCATGCGCAGCAATAAGGCGGCAATAGGGACGCCTCCACTCATTTTGCCCTATAAAAACCACCCAACGCCAGCACGCACAAACAGGACTGAGAGAGAAGAGAGGGAACGGAGAGAAGAGAAAGAAAAGAACAAAAAGGAAATGGACCAAAAAAAGAAAGAAACAAACAAAACAGGGAAGCCGGAAACAGGGGAGAGGGACTGTGAGAGATAAAGGAGAAGGACTGTGAAAGTTAAGAGGAGAAAAACAAACCAAAAGGGAGAGAGGATGAAGATAATAGAAAGAGAGGAACCAAAATATAGTGAGAGGAAGGAAGAGCTTGAAACAGGGGGGAGAAAATTTAAAAACAAATCGAGAGGATAAAGGAAAACAACTGAAAAATAAAAGAAGAGGAAAGGAAACGAAGGAGAAGGGAAGAGCAGTAACCTCTCTCTCTGCCGCTTGAAACAGTAGCACCGCTGCTTGGAGCCGCTGTTCGTGAGCCACGACATTGCCACCGGCCTCCACCACAGCGCCGCCTGTGAAGCAATTAGACTAGCAAGGCACCGCCTCCTCCGCACCAAGTAAACTCTTCCTCTCCCTCATTTTTTTTTGTTGGCTGCATTTCCTCCTGCATTGAGAACGAATATCGTTCTGCATGCAAGAGGATAGGAGGGGGAAAATAATCCCCCCCAGTTGGGTTTTTTGTTGCTGGGCCAGGCTGATTCTACCCCAGCACTAATGGGTTTTACCTTCTCTAGGTCAGGCTGATTCTCGCCCAACCTTGATGTTTGGGCCGGGTCTAGCCCAAACTAAAAATAGAGAGAATTGTTGGGCCGAGATTGGCCCAACCCCTTTTGGGGCTGAGTCCGGCCCAGTTAGTTGGGTCAACTCAGTCCAGGCCACCTAATTATAATATTATATGCATTATATATTATTGTCGTACATGTGTGGCGTCGCAGCGATCGTCCACTCTCAAAGAAAAACATTGAATGGTATATTCCTGGCAAATGTATAGAGACAAGGAATTCTTGTCTCTTATCAGTTAAATATAGACTGAGAGTCGCCACCTAGTATTCTGGTCACTAGGAACCCTAACTAGTCTTAGAAATCGGGTACGAAGACTGGTTGCGTAAAGGGAAGGAAATAGTACCCCAACTATGCCCTACTTAAGGTAAGCTGCATTGTTTTGTCTTATAAAATCTAAAATCCTGTTGTGGTTTCTAATTGTCGGTCTGTTTACAGTTTAAGAAAAGTCCTCCTCTATAAAGAGATCCATATCTTATCGGGTAAAAACCTAACTATTCTAAGTCGTCAAAAGAAAATATCTTTTTAATATCGAGAATACGTTTTACATATAAATTCATAATCCCTGATACTAAAATCAAACAAAATAAAATTTTTATTGTTTTTGAAATTTTGACCAATGTTCTCTTAACTTTAATAAACTGATTATTAAAGCCAAAATGCATGCTAAAATATTGTTTTTTGGTGTATAAAAAATACAATATGATTTTTTAGCTTTGAGACACTTGGTCGTATGCACAAAAACATGTTTTTATTTTTTTCAATTTTTTTGTATTTTTGGAAGTTTTTATGAAAACCGAGTATTTTAATACCGAATTTGTATTTTTACGACATAAAAATACTGCCCGATATTAATCAAAATTACATAAAAACTACGCAGAAAAATTATAAAATGCCAAAACAAATATTTTTGATTTTTTTCTCTTGAAATGGGCCGGGTCATACCCAAATACATGGGCTGAGCCGAACTTGGCCCAACTACATGGGCCCAGCCCACATTAGCTGGTTACTCTGCATGAGCACAGTAACCGGCTTCTCCCTGCCTGTAGATGTGCACTGTGCACGTCTTGCATGGCGAGGGAAGAAATGAAGGAAAAATAAAGGGCAGAGTGTTTACATAGAGACGCCTTAGTCGTCCAGCAACGGCCGGCGGTGGTTCCAACGACTGTCCTTCTTCTTCCCCTCTCTGCATTATGCTTTGTTTTTTTTTCTTCTCTCCTTTTGGTTTTTTTTATTTATTTTTCTGTTCTTTCTTCCTCTTCGGGTCTTCTTTTTTTTATTTCTTTCAGTATTTCCCGACCTTCTCTGCTCTCTCTTGGTTCTCCTCTCTGTTGTGTCCTCTCTCTTTTTTTATTGTCTCTCCCCTTCCTTTGTTTTTATAGGAGAAAAACAGGGAGGCGTGGCTGGGGTGGCCATTGTGCTGCCGCCCCTCCACCGCTCGTCCAACACGTGGAAGCTTTTGGGCAAGTAGGAGTCCTTGGTTGGCGTCTTTTTGAGCAAAAGTAGGAAGGGATGTCGGTGAAAATGGGGAAGAAAAATCTTCTTCTTCCCCTGCCACGTGCGTCCATGGGAAGAAGAAGACTCACAGTGCCGTCAAAATGGCACCCTTTCAAGCTTTTTTTTTTTGGAGAACAATATATGAAAAGGCAACGTTTTTCCCAAAATGCGCCGTTTCATTTAAAATGGATTTTGGCGCCACACGCGTCAGATTCAAAATTAGGCCTTCAATTTGCGCGTGTTTTGCTTTTTGGTCCTTGGCCTCGAATTTCTTCAATTAAATCCCTAATTGGCTATCAAACTTCAATATTTATGCAATTAAGCCCCTGATTTGATCAAATTAACCTCCAAAAATTATAATTTGACCCCAAAACTTTAATTTCTTCCAATTAAAACCCAAATCAACTTCGAAATCAATTTTTCTTGCAATAAAAGACTCCATAATTCAATTAAACCTTCAATAAAATTTAATTAAGTCCATAAACATCAGATTTTAGACTTTTCTTCTCCAAATTGAATTTTCTTTGTCAACAAGGCTCTCATCAGTCAATAAAATATTATCAAATTTTAATTTTTATTTTATTTTTGAACCTCCTCAACAAAGTTTTGACTATTTACTGGGCACTTTGGCATCCTTTTTTCACTTGTTCTATTTTTTGATAATATACTTTTTGATTTTTTTGTATTTTATTATTTTTTTTTTGGGACCAAAAAATGGGTTACAAAAATTATAATATTTTTATATTATGTGTGTGTGTGTGTACATAAAAAAATGTTAAAAATTCTGAAAAATCCTTAAAAAAAATTGTTGATTTTCCTGCATATTTTAATCAAAAATTGCTTAATACTGGTTTATATTTTTATACTGTAAAGATCTAAATCCAGTATTAAAATATCCAATTTTTGTCAAAACATTGCAAATTTTTTTTTAAAAAACAAAAAATATTTTGTTTTTTATGCATGTGGCCAAGTCTCTCAAAGATGAGAAAAATCATCACATTGTATTTTCATTTCAAAAAAAAATCTTATTGTTTTTTACACATAAAACAAAAACATTAAAAAGAATATATTTTAGCATGCACTTTGGCTTTAATAATAAGTTTGTTAGAGCCATGATAACTAGTCTAATATTTTAAAAATTCTAAAAAAATCAGGGATTATGAATTTATACGTAAAACGTATTCCTAATATTAAAAATATAGTTTTCATATAGATGTTAGAACGGTTAGGTTTTTACCTAATAAAATAAAGACCTCCTTACTGAGGAGGAATTTTCTTGAACCATAGACAGACCAACAACTAGAAATACAATAACGTTTTTTATCAGACAATCAAACAATGCAGCTTACCTTAGGTAAGACGTATTTGTGGTGCTAATACCTTTCCTTTACGCAATCAGTCTCTGTACCTGATCTCTGAGAACAATTAGGGTTCCTAGTGACCAAAATATTAGGTGGCGACTCCCATTCTATTTTCCACCGATAAACAACAAGAATTTATTGTCTCCCCATATTTGCCAGATGGATAGATACATTTGGATTGAAGTGGAATATTTTCGCCGCGACGCCGCACACATGCGACAAATGTGAAGACAATAATTTAGCCTCATGGTTTTAGTATTTTTAAAAGACGAGGATTTTTGGCAAGATTTTAATATAGTTGGCCAACACTTTACTTGCATGGAGGAGGGAGCTTCAACGCACCAACAATCTACCACACTTCAGGGAAGAACTCGCCGTGAATTTTTTCAATACAGAGCAAAATGCAATCACAAATTAAATGATTTTGTATTCAACAATATGAGATGGCATGCCCGCGCGCTGCCGCTATCTTATGAAACAAATGTACTTAATATTGTTTATAATTATGAATTAGTGCTAGATAAGTAATAAAAACTAAAGATATGATGGAACCAATATTTCATGACACAGAAAAAAAAGAGTTGTATTGGTGATCAAAAACTTAGAGACTGAACAAAATGATTTGTAGCAATCCACAATATTTTGTGAGGAAAGATATAGTGTTTTCGCCACATGATTTAGCTTTTCTGTTAATAAAAAGCAAAAAAAATTATAAAGCTAAATTCTCTACCAACTTAATATTAAAATAAAAACCAACAAAGATAATTTTGAAAGGAAAAAAACCTATAAAGAAAAACATTGTAGCAGTTGACAATGTTTTGTACGGAAAACTACAGTGCTTTCTCCAATAAAATCAACAAAGATAATTTTAGAAAAAATCATAAAAAAAACATTTGGACAAATACTGTAGCAATTCATAGTGTTTTGTGAGAAAAGCTACAAATATTTTCCCCATATGATTCAGCTTTATTGTAATTATAATTCTTAACCAAGTCAATATTTTAAAAAAATAAAATCGACAAAGATAATTATAGAAAAAATCATATAGGAAAACACTACAACAATTCACAGTGTTTTAAAGAAAAAAATTACAAAGCTAAATTCTCAATAGGCTCAATATTAAAAAAATAAAATTGACAGAGATAATTTTTTTTAAAAAAAAACATAACAAAAAAAAACCATGTTGAAAACACTGTAATAATTCACATTGTTTTGTAATGAAAGCTACAATATTTCTCCATATGATTTAGCCTTAGTTGTAATGACTTATAATTTTAATTCTCAACCAGCTCAATATTAAAAAAAAAATGACAGATAATTTTGAAAAAATTATAAGAAAAAAAACCATGTTGAGAGACACTCTAGTAATCCACAGTATTTGGTGAGGAAAGCTACAATGCTTTCTTCATATTATTAAGTTTTATTACAAAGTTAAATTATAACCAGCTTAATATTAAAAAAATAAAATTGACAAAGATAATTTTGAAAAAAATATTACAAAAAAAGAAAACACAAAAGAAACTGGAAAAAAACCATGTAAGAAAAAATACTATGGCAATTCACAGTAATTTGCGAGGAAAGTTACAGTGTTTTTCTCACATATTATAACTGTAATTTGTTAACCAGCTCAATATTAAAAAATAAAATAAAAAAAAGATAATTTCAAAAAAAATCATCAAAAAACAAAAACAAAAAAACCATACGGAGAAACATTGTAGCAATCAATAATATTTTTTTAAAAAATTACAAAACTAAATTCTCAATCAGCTTAATATTAAAAAAATAAAATTAAAAAAATAATTTTGAAAAATAAAATAATAAAATGAAAAAACCATGTGGAAAAACACCATAGTAATTCATAGTATTTTAAAAGAAAAAAATTACAAAACGAAATTTTTAACCAGCTCAATATTAAAAAAGTAAAAACAAAGATAATTTTTTTAAAAAAAAATAAACAAAAAAAAGAAGAAGAAAAGTTGGAAAAAAAAAAGTAATTTTGGAAAATAAATAAACAAACAAAAAAAAGAGGGGAAAAGTTGAGGAAACAAAAGAAAAAAAATACACGATGAATTACTGTAGTAATTCATAAGCAGTAAAAATTATCCTATGAAGACTCGCTTTCACTACAACTCTCCGGTGGGTTCCCTTAACCAAGCCACTGCATTGGGTGTGGATAAATAATGAATCACCCACGCCCTATTACTTAATACAACCCCACCTCCAACAAATTAATTTGTCTTGTTCGAGCAAGCTTTTAAAGGACTTGGTTCGTTAGTACAATAATCGAGGTCCTAATCCCACCGGCATCTTACAATAACTAAAATGAACAAATCTATTATTGGTTGTTGTTTTAGTACTGTTTGGGATCCTGACATGATTCCGTGAAGCATGGAGCCTAACTTATTCGGTTCTTATTGAGAATAGATAATAGATGATTTTTGTGGTATCGATTTTTATCCAACACATCATCTCTATGATTAAACTATGTAGTTTGTTCTGTCAGACAATGTTCTGGCAGCAGGCATAAGCTTGCTTAAGGGAGGGGTTTGCTTGATTGCATGCTTTGGTGGTAGCATCTACTTCGGATGGCATGATGTGTGTAAACGTGAACCCTACTAAATTTAGACCTCCAAGTAACATTTTGCAGCACTCGACTGTAGTTTTGGGCTGATGTTGTCTTGTAATGTTTCCCTCGGGAAATATAAACTTAAAACGAGATAAAAAAAAAAAATTATAATATATAAATTAGCTACCGAAAAATCCTCGTAGAGTCATAGTTGAAGTTTTTGCAGTGCAACTGGGAGATGAAACTTTAGAATTTGAAGCTTGAGACCGTATATTGTTATGAAATCGTTGAATACATTGCTTCTGAAAACATGCATTGATCTCAGATGGTTTCTGCATAATTATTAATTGAATCCAGTAATGGACAGCGAAAATGGAAAGTTTTGCTCATATACTTGCTATGCTAGTGGTTATGGTATTAGCTAGTTACCCCCTGTTAACACGATGGAGAATGATGCATCCTTCTGGTGCAAATCTCCCTGTTGAACTTTTTCTTTGAGGTTTTTTTATGGACTGTAGCTTATAATAGTCTATTGACGAATGAGACTCGAGTATTTAGGAACATGGCTGAAGATCGTCACTGTCATCACTGCCCACTGGAACTAGAATTTTTCATGCATGTATTGAGAAATTTCCCCAAAGCTCAGGTGATATGGAAGACTCTAGTCAAGCCTGAAAGATCAATTTTAAATACAAAAAAAGGAAGAAAGAAATTGGTTCACATTTAAGGCCATTATGAAAAAATAAAAGGCCCATTGACCAATACACTTTGGGTCAATATAGGCATCGTTTGGGCTTCAAAACAGGCAAGTCTGAAGACGAATGAGGTTAAGTTTCTTGCATTTAGAAGTTCATCAACTTTGTTATATCTCTATATGCTATACCACACGCCATAATCAAATCCTCAAACCAGTCCCGAGACTGTAATTCCATGCTGATTCAAGTCCTTGGAAAACATTTTTTCTTAATTGGATTCTCAACGGTTCAAAATTTTCAATTGAGTCCCTATGTTAGATTTATCAATGGATTTCTATTTGAAATGCGTATGATTTACTCAATAAAACGAGACTATTTCAAATGAAGTTTGGTATTTTTTGTTTGAAACTGTGATGATTTTAACTAAGAGGACTTATTGAAAATATCTGGATTTCTAGAGATCTAATAATTGTGTTAATTGTACTTAACTATCATAATAAGTTAATAACAGAAATTAACATAAAATTAAAAAAATCTCAAAAAAATTAAGGATTAAAATAAAAAAATATTTTGTATTTTACTATTCATTACTACAGTAAAACACCAAGATTTTTTACTATAAGTAGATGATGAGTAAATGATGGGCTGGACCATTCCATCCAATTTTTTAGAAAAAGGGTCCAATTTCGTATTATATTTGGTGCTCTTTCCTATGATTCTCAACTCATACTGAAAACTTAGAGAGAGGAAAACAGATTAACATAAGATTGTAGATATTATCCCCCCTCAGACCAAGACATAAATCCTCTTTCCGAGAACAACAAAAATCACCGTCTCGCTCCTTTTCCTTTAGGCATTTCAATTTCAAATTAGTTCGATAGCCAAAATGCTGCTGCTCATGAGCCTATTGCTTGTTCTGAAAAAACATCAATCGGCCACTACCATTCATTTTGAACTACAGAAAGTGAATAATCAAGTTTTACAACAAGCTTTACAAGGAGCTATATCAATTCCTAATATATAGTAAGAGTAGTTAATCAAGTTCAACCTCTGGCATTCTTGTCATGAACAAAAAGAGTGGTAGGGCAAACGCTAACAAAGAGATCGTGATCGTTTGGGTATAAGAAAAGGTCGTTATTATGGCTTGTTTATCTTATTTTACTTGAGTTAATTATTTAATTGGATGGAGTTATGGATTGAAATTAAAAAGATAAAAATAAAAGGTGTAAGTTAAATACTGCTCACACCATATGAAAACAATTTAGATTGTAGCAATGTTTTTTTTTTTTTTTTTATGTTGCAATGTTGAAAGAAGGTTTTGGTGTTAAATGATGTTTCATCTGACAAAATCAAGTTCAATTTTCTTCATTAAACTTAATTAGAAGTATAAAGATTGAAATTGACGAAACAAATTCCAAGACTTTTTTTAAAATAATATAGCAAAGGTGTGTTTTTAGCTTCTTGGTCCCTAAAGTTTTTTTTTCCTTTGAATACTATTTAACAATTTTTTTTACATGTTATTCCAACACTTCATTTCCTTTATTTCAGTTTTTGAGTTTAAAAAAACAAAAAGGGATCTCCAAAAGACATGAAAGAGATAAAGTTTTGGTTGACTCAATTTTATCCATGGAAAAAATCTATCTTGATATTAATGAATATCATTTGATGAGAGGAATTTCATTAATGTGTTCTTTGACCTTTACCTTATTTGAAAAGATAGATATAAGCTAGAAAAGTTCTTTATTCCAAGTTGGTTTTGAATTTCTTACCATTTTTTGGGTTGTTTTAGAGTCATAAATCAGTTTGTTCAGGTCTTTAAGGTGTTTTTAAGTGTTTTCAAGTAAAAAATAGATTTTTAACACTATGTAACGATCATACTATGAACTGTACATGACATGCTATTTGTGTCCTTTTAAAGAAAAATGAGTGGACAACGTGTCTCCAGCCTAACTTAGTGGGAAAAAAAAAACTTAAGGCTTACGTCCATGAGCTGACAAGATCACATGCCTAAGTTTTTTTTTAAAAGGCCTAAACGTGCTGGGTCACTTAGACCTGTATGCCTAGCCTTTTTTTCTTTTTATTTTTAATTTTATCATTTGACATTGAGTTTTTTTTTAAAAAAAATTTCAATTTCATCATTTGCTTTTTTTTTTAACTAATCTTTATGATCTCTTTTTGTTTGCTTTTCTTGGGATTATCGCAATTTTGGACAAACATTCTAATATTTGATTGATTTTTAATTTTATGAGTATCTATTTTTTTGTCATATAATTAAATAATAAATAAATTCATAAAAAAAAAACTATTGAACCCAGTTGTGTACATGACCTAGATTACTAGATTGATATTTTAACCCGAGTTCTCTGAAGTCTTTTTTTGGTTTTTTTTTAAAACTTAATTTATTTTTTTACTTTCAGGGTTAATTAAGAATTAGACTTTATAATTTATGTTAACTTGATTTTTATGGGTTATTATATATTAATGACCTGAGTTGCGAGTTTGACGAGTTGACTTGAATCTATCCAATATACTACCATTTTTTAAAAATTATCGTTATATATATCGATATCTTAATATTTAAAAAATATGTTTAATATATAAATAAATAAAAATAATCTGAAAATATAAAATAATATAATTTAAAATAAAAAAATATTTTAAAAATACAAAAATAAATAGAAGTAGATCCATCATAATAACTTGACCATTATCAAGACTATTTTGCAAGTAATATTAACTTTTGCGAAGCATGGCGAAGAGATTAGGTTTCACTTTCAAATTCGAGTTTCAAGAATCGAAGTGCACTCCGTGTGTTCATTTTCCAGAGGCAAAAACTGAACATGCCTGCTCATGTCTTGTTGACATTTGTTCAAGTTTTGAGTGAGAAAAGAAAAGGAAAACAGAATTGAGACAGGTGCCCTCTTGTGAGATGGAAAAATCTAAATCGTCTCTTTCCTTAAAAAATACATGGCCAAGTTCAGTTAACCGAGGAGCAGGGATAGTGATATATCCGTTACCTGTCAAAGTGACTCCTCGGTTCTATCAAATTGAAGACGATCCACGTTGAATGAGTAGATATTGACCACTCATGAAATCTTGGTGTGGAATTTGGAATAATCAAATACCACGTGACGAATGGTATGCTTGCTGCCGAAGTTTCTTGGTTCATAAATATTTGCCCTACAGGCTAGTTGTTTCGACAACCTTTAAAAAAGATAATATGAAACCAGAGATGAGATGCTTGCTTGAATAGAAACTATCAACAGATGAATTGATTGTTTACTGATTGCTAATAACTAATTTGTGAGGCCGAGAGTACCATGGCGTTAATTAGATGTTTTTAGTTAAATCACAATTCGAAATGCAAGACCCCTCCGAATAATAGTAGATTAGATCACAATCCGACGGGGAAATAATATTTTCAACCAGCAAAGTACGTTGTGAATAATGCTTTACAAGAGGAAATTCGGTGGAACGAGTAGAAGATAGGGACGATGAAATAATAAAATATTATCTTGTTCGTCGAAAGAATTGTTTCTCAACGAAGAGTGGTGGCCATACTCCACCTAATCCAAATATCATTAGTTGTAAAGAGTTATATTTTTCTCGAGTCTTGAACTCAAATTAGACCCTAACAGTGTTTTCAAGATGAAATGTAAGACCCTTTTCTTCGACTGCCCCCTGTTTACAAAGATACTTTGCAATTTGCATAGGTCCGCCACTTGTCAGTTTCGAAGATTGCTGATATTATTATCTTTTCGAATGCTTTCTCTCCCATTTGCTTACCATTTTTTCTTATTATTTATATACCCAGCTAGAATGTTCCTTCACGACTGAAATTCGATTAACACGTGCACATTGATTTTTCAAAGGACGAAAAGTATTGTCTAGTTACTGTTTTAGGATAAAAATCAATGCAAAAGAAATGTATTTGACTAAAAAATTATAAATAAAGATATAAAAATAAATTTATTGAATAATTTTAAAATAAGTTTTTATACTTTTAAAATAGAAGATATATAAGAGATATGTCTACAAAAACAATATTTTTTATTCTTAAATATTCTTTTAAAAAACTTTCAATTTCAAAACTATCAAACAAAAACGTATAATAATAAAAATAATTATTATTATAGTTTCAAGACTCAGTTCAAGGGTCGATTCGAGACAAAGCTCAAGTTAATGGTAGAGGCCCAAGTTTGTATTAGAATAAAAATGATTATTATCATATTTTTAAATCTGATTCGGGTGTTAATCGAGGACAAGACCCGAGTCACGAGTAGGGTTGACCATTAATCCAAGTCAATATAAAAACAAAAGTAGTTATTATTATAGATTTAAAACTCGACTTGAGGTTCGACATGGGGTAAGGCTGGTGTTACATGTTAGGAGAATCAGCTAAAGTTAACTCGGGTCAACATAAAATAAAAGTTGTTATTATCATAGTTTTAAAACTTGATTCTGGGATCAACACAGGGCAAGGCTCCATTACAGATCAGGAGGGTCAACTTGGGTTGATCTGAATCAACACAAGGACAAAAGTTATTATTATCGTAATTTTAAAACCCAACTCGAGGCCAAATCAGGTAAGAACTAGGTCACATATTAGAAGGGTCAACACGGGTTGACATAGGTTAATATATAGATAAAAATAATTATTATCATAGTTTTAAAATTTTATTTAATAGTTGATCTGAGGTAAGGTTCAGGTCATAGGCTGGGAGGGTTAATTAGTTAACCAAATTATTTTTTTCAAAAAACTTAATGGATTTTACTGTTTTATCTCTAGTTGACCTGGGTTTTTGAATGGGTTAAGTTGAGTTAATCCTTCCTCTTGGTTTTTCTTAAAATCGAACCAATTTAGGCTTTGGATTGACCTGTCAAGTTAGTTTTGGCTTTATAACTAGGATTCTTATAATATTATTAATTTCAAAACTTATTATAAATTAAAGTAAAAGAAAAATATCAAAATATTTTGTTAAAACAAATATTTTTATATTTCATTATGTCTTATCCATCATAACTAAACATGATACATAAACATTCATTTTGTTTTGTACATGATTACCAAATACAATTTTATCTTAGTTTTATTTTTTGTCTTGTTTTTTCTATCTTTATTTTTTTTGTCCCAAGACAATAATCAAACACTACTTTAAAATTTAGAAGGCAAAAACAGAATGGAACCAGAAGTTCCAACATGAGATTAATATGATGTTTGAAATAAATTCTCTACTATAATTAAATTTAATTAATAAATAAATTTAATTTAATTAATTGATGAGGATTACATTTTTATTCAACGCAGAGAACAAGGACAACTTCTAAAGATTGATGTTAATTAATATGTAAGATGAATTGCTGACAAATAAAATCCTTCTTGAGATGACAATGAAGCTGATGGCTATCTTTAATTAGTGTTTGAAAACACTAGTTTTATTTATCAATAAATTTTGGTGACGAATGCCTTGTTGAACTGCAGCAGTGCAACTTAACTTTGTGTAGATCTGGGTATTTTTACCCAAAACAGAGAATGAAGCAATTTTTGACTCTGTTTAGCCGAGTCTCTGTGGAACCATATTAAAAAAGTATTTCAACGAAAGGCAGCAGTCACCTCGTTTTTTTTTTTTTTTTGTTCCATTGATACTTATTTATGTGGTATATCTGATGCCCACGTACAAGAGAGATACAACAATCTTCAATCCCTTTACAAGGGAAAAAGGGAGAAATGAGAAGAGAAAAAAGAAAAGTACACATTTAGATTCAGCATATGATCAATCCTACCATTTCGATAAATTTCATGGAAGGAGAAAAAAAAAATGAAATATATAAAATCAAGATACTTCACCAAGGACTCGCAGCCTTTCCAGATGAATTCAATAGTTGTTCCAAATAATCAGCACCTAGATCTTCCAAAACCACTACACTTTCTATCCTTGCATTCCTCTCTTTCTTGCCCCTGCTTCCCAATTTCCTTCTCATGGAGTACTTTCTCTTCAGAGCCACCACCGGTGAGCACCCATCCTCATAATGATGACTGCACTTCATATCCTTAAGCGACTCCCTCACTCTTTCAACTGGGAAATTTAGTATAGTCCCAGGTCCTCTCATCGCAAAAGCAGCTTGATCATAAGCCAAAGCAGCTGCTTCTGCACTGTCAAATGTGCCTAACCATACCCTTATGCCATTCCTTGTGGAATCCCTTATCTCCGCTGCGAATTTGCCCCATGGCCGCCTCCTAACACCCCTGTAGGACTTTTCCTTGTCGGGAGTTTCTTTGGCGACTGAACTGACCTCTTCTTCCTTAACAATTCCATCACAGAAAGTTGTTCTTGATGTTTCTTGAGTGGCCTCCGAGATTAGTTCAAAGAGGAGCATTTCGTCGGAGTCATTTTCATTGAAAGGGAGAGAGCTTTGGTTAAAAGATTGGCTATAAAAAGAGTCTGGTGATCTAAAAGAAGATTCGGATGAGAAATCAGAATTTGCAGAGTGAAAGATAGAGGCATCCATTTGAATTGGTTGGGGATTTTTGGTTTGTGTTTTCTGTGGCCTCTTTGTTTTCTTGATGTCCACTGGGGTATGCAAAATTTGAAGTCTTGTGCACTTTATATACCAACAAAGGGAGGCAGTCAGGTAGGCAGGAATTTGAGCTTTGACAGTCATAAGAGTGAATGAAGTATTTACCTAAAATGGTAAAGAAAAGGGATCTACCAGCAATGAATAAAGTATTGAGTTAAGATATTAATTTGTGATAGGAGTTGTTTTTTTTAAAAAAAATTTAAAATATATTTTTAAATGGAAAAACAATACAATCTAAATTAATCTAAATATTTTTTTTCAATTGACATTTGTTTGCTATTAAGTTATTTTGCTCTTTATTTATTATGCAAGGTCTCAATTGTTTTTTAAAAAACAAAGATTGTAAGAAAATCTCTTGTGAATATATATATCATGTGGATATTCTACATGAAATTTAGCACTTGGAAAATAATTAAATCTCAATTTAACAAGCTAGTGTTATTCATAAAAAAAACAAAATATCCTAAATAACAAAGAAGATGGGCCAAAGTGAATATGATGGGAATATGTTTAATCATTTAATTAAGTGTGGGATCCGCATCGCCCATGGGCTCAAATTGCTGATTTGTCAAATGAAGATAGATTACCAAGTCAGAACGGCATTTGTGATGACAGCATCCCAATGATCTCATTTTTTGTCTGTCTTAGATTTGTTGGTTGGAGCCTTGTCCACTTGTCACCCACGTACGTGGAAGATAATGGTTTTTTTTTTTTTTTTTCTAAATGTATAATTAAATCTAATCTAATTTTTGTGAATATTACTTATATTAACAAGTTTGGCTGATATTATTTTTTTCCATGTAATAAGCTTAATCAAAACTAAGATTCATGTTCAATAAGTTAGCTCAAAACATGTTATAGATTATAACAAATAATTTTAGCTTAATAAACTAACTGAATGAATTGACTATAATAAAGGAATTAATTGAGAAAAAATAAAATATATAAATTGAGTAGATTTAGTTAAGTTTCAAAAATCTTGATTTACCATCAAAATTGTAATATTTAATTTTTAGATTTTGTAATTAGCTATCATTTATAACATTTATATTATCTAATTTTGGCAAGATAAGTTTGGAAAATAATGTAAATATCAAATAAAAGGTTTTTTTTTACACCTCTAATTTTCCTACTCCATAGTCTCCACCTGAGGAGCCATCTCTTCCGTTGGTTAGTTACTTTGTTTCGCTGCCATGGCATGACCTTACGAGTATCTACAGCAAAACAAAAAAGGGTAACATATTTATAATTGCTTAATCCACTCCAAGTATTTTTCATATAAAAATAAAGATTAGATACGAAAATGTGAACAAACTTACTTCAAACTCAATAATAAAATTACCATAATTGTGGTTTTCAATTTCCACAAATGGAAGAAATTCCAATTTTTGTTTTTCCTTTTAGAGCTATATATCATCAATGAGCATTAAAAAATGTTTGTGCAAGCTAGCACTCAACTAAGATAAGTACGTTTGATGTGATAAAATTATTTATCAAATAAAAAACAATTCTATGTGATAAAATTATGTCCCTTTAATTTTCTTGTTGAAAAATAATATTTGAAACCCAGTATTCAAGTGCAGTGCGTTATTGTATCTGTATGCAAACAACTTTCGGACATTCTATAAACCAAAGGCAAAAAAAAGAAAAAAACATTTCATTTTGAGGGGAAAAAAGAAGAAAAAGAAACCAATTTTTTATTTGTGTTTAAAGTTTTTCTGCATGCATGATTTCTTGGTTTCGCAATATCTGTTTTTTTTTTTTTTTTTGAGATTATGGATTAAATTACAATACTGAAAGAATTTAAAAAAAAATTCAAAGTTGAATAGTTTTGGAGTTGAGGGATCATTACTAACAAAACTTAAGTTCCATTGGTTGTTTACTGGAATAGTGTAATAATATTATTGTTTTTTCATTCAAAAAACTTTGCGCTGGCTTTTTAGAATATTGAAATTTTATCACATAACTCATTTGTCATTTATAAATTGAGCAAGGATAAATATATATATTTTTCTATTTTTATTGTACAGTGAAACAACAACAAAATCTTTAAAGAAATATTTTGTATTTTCATAATAATTTTTATTATTATTACAATTTAAATTGAAAAACAATTTTATATTTGATCAAATATAAAAATTAATAAATAATTAAAATACACAATAAGAAGACTTTCTTTGAACGCGAAATGTACATGATTATATTCACATGAATAGGGACTTTCTTAGCAACTTCCGATTTGATGTTGTTGCGTTTTGTTACGCCTCTCCTCTCTCATCTCTTAGTATGAAGCATTGGGATTCATGTGAATTGATTTCGTGATCATAATCATAATCTCCAGTCAACTCTGATGAAAACTTCTAATACATGTATAATATATATTACTTCACAAAAAACAAGTAAAAGAGCTGCAAACTTTTCCTTAAAGATTGCTTATCTACTATCGGTGATCCAAACGTATTATTATCCTAGATATAGAGCCTATGGATCATGATTTTGAAAATTAATTTTGTGATTTTGAAATGGTCCAGATTCACACCCCCTTGAAACCCAAGGAAATATTTCAAAGTCGCCAAAACTGGGAGATAATTGTTGAATGTTTGAAAGTCTCCCAGAAAGAATGGATGCTATTTTGTGGATGGTGACCACCTCCTCTCTTCTTTAACGCACAAGAAGCTTTGATGTTCACGCATGATACGCAGCTTCTTGGAAAGCCCGTTCCAAGAGAGCGATCCAATAAAATTTGGAAAATTCTTATGTCTTGACTGAGAACACCATTAAAATCTTGTTTTTCATGTGGCCCTATTTATTTTGCAGTCCTTTCATCTGTAAATATTCTTCGGTCTATTTTTTCTTCCTTGTTCAGACACTACTGAATCTTGTGTGTCTAGCAATTTTTAATTAATGTCCCAATGCGACAAGGGCAGAAATCTCTTCTTTGCTAGCCGGCACGCAAGTCCTCGTCATTTTTACATCATGCATCTTTGTGCATCTAAATGAGAAGCTCTCCACTGCTAGAAAAGGAAAAGGGCTAATTGAAAAAGACTAAATTATAAATACCATACAACATGTCCATAGAAATCAGAACAAAGACGAAGGTAAAAGGATACTCGGAGGTTCTTCATCTGTCTATTGACATCAACATTGGAAGAAAAGGAAAAGCTTGGTTTCCACTCCCCATTTTCTTTCCAGATCCTGACCTGTTCAGATAGTGAGAGTAACATATGTTTATATCTATATAGACACACATACACGCAGCATCAGTGGTCTCTAGCTACTCCTTCCTCAACAGCCACCGCTAGGCCTTTTATTCCGTTTTTTAACCACAAATAGCATTAAGAAAAGAAAAGAAAAAAGAGGATCTAAGGCAGGAGTGACACTACTACTTGACTGCTAGTTAGGCGAGCTATGATGCCAACAGATTCACGGTACATGGTCGATTTGTAGATGTTCACAATTCTCTTTGCGTCCATGTCAAGGCCCCACTACCAGTGCTCCCTCCACTAAGCCAACGACCTATTCTCGGCGGTCTTATTCGAGCCATCCCACAAACTGTCCGGCTAGAAACTTTGGTAGTTCCCCGTTGCTCACAGAATATTTCCAGCATAATGTTTGAAATTCGACAAAAATAATTTACACCCTTGCTATTGTATTGGCATTTGCAAAACTGGGTCATCTAAAGATATTTGCCTATTTGAAAAGAAAAAAAAAAAAAAAAGAGTGCAAATTATATTTTAGGTTCTATTTGATATGCTTTCTGAAGAGTATGAAAATAAATATTTTAATTACAGGTATTTTCTATAAACAATTTACGATAAAATAATCCGAATTGGAAGTAAAATAACTCTTTTGAATAATAAAGACGACATAAGTAAGAATTAATGAATTGAAAATTAAAGATTTTGACTTTTGATCAAATTTTAAAACGATTTTTTCTATTCAAATGAAAATTATTTCTGTCTAAAAACAATCGTAACATTCTTTGAATCAGATTAAAAAATAATTTAAGCCGATATATAAAATTTATATATAGCAGATAGACCCTTAATCTACAATATCAAGATTATATTTTTACAAATGTAGAGAATAAAATTGAAACTTCTTTTTTTTTTCTTAGATAATTTCGTCCACAGCTAGCCCCAAATCACAAATATCTCCCAAACAATATTACAATATTAAAAACCATATTTAAAAAAACTAAATTCAATAATCAATTTCAACAAGGAGAAATTTGGTCCTCTTCTAATGTGCAATTATTGATTTGACCAAATCGACCAAGTTTGAAATGCATGAAGGGTAAGACAACCAATTACTATAAACATAGATGATAAAAAGGCGGTTTTGTCATTTTAATGCAATTGTTAAATATCAATAAAATATTAATTTTTTTATATTCCTTTGTTGAAAATATGGCAAAACAAATTGTAATATCACAATATATAATCATTAGTATGCCATTGGTTTGCACTACACCACGGATTAGTTAAATTACTTTTTAAAATATAAAAAAAATTATTTATGTATTGCTAATATTTTTTTAATTAATAATAAATTAAAAATTTATTGTGTATTGGATGATTAATTTTTTAATATTGAGATGGTGATTTTTTGAACATATTTTGTTTTATAAAAATTAAAATAATAACATATTATATCAACTTGGATCAAACTAAGTTACGTTGCGAAACTCATAAGTTAGATGATGAGACCGTGAAAGTTTTACAGAAAACAAATTAGAAAGTTCAATTCTTAGTTAACTCAATGTTGAAGGATAAATTGGTAAAACAAATATTAATTTTTTAAAAAAAAATCGAGTGAATTCAGGTTAACATATAAAATACATGACCCGAGTCATGCACCTCACCTAATTTAATAATTTCTTTTATCTCTTAGATTGTTTTTCATTTAATTATACAATGACTAAGTGTGTGAGATTTTTTTATATAAAATATTTTATTAAGAAAAAAAAAAAAGAACAGACATGTGGGAATAAAGTAACAAAACATGTCAAATTTTTTAAAATTAAATAACAAAAAGATATATTTTTCTTATTTTAAGTTAAATAAAAAAAATAATCAAATAACAAAGAAAAAAATGTTTTATTTCTCTTTTATTTTGAGGAGTTCAGAATGCATTAAATAAAAAACAAAAAAAGGTCAGGCATGTGGGCTCAAGGTTGTCAATTTCATTCCGTTCCGTCCGGAATGGCTGAAACATTCCATACCAATTCAAAAAACAGAACAAAATGGAACAAATTTCATCTCATTTTAAATCTCGGTCCGTTCCGGATTTTTCGGGTAAATTCCGCCCGAAACATTCTGGTTTCATTCCACATGTTCCGTTCCGCTCTTAAAAAGTCATTGAATCAAATTGAACCTTGCTCAATTTCATTAATTAAACCACCCGATTATAAAAAGCTCTTTTTCATTACTATTTTCAATAGTAATGATATTAATAATAATATTGAAAATTATTATTACTATTTTCATTAACAATGATATTAATTTTTTAAAATTAGATTTATCACTAATATATATGGTTTATATTGATGTTGTTTTTTTTTTTTTTCATGTTTATACTTTGTAGGAATTTGAGCAAAACAAGGAATGTTTTAGATTTTATTAGCCACTTGATAACATTGACCTAACTTTATATTTAATATATTTTTGTTAAAACATTTTACTTTCATAATATTTTGTTTAAGTTGAATTACTTTAAGTTAAAGATCTATTTAATCTTGACTATTTAGAAATATTTTAAATTTTGAAATTATATTTGTTTGGTATTGTGTTTGTATTGCATAATTTATAATTAATTTATCTTGAATTTGAATTATGTTTGTTGATTATATATATATATATATATATATATAAACAGTACAACCCCGAAATTGCATGCCGAAACACTTCGAAACTGAAACATTCCATTCCAATTGAAAAAACAAAACACCTACCGAAACAAAATTGACAACCTTGTGTGGGCCAACCGACACACTTGCCTATAAACAAGACCTGACTCATATGCCAAACCTTTTTTATTTTATTTTTTAGAACGCGTCGAGCATCACCAAATTGTTTTTTATTTTAATACATGAACAATACATCATCTATAATCCTAAAATTTAGTTACCATAAGGTTACTAGAAAACTGAGATAAAGGTTTCTTTACTTTAAAAAAAATACCCTAAACACCTATTTAAACAACAAAAATTCAAACAACAAGAAAATCAATTAATAACCTAGAAATTAGGCTGAATTAAAAAAAAATATCTTTAGCTCATATCTACATTCTCAAACAATGGAAAGGGCAAAGAACACCTAGGGGAAACCCCTCATTGAAAGGAACACGTTCACATCAAAATTGATTTTTTTCATTATTGAAATCAATGACAATCGAAACTCTTTTTCACCAGAATCCAACGACTTTTTTTTTCCTCTCTCTAATTAGAAACTAAAAAATAAAGAAAATTTTTGTATCAAAATTAAATTTTAAAAAATTTAAAGAACTAAAAATTGATCATTTAAAAAGTAGGAGGACTAAAATGACTTTTTAATGCCAATTTTAAAACCCCAACCTAGTTTTGCTGCCCCTTTTCACTTCACTTCTCTTTCTTTTAATTCTGCTACTAGTTAACAAATCAAAAGTAATTGCATATCAATTTTGCAATTGAATGACTCAACCGAGGAGAAAAAAATATTTAATGATTAAAATAAAAAAAAAAAAATCACCGCTTGAATCCACGAGGAATTGTTAAGAGAGTGCACTTTATTTTCACCTCACCTCTTAGTTCTTTACTAGCTATAGCCTATAGGGACTGTGCTAGGCTGCTGGCTGCATTTAACTTTTTTTTTTTTACATCAAAAAAATATTCAAGTTGTGATAAAAAATTTTGGTGGCCAATTTGTTTATATTGAAATCTCTTTACTTGTTTCTTTACTTATATTTAATCAAATAAATAAATATAATAAAGTGAGCATCTTATACTTATATTTACTCAATCAATTTAATTTTATTAAAAAATAAAATATCTTTTTTAAAAAGTTAATTTTAACAAAGAACAATAAATAAAAAGACTTGAGATAACTTAGGTTATTTTTAAAATTATTAAAAAATCATACAAGACGAAAATAAAAAATAATAATACAACCCAATCTCCAATTAAATAACTATTGAAGGATGAACCTATTTCAAATAAAACAAATAGTAATTAAAACAAAACGAGACCAATTTTAAAGGAAAAATAAATTGAAGGACTACTTTGAGAATTTGTAGATAAAATTCCATGCCTTCATTTCCTTGAAAAATCACGATCAAACCCTATTTTTTCTTTTCATTGTTATATGCTTCATCTCTTGCTTCTATCTGTTCTACAAAAAGAAAAATAAAATAAAATAAAATAAAAGAACTCACAGTTCACAGTATATCTGATATCTGTTAGTTTTTTTTTTCTCTAATGTCTCTTTATATATATATGCGCGTGTGTGTATGCGCATCCTTAATTTTTTTAAAAAAGAAAAGGTTGGTGAAACAAAACTGGAGTTATGTTGATAACGCACGCCGCATAGAAATGAATAGATTGTTGAGTTGATTCGAACACCGCCTTTTAGATTCAATGTTTAGTCGCCGAGCACCGCTGCAAGCAATGCTCAAAGAGTACAACCACAACTCAACCACTTTTTTTTTAATAATATTTATATTTGTAAAATTACAATATTGTCTCTTTATCACTTGATAATAACCAAAACCCAAAGAAAAATACAAAAACATCCCTAGATGTAAGTTAAAGTCAATTTCATTGTACTTGAAAGATAAAAAATACAAAAACACCCATGAACACCAGTTTTAAAAGGTTTTTATTCTAAGGATAAAATAGTAATTTTATTATGCATTATAAATGTGAAAATACTGAATTTACCCTTTTTAATCTTAAAATAACTAATATATCCATGTGAAATTATTGAATTACCATCTATAACTAGTTATTTAATTTTGTTCGGGAAAAGAGGCAAAACACCATGCTTTTTAGAGTAATTTCTTACATCGTTGTAGTGTAGATTTTGTTCTCTCTTATCCACTGATAGATCCATGGCAATGATGTGGGAACAAACAACAAGACTTGCTTAAATGCATGCACTTTGAAAGGTGGGAGACATCTATGATGTCAGATGTCGTTTTCTATCAATTTAAACCAAGAATCAGTAACAGTAAAAGTTCTTCCCGAGTAAACTTTGATCGAGAGCCTACGCTTTTCAATTCTTCATTTATTTATTTTTGTAAGTCAGTTCCACTCTTTCAAGTTGTAACATCGATCATGGCATATATTCCACGGTTAACAGAAGCTTGAAAACATTCTTAGCTGATTAAAGCAAATTTAATAAAGAGCGAATCAACAAAAAGGGTGAGATTAATTGAATCAGTACTCAATACATTAATCAATAGCTTAAACATTCAAACTCTCACTGTTTCAGGGTACATGAACCGGAAACTAAGCCTGAAAAATGTTTATAAATAATGTAAATAACTGAGGGAAAAAAAAACCTTATATCAGTTGAGTTTTGCTGCAATGAAGTGAGTATTAAATTATTATTATTATTTATATTTTTGAATTGTTTTGATGTTTTGATGTAATAAAATAAATTTTAAAAAATTATTTTAATATATTTTTAAATAAAAAAATACTTTTAAAAAACAATTTAATATACAAAGCAATTTCTATCTCTATCTCAGATATCCCCGAAGTCAAAACCATAGTGCAGAATAATTAGTTGCAAGGTATGTGTCCATTACTGTGACAATTTCATGAGTTCAATCTTGATACTCTCTCTATCCAACCCCATCAACCTCAAACCCTTTATGCTGTTCACATTATAAACAAGCTAAAAGAAATATTTTTCAATGCTACGTCTTTTTTTGTTTGGGACGATGAAAAAGAAAGACTTCTCATCTTTTATGGCTGGGATCAATGTACCTACGATCTCGATAAAGTAGGTGGCAAATCATAGTTTTTATCTTATTAAGGTTAATTGTTTTTTTTTTTTTTTTTGGTAATCTTGTGATTTACCCGTAGAAAAGCGTAAGACTTACTAAAATGTTAATTTGATCAAGACTCTAATTGATTGGATTCCCGCGAAGAGGTGAATTATGCACCGCCGCCTCTAAGAATTTTTTTTAATATGCACGTGGACTAATTAAAGATTTGGAGCCACCAGTCGCAACACGTCTCACTTTTCTTTGTATAGAGTTAATTATCAGTCAAGTCATGTCCAAAAAATTATATTAGTCAAGTTCAAATTTTTGTTTCTTCAATTTGATCCAAACTTGAAGAATTATAGCTCAATTTAGATTGTTCTAGAAAACCTTAGGAACACCAGTAGCTTTATCCTACACTTCTCCAATTTGCTTACGTTGTGCTCATAGAATTGGCTTCAACTTCTTCTATTTGAGGATTTAAAATTGTTTATTTTTATCTTCATTTGAAATTGAATTTTCTTAAGTTTTGTCTTCAGGGTTTTTTGTTTAGTTTATGAAGCAGTTTTTGACTCGTAATTAAGATTCAAATTGAAGAATTGAAAGAACAAATGAAGAAAAAGACGAGATATGGCTGGATTGGGCTGCCTCGGCACTCGAAGCTGTATCCCTGAATGATCTTCGATCGCCTCCTCGAGAATTGAGATTCCATGCGCGGAAAACTTATGGGCATGGACGTCCATACAAAGTTGACCACTAGCAAAAGCAGTGTTTGATTTTAATTCAAATTGTGATAACTTGTTCTGGAAAAGTATACTATCATTTTAAATTGATGTGTGGACCAAGGGGTTGGTAGGCAAAGGCTCGTTAAATTCGAAATCTGAAGTTCGAATCTTGTAATTGGTTTGGCGTTGAAGTTGCATTATCACATTTCGGGGCATAAAATAATTCCTGTTTATGGGTTGGGTTTAAAGCCCAAGATTGATTAGACATCTTTCCACGTTAGAAAATATGGGTGCGTGTTCGTTAGAAATTAGAATTCGATAACTCATGATTTGGATGGCCAAATTAAATTGATTTATATCAATAATATATTTGTGTGCATACGCAGATAAGGGTTTTTTTTTTTTTTTTTAAAGATATGTAAACTCTAATAAATTTACTGTTATACAATATTTTATAAAATTGATTGAGTTATATCGGATTTAATAAATAATAAAAAAACATGTTAAAATATTAACACACTAATTATTATTTTAGATTACAGTTCTCTAGCTAATAATAAGATTTTTGCTTGAGTAACAAACTCAACTCAATCATTTACAGAATTATTTTAATTTAGTTCATATTACCAGACTAGCATATATATACATTTTTTCTAAAATCAGGGCATATTATCTAAATACAAAAATAAATGATTTTGATATACTTTTTTCACATGTAGAAGATTTTAATACACAGTAAATGTGAAAAATTAAAAGATAAGTTCATATAACAGATTACATGAGAATCCACTATTATTGTTAGAAACCTCTTATTAATTCCGCAAACATTTAGGAGGGGCTAATTTATAATTTTTAAAAATAATTATAAAAATAATAAAAATATTATTTTAATATATTTTTAAATAAAAAATACTTTAAAAAATAATCACAACTGCACGTTCAAACTTACCCTAAAAAAGTCATGAACCACTGTGTATAGTGTATTGGGAAGTGGAGGTTCTATGGTATATCATATCTTCAAGTGTTTATTAGGCTTGTCTGACTAATTAGAAAGTTAGCTCTTAAACCAGGAGAATTCTCTACCCACAAATAATTAAATTGTTGAGATTCAGACTTCCCTATTCTCATAAACATTGAATGATGTAGATATCTTTAAGCTTCTCCTTTCTTTAATAGATTGTTTATGATCTAGGCTTCTTACTTTAAAAAAAAAAAAAATTGATTATGTTCTTGGCTTCCTTGCGCCTTTAGAAGATGATGATTATGGAGTCTTTATATTTTAAAGTGACAACACAATTTTGCTCATTCGACTCTACGTGTTAAAATCAATATATTCGTTTGAATAAACCTTCTAATTTCTTTATAGAAAAAAAGTATTTGCTCATTCAAATATATGTGATAGAACATTTTATGCTCATTCAGAAAATTATGTTCTAATCTAACTTAGATTCTTTTAGGTTCTCAAATTACCATAAAAATACTTTAGTTGGAAATGCTTTAAGAGTAGGTATGCTACATGCTAGAACCTCGAAGGCTCATGGGTAACGAAACTCACGACACATAAAGAATATATATGATAATCTTCTTCTTTTAAAAAAAAATACTGGATTGAGTTGGATATCTGATGGATGTAAAACAATCTCTTTAAATCCAATTTGAATGATTTAGAAAAAAAAAAAAAAAAAAAAGAGGGGGTAGAAAAACTTGTTCCCACTAATTACCATGTCGTGTATAAAAATTTTATTCTTGCAACAGATCAGATTGAAGAGCCATGGATACAAATAAATTGAACCAAAAAAATCTCACTAAATAGGATCAAAAGAACCCTGCAAAGTAGACCTAAAAAATCCTTTAAAAAAAAAAAACTCAAAAAACACCCAAAAAATCACGAGTTCGAGTGTGATAGCACGAGCCCAAGCAAGATGTATGCCCACCCACCAAGAGCATTGGATGAATACCTATATAGGGTGTATGCCACTACCTTTGGGGGGTTCCTCATTGATCAAAATAAAATAGACATAAACCCCCCTTCCTAAAAAGTGAACACAAAATTCATTAAAAGAGAGAGAGAAAAAAAAAAAAAAAACCCAAGCAACACCCAATAAATATAGGATCGAGTAAGTAGACCAAGCCTATACATCTAGCAGCTCGAGCCTATGCACCTAGAGCATAGGCATATGGACAACTAGTACATGGACACCATGTAAGGCATACACCCTGCACTAGGCGCATACCGATGCAAGGCATATGCCCATGCAATGCATAGATGTATACTCATTTGGTGTTGGCATGGACCCTAACGCCCTTTTGGGCTTGAATTATCTCGTTCAAGTCTAGTGTGTTTGGATCCTGACAACATATCAAAACCTACTTCTACCTCTAATGGGCTTGAGTACTTTGCTTGAACACAACACTCATAAGAGAATTTTTCCCGAACCCAATGTGAGTCCCTCAATATTTATACTAATTCAAAACATATTATTTAAGTAGGATATAACTCAAAATATCACAAAAATAAAAATTACATTTCACCCCCATTTCCTTCACAAAATAACAAGACTCATGAGTTATAAATACCCCATGAATTCTTCAAGTACCACGTTCATAATCTTTTCATTCTTAATATTTTCAATATATATATTTTTAGAGCTTGTCCTTTTAAAACACTGTTGCACTTTTTCTTTCCACAAAGTTAATGGCTTTATCATTAGAGAGTCCTTACATCCATCAAATAAAACATTTTACAGGAACCAACTACTAATCATCTGACTTACCAAACATCAATTATTATTATTATTACTATAGTTATCGGTCACCTAACTTATTAGACACCACCTGTTACTACTATAATTATAAGTCATCATGGTTTACCAGGCATCACCCGCTATTAGTTACCAGCTCCCTGAACTTTTCATATCAAGTCACACACCTGAACTAGAAAGAATAAATTAGATTAATTGAATTAAGAGATAAACTAATTATCAAATAATAAACATTTTAAATTTTAGAAATTATAAAAGAGGCTAGAATCAGAACCATCAAATTAAGTAACATATCTATACAAAGAGATTTTTTACACTTTCAAAATTTCATTATAGGAAAAGTCCACCAATCGAATATGTAGATTGCTCGATGCGGGAACCTTCCTAGAAGTTGGTATGTTTTTTTTATTCTTCTTTAATTTTTATTTTATTTTTTTAAAAAAAAAACCTCTAGATCTAGATATTGTCAAACCACGTTCTGGAAAATTCCAACATCTATCGTCAGATAGGACATCAGCTCCGAAATACATATATAGGCAATCAACAAACAATATGACTCAAATACGACCATCTTTGTCAAGAACCAATTTTGAAACAAGGGCATGGAAGAGCCTGATAAAGGGAAGGAAAAGGAGTTGAAAGGGAGAGAAGAGGTTCGATACCGGGGTGTTCGAAGGAGACCTTGGGGAAAATTTGCGGCGGAAATACGAGATCCATCAAGGCAGGGAGCCAGGTTATGGTTAGGGACATTTGATACTGCAGAGGAGGCAGCTCGTGCTTATGATAGAGCTGCATTTAGCATGAGAGGTCATCTTGCAATCCTCAACTTTCCTAATGATTATCTCTCTCAAGTGATAGGATCTTCTCCTCGTCGTCCACCAGTTTCATCATCTAGTAGTGATGTTGGTGCAAGCGAGAGTTTTCAGAGGGGAAGCTCATCAAGTGACGGACAAGGAAAGCAAGTTATCGAGTTTGAGTACTTGGATGATAAGATTTTGGAGGAGCTTCTTGAAACAGAAGAGGAGAAGAAGAAACGGCAGCAAGATTGAGTTTTAGTTTTTTCTGTGCCTGTTCCTTTCTTTTTTTGTTCTTGATTTGAGCTTATTCAAGAATTTTTTTCAAGAAAAATCTCTATGATTTTCATATTATTAGTTCTTACTTCCACAAGATGAATAAGATTGTAAGGGATCCATGAGTTACCCAACTACTGGGGAGAAATGGCGTGCCTAAATTAGCTGACAACGATAAATTTGGTATGGAATCCTTGAAATTTACATGTAATGATACCTTGCACCTTGGACTCAAAAATATGTTGAGCTGCTTACTCGTTGCCCCTCTTCAGCCGAGGGAGAGATCACCCATGCAATACGGACCTTTTTCTCACCAACCCAGTAAATTTAATTTTAATTCCTAAGCTCATAGCCTTAGCTTCTTTTCGTTTTCATTTTTTTTTAACATCATACAAAGTTTAGGAATTGAAATCCTACCAAATCAAACCAAAACTGTATAGAATGAAGTATTCTTAGCAGTTGGTTAGTTTGACGAATAAAGATCAAATCTTGCTCATATTCTCTCTGTCTCAAAGTTATTGTCCTATACATGTCCCAAAACTATTGCGAGTTATCAAATTATTAAACTATTAATTACTTGATTTTACTATTATATTTGTAATTATAACTTTCTATTCGAATTCTTTCAATCCTTGTTTTGCGAGATTGTAAATGGACCGAGAGTGTGCGGCTCATTCTGGACATTTGAATCATGTGGATGGGGTTTTTCATTTGGGATTGGGACGGGTGGCTGCATATGAATGTATTCCAAGTTGCTTGCATTGAAGACAGAATCCTTGAATTCACTTCTACCTGTTGGGTGATCTGATGTTCTCGTAATAAGGAGGTTATTCAAGGTAAACTTGCTTCATCATACTCCCAATGCAGTCAATTGAAAGATCTCTTGGTAGCATGTAAACAGGCATCCTCCACGAGGTTTTATTAAGGTGAGTGCCGATGAAAGTTCTTTGGTTAATCTGGGCAAAGCTGGCATGGCGGACCATGGCTGATTTAATCCGAGGTGAAGAAGGCAATTGGATCATGGGTGATTTTGCTATCCTTTGTACCAAAAAAACCCGATTTCTTTCTCTTATTTATATTCAAATACGGTAATTTGAAAATAAATGATATTTTATGCTATTAATTGCACTTTGGATGAAAAATTAAATGATATTGAAACTTTGAGACGGAAGGACTATATGAAATGCAAGACTAAAGAGAAGAAGAGACATTCCAAATGTTTGGAATCATTTTTATGGTACAAAACATGCATCACTATAGCAGAGAAAAACTAAACAGCAGATCACCTAGGTTTACGATTATTGAGTTTCTTAACCACTGGTTATCTAATAGGCCATGAAGATTTCATAAGCTTTTCATCTTTTGCATCTGGATTTTCTTCACATTTGGGTTCTGTGTGTTTCTCTCATGTTCAACGCGATGCAAACTATATAGCAGATGGTTTTGCAAAACAAGGTATGACTACTATAAGTTGTGAGTGTGTAGCGTTGCTTTGATCTTCATTTACTCCATAATCAATTCCTACCTTCTCATCTTGAGTTATTGTCATTGATGCTGTTTAGGTTGTTGGCTTACTTGATAGTAATGGCTAGTACAGAAGAATTTATAGCATGGACATAAAACTGTATCATATGTTTATGTGGTGTTCTAGTTATGCATTTTCTCTTGGTTTATAATAACTGCTGACCCATAAATTTGCAGATATGTTAATCTGTATTAATTCCACTGTCAATAATTTAGTTTCTATATAATGAAACCAGTGGTGAAATTTATATATATTGATGAAGGTCTGGTGTGTGAGAACGGATAGCTCGTTGTTTTGCACTCCCACTGACGGCTGGAGATCGAAGAGAGAGGGACATAAACCGAGTTTGTATTATGTTAGACATCAGCTCAAGTAAAAATTAATGCAGAAAAAGAAAATTCAGGCGTATATAGTTGAAGGCACTAAGATGATTCAGGCTGAGTTCCAGCTCGAAAAAGAAAATGTAAATCTCAAAGATGTTCTTATCAAATATATATAAAATTTCAAGACTAAAAGTGTTAATACTATATAAAAGCTCAAAAAGAATTGGAATCTTGTTGATCAGCATTATGAAATGAATTTATTGTCTTCATACGATATTCTGCATCCAGTAATTTAGAGCTAATTGTTCTTTTGAAATGCGAGATCTGATGTAATGGTGGTGGCTATACAGAGGGCTACGTGTGGTGTGATTAATCCTATTTCTGGAAGGACAGAAGACAGTAAAGCTTGCAAGAGAACTCCTGGTCATGGCGGATTCCCCGTTGAACATTTATGGTGTTTAGATGCAGACGACATGGGCACAATGGTGGATTGGTTTATTTAAATTTCAGTTTTTGGTTTATTAACCAAATAATTTAGTGTCTCCTTTCGCTCTTTTTTCAATTTCTTTTTATATATTAAACCAATCCAACTTTATGCAGAACAAACCTGTTTATTTTCATGCTCTTCAACTTGAACAGCAATAAGTAATGCCTATGCACACGGCTAATACCTGTTTGTTTGTTTGTTATAAAGTAATTTTTTTTGGTTTTATTTTATAAAAAGTAAATTCTTGTAAAATATATTATTTTTTAATATTTAACAATATCATCAAAATAAAATAAAAAATATTTTCAGTTATTTGACTATAAGAAATAAAAAAAAGATATTAAAACTGTAATGGTGGGGAAAAAATAATTTATTATATCATATATTTATAATAGTTTATTTTATAAAATGTTACTAACACACACACACACACACACACACACACACACACACACACACACACACACACACATATATATATATATATATATATATATATATATATATATATTCTAGACTTCTTTTTTTTATCCTTTAAGCATTAGAAAATAAATATAAATATTTTTTTTTTGAAATAATACATTTTGGGTAGAGTTTTGACTAACTAACTTTATAAAAATAGTGGAATTTTTATTTTTACTAAATATTTTTTTGGTGTTGGAGAACATTGAAAATAAGTTTTTTATTCCAATAATACCCTATTTTTACAGCACAATTTAATGATTCAAAATGTATAATTATTGTATAATATGACATGTTTTGTATTATAATATATTTTCTAGCTACATTATCTAAATTAAAGTATAAATACACTAAAATATCAAATTAATATATTTTTATATTGTATATTAATATATTATTTCATATATTATTATATATTAATAATTTATTATTTTCTAATAATATGATATTTTAAAGTGTTTTATTAATGTCTTTACCACTTTAGTTCAGTTCTTAAGTACATGTTTTCCACTTTCTTAAATTATAAAACACTTTCTCGTTTTTCTGTGATAAAAAAGTGAATTTTATTAACTTTCTTTTATAATGTTATAAAACACGAGGCTGTCAATTCAAGAAAGTATTGTTTTTGTATTTTAAAATCCCCTTTGAAAAAATTTAAAATTTTTTTATTTTAAATTAATATATTTTTTAGTATTTTTAGATCATTTTGATATGCTGATTTCAAAAATAACTTTTAAAAAATAATATATATATATATATATATATATATATATTATTTTGATATATTTTTAAGTAAAAAAACATTTTGAATAGCAACCGCAATTATACTCTCACCAAACAGGCCAGATCAAATTTCTGATTTGGGTTGCCACCTTATTAAAATTTAAACTTGTTTTTCTTGTAGGCTTTTCATATTGGTAAATTACTCTTAAACTATGTTTGTTTGTGCGGTGGATTCCACGTTTGCGGTGAACCACAATTAATAGTTGTTTAGTAATGCTAAAACACATTTTACTGTTCACGTGGAATCCATATAAAATTTGTTTAAACCGCAGGTTTGCGGAAAGCAGCTCTTAACTGCTTTCTGCAAACCTACGGACAGTGGAGAGTGAAACTACATTGTTCACGTGAACAGTGAAGTTTATTGTTCTAGCCAAACCGGGTTTGCTTCAAAGTTAAATGCATTGAACCAGGTCCGATTCAGTTATAAAAATGTAATTTTAATTTTTAATTGTGTTTTATTCAAAAAAAATTAGAAGAAGATCGCTTGATGACATAGCATTTGTAGAATTTGATCGCAATCATAATTTTATTCCTGATGATATTTTAACTGATGTTGTTGCGCGTTTAAGAAACCAAGGAAACTGTAGTCCTTATCGGATGGATTTCGTATATGATGAAATTGTAAATAATTTAATGGAACAATAAAAAATATTTGATATAAGTATTATTTATTTAATGATGTAATAACAATAGTTAAATATATAATATTTAAATTAAAAACCATCAATATTAATACATATATTTTTTAATTATTTTATAATCTTAATTTAAAAAAAAAATTTAACCAAATATATTAAACTACTTTTTGTTTAACCTTAATTTCAATGATAATTTTAATCAAATATATATAAATACAAAACCAATCTCAATTAAAAATACTTTATATAAAATAATATTTTTTAAATTATAACCACAAACTATTACAATACTAAATACACTCAAGCTACATCTTTTGGCCTCACATTAGTTTTTAACTGGGCTAAGCGGGCTCTAAATTTAGGACCTATCGAGAAACAAAGAAATGAACCACCGGATAGGCCAGCGCTTCCAAGTTTGGATTTCCTTAATGTTTAAATCCGTGCTCTGGATTTTGCTAAACTATGTCCAATACAAAATTATAACAACAAAAACCATGGGAATATAACAGCAATGGATGCCTTCTAGAAGGCTAGGAATATTCCAACAATGATATTTTCGAGGGACCGCGTATGCATGCTAATCCCGTTTATAAAATGTAATCAAATTGAAACGATCGATAAATACTCAGGCGCCCGTCGGGAATTGGAATAGACTATATAGCAAGCAAACTTTTGGCAAATTGTCTGTCATTCCATGATCATTTAATCATGTACACCCAGAGACAGAACTATATTGATGTACATGATCATTTAATCATCAACGTGAAATATGTTATTTCCATGGGGAGATCTTATGCTATGATCTCCAGTCTCACAGCAGGTGATTTATATATATAACAAAACCCTACTATTGACCATTACTTCACAAACAATTTCTTTATTTTTTAGTTTCCAATTCCATTCAGAAACAGAGCAATGGGGTACTAGAAGGATCCCCCACTGATATACTTACTCCTCATGCATGATAGTTGGTACATGTCAGCTGCACAGTTTTACGTTTTCTTACTCCTTTTCTCTTCTTGCTCTAGCAGCTCGTCAAGCAACTTATCATCCAAGCATTCGAACTCAAAAACTTGTTGCGTTGATGATGAAGAGGAAGAAGAACCTGGATAGCCTGAAGAGGAAAAGGGAGTAGAACTACTGGAACCAACGCTAGCATTACCGGCCATATTTGGGTGCTCGTTAGGAAAATTGAGAACGGCCAAGTGCCCTCTCATTGCATAAGCTGCTCTGTCATAGGCTCTTGCTGCCTCCTCCGCCGTGTTAAAAGTCCCCAGCCACACCCTCACCCCTTGCCTGGCTGAATCACGTATCTCCGCAGCGAATTTTCCCCATGGCCTCTTCCTGACACCTCTGTACTTGACCTCTCCTCCTTCATCCTTGCTCTTTGTTTTGCCCTCGTCCATGATCGATGCTGGTTTTATTTTTGTTTTGTTTTCGGCTTCCGTCTGTTTTTTGCATGGCTATTGTTCACGCTTTTTTATATGGGTGCCAAAAGCCAGGTTTGGCAGGGTTAGAAGGTCAGCAACATTTGTCCACGTGAAGAAAGTCTCATGGTCATACTTATTCACACGTGTGAATTAAATCAGAAAGCTCTACATGGAGAGTTTTGGTCCATTGTACCTAGATGGTCAAGGTGATGGCTTCTGAATTTAGAACCTTTTCAGTGTTCTTTTAACTTTATTATGCTTGTTTGCAAATTATTAATTATATATGAAAAAATTAAAAATTGGAAGGGGATTCTGTTCCGGTGATCACAGGTTACATATGAACGATGACATCATTTGCATCATCGTTCTTCTCCAATTTTCTTTATCATTAATTAATTTGAATGCTTATCTTTTTTTTTCTATTTTTTTTAGCTTTGATTCCATTGTTGATTCTGACTGTAAAATACATGTTTCTGCATTTCCAAGATGAATTCTTGTATCTCTGTCAACAAAAAGAATAAAATAATCCATATATATCAAATCAAATATATATTTCTTATCAATTTTAGGGTCTGTATAGTTGCTGATTTGATTAAGAAGGTTATTAATGAGACATATGTGTGATTTGCAAAGTAAATAGCAAGGAACAGGACTTGGGGGTTAGTTTTAATTATGCATTGTCTTAAGAATCATAAGAAACCCGGCGTCGGCAATTATCTAATTCAAGGCTCTAGCCATGGTCGGATGGGTCATTCCAAAATAATATTGTTATCATTTTATTAAGAAGTTAAAACATTATTTTGAAAAACAAATCTAAATTATTCTCACTTGTGGTTTCACCAATTCCCGAATTTACTTATTGAGTCAACCAAGTTTGATCGAATTAAATCTTATTTAGTTTAGCATAAAATCCGACCTAAAATCTTATTACGTTCTAGATTAACAAATTGATTTTCCGGGACAGATTAAGTTTAATAACACCGCTAATAATGCCACTTTATTGTTCTTGATATGTAACAAAACAACAATAACTTTATTTGCTTTTACATTGCATGCTCTGTGTAAGTGCAATGTCATATTGCATTCTAGTTAAGTTTCTTGCATTTCTATCTTAGTACTAGTATGGTTTCATGAGGGAAAGTGATGCAAATTAGAAAGATATCCCTTAAAACATGGGGTCTGCTGGTGGATAGAGGGCTTTTATTGGATATATAATTTGTTTTGGAAGCACATGTTCTCAATTATGATTAACTTTTGTTATTTCTTTCCTAGTTGGCTATTTGTTTCCTAGTCAAGTTAGTTATTTATTTCCTAATTTATCTCCTAGATTGTAGTCCTTTGGCTGGAAAATTTATTAGGGATAAAAAAAAAAAGAACAAGGTGTTTTTTTTTTACAATGATATTAGACTTGGAGTAATTCCTATTATAAAAAGATTATGTGTTCTTTGTTTATTCTTCTTAGATCTCAAAACAAGGTTGAACCAACAGGTTTTATATCATTTAGGTATCAGAGCATTTCATGCCTATAACCCGTAATGATAACTTGCATAATATGTCGAACATTTATATTTCCAACAACCCAAATCATGAGCGGGTCAATCTACAATAGCAAATCATCCACATCATTACTGTTTTGAACAACTTTCTCACCAACTAGATGTTATGGATGAGTGTTGGGCTCGAGAGGGGCTTAGATCTCCTAATAAGAAAGGGCATTGTTAATTTCATAAGGACACACTTGATGAAAATAATAGGGATGATAAGGAGAATTTAGAAGATCAAGACATTAGAGAGTTTGTGAATTATCAACCTCGGTTTCAGCATAGCAAATAAGAGTTTTATTAAAACTGTGATAGGTGTGGTTTGGATTATCAACATTGTGATGAACTCACTAAGAGGATAAAGGTGGATGTGTCTATCTTTTATTGAAAATTAGAGCCTAATGCTTTTGAGGATTGGTTAACAGTCATTAAAGATTATTTTGACTGGTTTGGTGCATCGCAGGACTAAAAGGTTTGTTATGTTAGAATAAACTGGAAGGAGCATGCACGAGCTTGGTGGGGAAGTGTGGAAGAACAATTATGCTTTACCCAACACCTATCAATTTCTAACTTGAAGGAGATGAAGGAACATATGAAGGAAAAATATTTACCCGTTGATTATGAGCAAATGATGTTTAAAAAATGTTACAAATAAGGCAAGGATCTTTAAATGTTGATCAATACACATGTCATTCCCATGAGTTGACTATTCATAGCAGGATTATGAAAACTAAACAGTAAATGCTGGCCCAATACCATAATGGATTGTGTGGTGATCTGTGCAAGGAAATGTTGATTGCATGATTAATTAATGTGGAAAAGCATGTCAACTAGCATTGCGTATTAAGAAATAATTAGGGGTTTTGAGTGGAAAACAAACAATGTCAATAGATCTAAGATTGAGGTACATGCAAACTTTTCAATCTTGAAGCCATCATTACTGCATCACAAACTAGGAAGTACAATGATGGGTTATCATAAGGGAAAATTGAAAGTTACAAGTAAAGGTCTAAGGTGTTACAAATGCAAGGGGTTTAGACATTATGTTATTGTTTGTCTTACTATAGATAAGAAACTAGCCTTTATCTATGAGAAAGAATTGAAAAAAATGAAAGAAGTAGAGATGAAGAAAAAGGTGTACTAATGATAATGAAGAGCATTTAAGTGCATCAAAACTACCTAGCTATGTGATCCAGCTAATATTGATTGGGACTAGGAATGAATTTAAAGCTAATCATGTACCAATATCTTTCATACATGTATAGAATTTGGTGGTCGAGCATTGAACATCATTATTGATAATGGCAGTGGCATGAATGTGATCTTTAAAGTAGTAGTGAAATGTTTGGGCTTGAAAATTAAAAAGCACCATACTCTTTATCGAATTAGTTAGATCAATGAGAATAATTTGGTTTTGGTGAAGCATTGATGTTTAGTAAAGTTCTTATTGGAAAAGAAATATTTAGACGAGGTGTGGTGCGATATCATTCCTATGACTATTTGCCACATGTTATTGGAATGACCTTGACTTTATGATCAAAGGGTCTCTTATGATAGGTATACCAGTATTTACTTTTTATTATTATTATTTTAAGGGCAAGAAGTTTGTTTTGGTTTCGTTGTAGATATCAAAATTTGAGACAATGAGAGACATTGTTCTAGTATTGATCATGCATTAGTTTTCTTGAGCTCCAGGTGAAGAGAAAATGGTGCTATTGGTGGTGAATTGTGAAGTTAAGCAAGATGATGGTTTAATTTTCATTGAGCTTGCAAGAATACTAAGGCAATTCAAAGATATTATGTCTAATGAAATGCCACACCAACTTTCACCAATGCAAGATGTATAATATGTTATTGAACTCATTTTTAGGTCATCCTTACCAAACCTACCATATTACCGAATAAGCCCAACAAAGAATGAGAGAATTAACCGGTAAATCCAAGAAAGTTGTAAATTCAAGAAAGTTGTAGCCCCTATATTTTTCCAGTATTGCTTACACCAAAAAATGATGGTAGCTAGAGGATGTGCGTGGATAATTGAGCTATTAATAAGATAACAATGAAATACCAATTCCTCATTACTCAGCTTAATGACATGTTGGACTTGTTAACAATGAAATAATTCTCATATGTCCTTGTGATGAATAGAAGATAACCATCAAAATGAATAAAGGATTATTCGAATGGCTAGTCATGCCCTTCAAATTAACCAATGCACCAGACACTTTCATGGATGATATAACATATATTCCCAAGCCTTTCATGGATAAATATGTCATTGTGTATTTTAATGACGTTTTATTTTTCAACAACTGTCTGCGAGACCATCTAACCTATATTAAATAGGTATTGAATATTTTGAAGACTGAACAACTTTGCATTAATCACACCAAGGGCTCATTCATAAAGAAGATAGTCTATTTTACTTTGCTTTATCATCTTTGATTAGGGTGTTGAAGTTGATCCCGCTAATATACAAGCTATTTAAAATTGACCTACATCTCAGGATTTCTCTAAGGTTGAAGCTTTCACGGTTCAACTACATTTTATTGACAGTTTATTTAGGGTTTTAACACTATAATGGCCCTAATTACTAAATATTTAAAGGTCAAGAACTTCTCTAGGAGTGCAGCAGCCACCAAGGCTTTTATTGAAATTAAAAAGAAGATAGGAGTACAACAATCACTGAGGTTTTTATAAAAATTAAGAATAAGATAAAGCAAACACCAATTCTAAAATTGTCGTGTCTTTCTAAAGTTTTTTAAGTGCCTTGTTTAATATTAAAATGACTATTGCTTTATCATCTTTGACACTCGTTGGAAGTATTCTACATATGACATGGAATCTTATGCTTTAATTAAATCTACTAAGCATTAGTGTCCCTACTTAATCCATAGAGAGTTCATTACTTATACTGATCATAATTCTCTAAAACACCTTGGCTTCTAAAGTAAACTAGACGCAATAGAATGACCTTTTTGGTTTAGAACACCTTGGATCGGTTTTAAAAAATGTCTCACTTTATTTCGTGTAACAACACCTATGATGCTTTAAAGATAGCTATTTTATTTTTACAAGAGGATGTCCAATTACATGGTGTCTTGACTTCTATTGCATTTGACATAGATGAAAATTTATAAGTTACTTCTCAAAGACATTATGGAAAAATATAAGGACAAAACTGATGTTTTTTAGTGCTTTTCATCCCCAAACAAATGGTCACACCAAAGTTATTAATTGAAGTTTGGGCAATTCATTACGATGCATTATCATTGATCATGTCACCAATTGGGATCTTACACTTCCACATGTAGAATTTTCTTTCAATAATTCTATGAGCAGGTCCATAAGGAGTATACCTTTTGAAATGGTCTATGGTTTTCGGCTTTATACTCCCCTGGATCTCAATCCATTATCCTTACCTTCTAGAACAAGTGACCCGAGACTTGATTTTTCTAACTATATGAAAGATGTTTATGAAGAGGTAAAACATCTCTTTCTTAACACTGAGTCATATGTAGTTTCTGCAAATTTAAGGGGTAAAGATAGACAATTTGACATTAGTGATTTGGTCCTTAATCACTCAAGACCAGAACATTTTTCTCTGGGTAATTTTATCAAACTATATATGCATGATCTGCTGGGCCTTTTTAAAACACCTAGAAATTAAGCACAAATGCATATTTTATATACTTAATTACCCTCAGATTTTGGTATTACTCCATTCATTAAAATTAAAGATATCACTGAGTTTAAATATGATGCAGATGAATTGGCTACAATTTTAACTGCATAGACTATAAAAGCATATAAACCTTATGTCCCTAACACCACTACTTCTCGAGATGAAATCGCCTTTATCCTTGATCACCAATTTTTTTCAACTCATCAAGAGGGATATTATAAATTTTTAGTGCAATGAAAAAATCGACCCACTTAGATTTAACTTGGCTACAGGGTACTAAACTTTAATGGTTGCATCCAAATTTATTTGTTAACTATGTTCGCCGTAACTTGTCAAAGTTAAGTTCTTTAAAGGAGCTAATAATTGATGCAAATCAGGAAGATGACCCTTAAAACATGGGGTTAGCTAGTGCACAAAGGACTTCTATTGGACATAGAATTTCTTTTGGAAGCACATGGTAATTATGATTATCTATTTTTTATTTCTTTCCTAGTTAGTTATTTGTTTCCTAGTTTATTTACAAGATTGTAGTTTTTTGAATGGAAAATTTATTAGGGATGAAAACAAAAAATAAAATATCTTATTCTTTTTTTCTTTACAAGGATATATATAAGATTTAGAGTAATTCTCATTACAAAGAGATTCTCTGTTTTATTTTTATTCTTTTTGGATCTCAACATGAGATTGAACTAGAGGTTGATTTTTTTTTGCTCTTGGATCAAGAAGAGGGTATTTAGAAGTATGGTAACGGTTACTTTTCAAAATGTTTTTTATTAGAAAATGCATCAAAATAATATTTTTTATTATTTTTAAAAAATTATTTTTGATATCAGCACTTCAAAATGATCTGAAAACACTAAAAAAAAATATTAATTTGAAGCAAAGAAAAACATAAAAAAAAATTCAATAATATTTTTAAAACACAAAAACAAACAAACCCGAAATCAATTAATCTTTTCTATCTTTTCTCATATTATTTATAGCTTATATATTAATAATTTTTTTTATCAAATGAATTTTGTTTTTAACTATCATTAGTTTATTAATTAGAACCCCTTCTACATCTATAATTAAATACTATATAAGTTACCGTTGTCACAGTTACAAACCAACTTCCTTAAAATCTTTTATGGGTAAGAAAGTTATGTGTGTTAATTGGAATATCCAAATAATAATAATAATAAAAAAAAAAACCAGTTCAATTAAGAGTATGTTTTTCTACGCGGCTGTGGCTGCGTTTTATTTAAAACGCAGTCAGCAGCCGTTTGGTAATAAAAAAACTCGATTTACTGTGCATGGGGCCCACGTGTTTTTTGCGTTAAAAACGCTTAAAATGAAAAGCATAAAAAACCTGCTTTTCATCACTGTAGCCTGTAAAAACTAATGAACAGTGCAATTCACTGCACTATTGACGTGAACAGTGCAATTCACTTGCAGTGTTCGCTTTTTTTTTTTAGTGTGTTAATTGTATTAATTTTTTTAAAAAAAAAAACTAGTTTAGAGAATTAAATTCATTTGCGATGTGAATAATATTTTTTTCTCAAAAAACTAGTATAGAGTGAATTAAATTTACTCGCACAATAATATTAATTTTATATCTAATAATATTTTATCTAATTTTATTACACGCTCAAAAAATTATAAAAACTATAGTTCTTATCGGATGAATTTTGTACGTAATGGAATTATATATAGTTTAATGGAATAATAAAAAATATTTTATATAAAGTATTATTTTTTTTCATGATGTAATAGGAATAATTAATTTTACAATATTTAAATTTAAAACCATCAATATTAATATATATATTTTTAAATTATTTTATAATCTCAATTTCAAAAGCATTTTTAACCAAACACATTAAACTACTTTTTCTTCAACCTCAATTTTAACCACAGTTTTAACCAAACATCTATTTTTTCAAACTAACCTCAACTAAAAGTACTTTTTATAAAACAACTTTTTTCAAACCACAACTACAATAGCTACCGCAATACCAAACACACTTTAAATTTATAGGACAAGGCTAAACCTTTTAGATCGACACTTGCACTAATTAATATCCCCCCTCATTATGCATAAATATTTCAGCTTGAATTTATTCTTTATTTATAATAAAGGGAAAGAATCAAAGTAAATGACTTGAACTGCAGTGGTTAAAGGGACTGAGTTTTTTTATAGCAAGGTAAATGCTATAATATATATTTGAGCGGTGAAAAGCACAACGCAAAAACCCTTCTTTCTCCTCTCTTGTTTTTTTTTTTTCTTTTTCAATAATCCTATATTTGGGTATAAATATAATATCTTTAAGAGTCCAAATAGTTATGAATTTAGATTTATATAATCTGTTTGATTGGTTGCGCTCATCATTGAGGTTTTATGTTTTTTATTTATGTCTACAATGTTGTTCAAGAATACATAGGTATATGAAAGTAATCTTAACATTTTGTATTATTATTACTGAGACCTGGTACTTAAGTGAATCATTATCTTATTGAAAAGGGATGGCAAGAAATTTTTGGTATTAAAACACATAGAAAAAAGTCTAATTGTGAGTGACTAGAAAGAGTGAAGCTCGAAAAACTCATTTAAAAGCGCTTAAAATGAAGAGGAAGAGGTGCTACATAAAGTTTAAATAATTATTTCTTTACTTATAAGTCTCCTTTCATTTGACTGGATTCGATTTTTATATTTATTATCCTTGTTTAAGTCTTATAAAAAATTGTAAAATAATTTTAGTAGTTACAAAAATTACATTTTCTTATAAAAAAAAAAGCTTGAAATTTTATTTTATTTTCAATAAAAAAATAAGTTGCATGATGATGGTGGGATAAGATGAAATGCAAGACCAAAACATCCAAGATTTTGGGTGTGTTTGGTATTATGGTTGCTATTGTGGTTTTAAAAAAGTTGTTTTATAAAAAGTATTTTTAGTTGAGGTTAGTTTGAAAACAAATATGTTTGGTTAAAACTGTGGTTGAAATTGAGATTGAACAAAAAGTAATTTAATGTGTTTGGTTAAAAAAATGTTTTTCAAATTGAGATTATAAAATAATTAAAAATATATATAAATATATTAATATTAATGATTTTTAATTTAAATATTGTAGATTTAACTATTGTTATTACATCATCAAATAAATAATATTAATATCAAATATTTTTTATTATTCCATTAAACTATGTGCAAGGTCATTACATACAAAATCTATCCAACAAGGACTATATTAAATAATAAAGATTGTGATATATTTATTATTGGAATTGTGATCAAATTCCATAAATGCTACATCATCATGCGATATCTTTCTAATTTATATAGTGTTATTAAATAATATTAAATACTAGTTTTTCGAGTAAAACACAATTTTTTAAAAAAAATTACAATTTCATTACGTACAAAAGTCATTCGACAAGAACTACAGTTTCTCTAATTTTTTGAGCGTGCAATAAAATTAGATAAAATACTATCATGAATAAAATTGAGATTACAGTACGAGTAAATTTAATTCACCTTAAACTAATTTTTAAAAAAAAACAAAAAAAAATATTGTTCACGATTAACTGCACTGACTTTTTTGAAAAACAAAAACTTTGCTCATTGATTTTTCAAAACAAAAATACTTAACATGACTACAATGGAGCATGGCTCCACTGTTACTAAAAATAGCCACGAGAAGTAGCAAAATACTGCTTCTCCAACCTTGCGGCCGGACAATAGAAATGATGTGAGTCCTACCAAGCAAAACTGATTTTGCTTGATTTATCAAACATTAAAATGTGTGGTTGTGGGTGAACTTTACCCGCAGCCACACTATCAAAAAGCACCTTTAACAAGGTGGTCTACGCCATATGTTAACCTAAGAATAATAAAACGTAGGTATCATGAATTTAATTTCTTAACCTTTCATGAAAGAATAATTATATGGTAATTTTATTTATATAGCATTAGTCTAGGTAATTATCATATATGCTGGTCTTGTGGGTCCACCACTCCATTTTTTTTCTAGAGATAAATAATTAAATCCACTCTATGTGCGTTCGAAAGGGGCACAAGAAAAGGATTTCCGATATGATTCCGGGTGGTGTAAGAAGTGGAATTTTGCTTGCTGATGCCAAAAAGTAGACGCCTAGCAAGCTAGGGCTACTCTAGAGTGGCTTTAACAAGAAAGCATCTTGCTATATTTGAAAAAGATCATTCGTGCACGAGGAAATATATCATGGCAAGCTCTGCAGCTGGGTTCATCATCTTTGCCCATCTAGCAACATTGATGATCCTGTCCATTGCATGGAACCGAATCAAAAAATAAATCAAAACGATTCTGTGAAGAAGGAATTCGCAGATCTTCCTTTCGCTTTCATGTTATGATTATTGTTTTATAATACGTAGAGGAACTTCGACCTAAGTACTGTGGCAAAACTTGGTGTTCCCTTTAACAAGTGCTTCTGCATTTGTTTGATTCTCTGGCAACATACTAATGTTGACTTTCCAAGCTGCCACTAATTTATGGCTCTAAATAGAGACACGATCGGTCCTATCAAGGGACTCCAACATTTTAGTGATTGTAAGAACCAGATTTAACAGGTTCAATGGATGCAGATAACACTGTCAATTTGTGAAAATGAGTTCAATGGATGTAGAAATTACTTGCAAAGTGTACGATTTTCAGAAAGCAACGGTTTGGGCCCGAAGATATCTTGATAAAATCGATCAAAAGTAGGCGATCGAAGAATCCGTGATCTTCAGAAAAAATAAAAACAGTGTGATCAAAGAATTCGAGTGTTTATATTTGTAATGGTTATAGTTATGCTGCTTTGTTGTGGGATGAATATAGTTTGTTTTGATAAAAAAAAATAAAAAAAAAATATATAAGCTTTTTAATTTTTTTTAATTTAATTATAGATCACAAAACCTATGAGAATTATTTGCATTATAAATATAAAAATCAAAGTGTTAACATATTTATTTAATTCATCTAACTGCAGGTTGAATTTTTTTTTTATCAAAGCAAAAGAATTAATATATATATATATATATATATGTTATTGATGTTTTTTTTTATATTAAATAAAAAATATAACCATAAATTACAAAGTTTATAATAAAGATTATATGCATTAATAAAAATATATAAGATCTCAAGTTAATTTTTTACATAGTTAAAAAATAAAACAATGTTGCTATTGTTACAATAAAACACAACTTTCTTAGTCCATATAGACTAAATTTTCTAAAACAAAACGTGTAAAGAAAAAAACATTAAAAAACAAATTATAAAAGATCAAAAAAAAAAGAACAAAAAAACAATATATTTTTCCAAAAAAATGAAAAACTAAAAAAACATTAAAATCAAGAACACAATTTTCTTAGTCCATGTAGACTAAATGTTCAAAAACAAAACGTGTAAAGAAAAAAACATTAAAAAAATTACAAAAGAATAAAAATATAAACAAAAAAACAATATCTTTTTCAAAAAAATAAAAAACTAAAAAAACATTAAAATCAAGAATTCAACATGCAGGTTATAATTTTTTTTTTTTTTTAAATATCAAGTATGGAGGCTGCTCCAACATTTTTTTAGAATAAAAAATTAAAAGTGTCTTTTGAAAAGCTTATGTAATGATTTAACTAAAATAAATAGATAATTATTTATATAAATAAAAAATAAATTGTTAGCAATAACCAAGAAAAAAAACTGTAAACATAAGATATTTACTCAATTATATTCACTAAATTTTTTTATTTAAATAAATAAAATATAAATCCACCCTAGCAAAACTCATGGCTTAAACAATAAATACAAACAAAAATAACTGAATAAACTCACATCATAACAAATATTATGAAATGCCGATCCAATCATGAAAATATAAGAAAAGGACACCTACCTATATGATGGAAACATATAAAAAAAGATTAAAAAAAAATCTTCAGTGAATCTGGCATCCAACATATAAATATAAGGAATGAGTACTTGTTGATATGATAGAAACATGTAAAAAAAATAAAAAAGTCTCGAGTGAACTCGGCAACCAACCTGGGTGAATAAATCAAGCACATGATTTAGGATATGAAATTAGGATGATCCCATAAATAGCAAAGCAAAATCAAATACCGGAAAAAAAAATATTTGAAAAAAAAAAACCAAAATCAACCCGAGTTAATTTTTTAAATCTATGACACGAGTCATGAAACTAGGATGACTCTATTAAAGGCAAACATAAAAAACAAAGAAGCAATATTCTTAACCAAAGAAATATTGAGGGTTGAAATTGAGGAGAGTCAATAAAAAAAAAAACAAAGCAAAATAAAAAAATAACAATTAAAATAATTAGGACTAAATTCAACATAAAAACCAACTAAAATTAAATGTTAAGGGAAAATTTAAATGAAATTAAATGTTTATGGATGGAATTGAAAAAAAAACAAATCAATTAAAAAAATAATTAAAAAATAACAATTAAAAGTATTGGTGCATGACATAAAAATTTAATGAAAAGAAATGTTCAAGGATGGAATTGAGAAAAAAATAAATCAAGAAAATAATTGAAACTTAAAAATTGCAATTACAAAGAAAGAGGATGAAATTTGGTAAAAAAAAACTAACAAAATCAAACAAGGATGAAATCAAAAATAAAATTCAATTAGAAACAATCAATATAATTAGAATAATTGCAATTAAGAGAAGAAGGACTAAATAAAAAAAAAATTGAAGGGCTGGTATAATTTTTTGCATTACCAGCATGCAATTCAAAGAAGAAAGAAAAGGAAAATAAAAACTAATTGGTGTCATGCTATACCTCACCACTATACACGCGTCATCTAGGGAAGAAAAGGATGCCGAGACATATTAAATGATATGGTGAAAGCTTAATTTCAACCACTATCGTCAACCTTTAGTCAAGAGACCATATGATGATTTCAATTTTATCATGAATAATTTAATTACATAAGTACTCTTACTATATAAATTTGTTAATATATACTATGAATAGTTGAATTATTCCATTAAAAAGCTTGATTTCCTAATGGTTTTGGTTGTTTTTTCCTTTAAGGATAATATAGTAATTATATTGCTATTAAAAAAAATAAAAAGATGGTGTTGCCCCAAACAAATCAAGAATGATAAATTAGTAATGTGTAAAGACCATTTTACCCTTTAATTAAAGCTTTAAAAATTAAAGAATAAAAGGTAAAATAATAATTTAACTATAACCCTAGACACATTTCACCGTAGATAAACTATAGTAAAGAAATAAAAAACCATGGGGCTTATTATTTTACTTAATGTTAATAGGTGGTCTTGAAAGCACGTGAAAATCCAGAAAGTCTACAATTCATTATCTCTTCGTTCACAATACACAGAAAATCCCAGCGTGTTTCAGAGTATCTGTTGATAATATATAATTTTAGAGTAACAAGAATTCAAGTGTTCATATTCTGGGCCATATGTGAAACCTCACAAACACCGAGCCCATTTACATTTCTGCACTTATATTTCCAAATCGGAGCCTTAAAAGAGCATGGGCTAATGAAAAGTACCTATTTGGGTTTTAAACATCTCGCATCTGCTTTTCTGAGTCTCGCCGGAGTCTTTGCGACTCTGGCTCTGGTGTACGAAAACTTTCCTCGACCACGTACTGGCAATGGGTTATGCTTTCGATTGCTCTCTACCGGTAAAGAAAATACGATACCTCACCTCAGTACCATTGAACAGGGGAACATCGGCAATAATTCAATAAAGAATCAATTGATCTAGAAAATGTCACTATTTATGGGCTAGATTGGGATCATTAATTGTTAAAAGTGATAAAAGAAATTGATGGATTTTCCTTAATAGGTTTAAGAACTGATACAATCGTGTTAAATAATCATCATTGTTAAGTTTTTATGAACTCAATAAAAAAAGAAATGAACGGCGTGTGAATTTCAAGCAAAGAGTTTGGAAGATTAAATATAGAAACAGTAGAAGCCATTATACAATTTTAAAGAAACTAAACGATGCTCGAAAAATGTCACACCGCCTGCTTATTCCCTCCAAAAATAAATACACTGACTTGTTATCATTGTTATTGTTTTGTGCTGTAGCTAGTCTCAGACTACTACTTTGTTCTGCGTCAAAGATTAACGGGACCAAGGGTTTCGAGCGAGAAACATAGAAAGACTTAAATTTATCGGTAGATGAATGTATTTTCTATATTATTATAAGTTTGAACATCATGAAAACAATAGAAGAAACATTTTTTATGAGTAAACTAATATTAATATTAATGACTTATTTAATATTTAATTAAAAGTCAGTTAATTTTGATATGTGAAATTTGATTAATATTACGAATGTATACAGTATGCAATTGATAAAGTTGAAGGGAGTTAGACCCATCAGTAAGCTTCTCTAGCAAGGTCAAAGAAAGAAATTAAATACATTAGACTTCAAATAAAAGAATCAAATTCAAATCTCCTCAATTCGTCAACTTTTGAATTTTGACCGAGCAGTTGACTGATCTGTGATATATTTATTATACTCACAAAATGCAAGCATTGCGTGGACGGCTTCTATGTCTGCACGTGTAATCACATGCACTCCCATCCTTCTGTGGAAATTGGTAAACAACAGGGAAATTGCAGAACCGAAAGGAGGAGAAATACTGGCACTGGCTGTGCTATCATTAACTTGTAAAAAAATATTCGGCTTGCAGTCACGTGATACAACGTAAGCACCCACGTAACCAAATGGCATTGTTTCTTTGGGCCACATAATTAGGAGCACCATTTTCAAGTCACAAGTGAATGAGTGCAGCGTTGGTCAATTTTAGAAGAAGAACAGAGCACATGAAAAGTCCACTGACACATGTAACTCCGTGTCTCCCTCTATTCAGGGAAAAAAAAAACCTGACAAATTGGTAGAACCTCACGTTGGAAAAACCAGGATTTTTTTTTTTTTTAAATTTGGTTTTTTCTCGTTTTGTTTCTTCAGTCTAAAACAGCTCCCCCACGGGAAGTAAATTTGCCAGTTGCTGCCTACTGTCATGTGCCGTACGTTTTCTTTCTTGGTATTGATTCGTTTCTTTATATTTTTAATATATTACAATAGCCATTAGCCAGGACTATTTTAATTTAATTTTTTATATATATTTAAGGTAATATTTGAGGTTGTGATAGTAATTTTTTTTAAGTGTTTTTTTACTTGTAAATATATTAAAACAAAAAAAAAATTGAAATACTTTCCAAAAACACGCCAAAACAAGCACTCTTGTTGTGAATTGCAAGCAACAGACTTGCAGACCAAGGTTTTTCGGCTTCTAGACTTTGGACATGGTGGATGGAATTAAATGGCTCTCAGACATGCTGATATAATTACCCCATCATAGCATATAGGAAAAAATAACATTATGGTTGCAGAATCTACTTATAATGCTTAATGAATATCAATTTTTAACAAATTCTAAAATATAATCTCAATCTCAACCAAAAAACAAATTACGCAGTGCTGAATGCGCTTCCACTGTCACAACAAGGAGAGAAATTCATCAATTCATATAATAAATCAAGAAAGCTAAGCTGCATGAACCAAAAGATTTGGCTCGGTTTTAAGTTAATCTTAACTTTCTTAATGGGAAGCTAACCAGTACTTCAGACTCGAATTTAAACTTTTGTTATAAAAGCAACTCCATGAAGATCGATGCCTGTAAGTGAACAAGAAAGAAAACACGTAAAGACTCGTAACCCCACCCACCGTCTAGTGTAATCATACCTGCCTGGCTACCAAGGGAAACATTCTTCTCTTAAACAAACATGAGACTTTCATCGTTAGGTTGTCTGTAGAAACGTTCGGGGTGACAGCGATGTGAATGCAAGGTAGTCGAGATTTCTTCGGCAGGGGCTACAAACTTTGACTATAGAATTCCAACTTTTTGAAAATGGAGACTGGTTTTTTTCACACGCAAGCATTGAGGTGTCGGTCCTGCTTTTATTGGCGTTCATATCGTTGGATTTCTCGCACACAGCGATTTGACTTCTCTAGCTTCCTAGTTGCTAGGGGTATCGGCCCTCTCAAACAGTTTGTTGACAAAAAGGCTTTTCCTTGGGACCCATTTGAAAATCATATGATCCCCTCGGATTCGAATTAGAGCGGAGGGAAGAGTCTAAAAGGTAATATTTGGGACCCAAAGGAGTAAATGCAATACAAGATATACGTGTAATCCGTGTTTGTGTCTTGCAGTAGTCAATGGAAGGTAAACAATAGTGTTCATGGTGGTGGCTTGCATGTGGCCTTCTGGGACCTTTTGCTTTAAGATGATTGGTGATGATCGAGAAGGGATGAAAAGTCAAATCTCTTTGAATAATTACCAATCCAAAAAGAAAGAAAAAATAATCAAAAGGAACGGGAGAAAGCTCATGAACTGAGTTACACGTTTATTGGCTCATTCATTTAGATAGAGTTGGTGTGATTAGATCTTGAGTTGATATAATTAACCAAGTTCACTTGTTAGCTCATCAAGATAGGCATGATGAGAACTCTATCAAAAGAAAAACCGAAACAAAAGATCTTGTTCCTAGTGGACAATACAGTGAAGAGTATTTAATTAATTACATAACTGACAATAAATAATTAATCAACAGTGAATCGACGACTCGTCAACAGTATTAATCACTCATTACAGCTCCCTAAAACGATGTCATCGTGCCATTTTATGATACGTGTTAAATTGTCTCCTAAATCTTGAAAGGATTAACATTCACTCGGTTGACGACAAGAAAAAAAAAATTAAATAAAATGAAATCAGCTGATATAAAGAAATGAAAACAAGGATAGTTTCTTTTCTTCAGCTGTCTTCGAGGCTGTTCGGGCAGTGGTCTAACCGAACTTTCATGACATTTTATATTTTATTTTAAATTAATTTTTTAATATTTTTAAATCATTTTGATATACTAATATTAAAAATAAATTTTAAAAAAATAAAAAATATATATTTTAATAAATTTACAAGCAAAAACACTTTAACAAATTATTATTATACTACACACCCCGATACAGTAGAGTTTGAGCTGCAAAAAAAACAAGACACCTGTGAAAGAAATTAATAGTGACATTCGACAAGTGAAAACAAGGTTTTAGTCGCTTGACGATCTTGAACAGATTCAGATGTGGCCGAATGGTGCGGTGTATATTCAATTTCTGCTGCAAGTTGAGCCTTCAAATCAGCTATGGGCATGGGTCTCATCGCAAGAAAACAATGTGCCAATGGTGTTATCTGTTGGGGGTCCTTTGCCAGTTTTACTTGGACGAACATGTAGAGTCTATTTTTATATGGTGGGCAGCCGCCCAGTCTATGAAATCTCCACTCTCATCTTATACTATAATAATTAGATTTATTAATTAGCCCTCCATGGTCCTTACATTGTGGTTACTAAAACCCAATAGTGCAATAATCGAGACTCTCCCCCATGGGAACCAGAGAGAAATCCACCTACTACGTATGCTTAGCTCAGACCTTCTGTCTTAAAATAAAATTTTAGTTTAGTAATTTCAGGCAAAATTTCATTGAGTTTCAAGGCTTTCATGTCCGCATATAGCACCTCCCCTCATTTATACCATCTTGATTTTCTCTCTCTTGTCTCTCTTCTCATTCATACCATCTCCGCAATAGTAACAAGCTGGCTATCTCTCTTCCTTAGCTCTCCTTGGTTTGAATTTTCGTTGGGTTTCGGGTTCATAAATTATGGTCGGTTCATTCTTGTTCTTATACGATAACTAATTTGTATGTTTCTGTGCATTATATTCAAGATCTAAACAAGCCAGTTGGTTTGCCATTTCTGCTTAGCAAATCCATTTCATGGATCTCGTAAGAAAAAGCTATGGTTCTCAGTCTGTTCCACCAATGACAAGTCCAGTTGGTGGCTCGTCAATATTTGGACCTCGTACTCAATCTTCAGATACAAGTTTCCCAATTATTGCCATTGCCATAATAGGAATTTTGGCAACAGCTTTATTGCTAGTTAGCTACTACATCTTTGTCATTAAATGTTGTCTGAATTGGCACCGCATCGATCTTCTAAGGCGATTCTCCCTGTCAAGAAATAGAAATCACGAAGACCCTTTGATGGCTTACTCTCCTTCTGCTATAGAGTCTCGTGGACTTGACGAGTCAGTGATAAGGTCAATCCCAGTTTTCAAGTTCAAGAAAGAAGGCGACAACGTTAGAAACTTTGGAGAAAGAAGCTTCTGTGAATGTGCAGTTTGCTTGAACGAGTTTCAAGAAGCTGAGAAACTAAGAAGGATACCAAACTGTAGCCATGTTTTTCATATTGACTGCATTGATGTTTGGCTTCAAAGCAATGCTAATTGCCCACTTTGTAGAACAAGCATTTCGAGCACCACAAGATTCCCAATTGATCGTATTATGGCTCCAAGCTCTACACCCCAAGATGCAAATACTTACAGTGAAAGTGTCATGGGTGGAGATGAAGATTATGTTGTCATTGAGTTGAGTACTCACAACTCTACAGATCAAACATGGCTTGCAGCACAGGAAAGATTGAATTCAGGAGAGTTATCAGCGCGCTCAATTAGTCCTTCGCCAAGGAAGATAGAGCAGGGAGTTGGCCACAAGAAAGCAAGGAATCTTAACAAGGTTACCAGCATGGGAGATGAATGTATTGATACAAGAGGCAAAGATGATCAATTCGGATTGATTCAACCCATCAGGAGGTCCTTTTCAATGGACTCGTCCGCAGATCGGCAGCTTTATTTATCAATTCAAGAGATAGTGCAGCAGAGCAGGCAAGTTACCGAGGTCAGCTCTGTTGAAGGTTGTAGTGGGAGAGCCAGAAGAGCTTTCTTTTCTTTTGGTCATGGTAGAGGATCCAGAAGCTCAGTCTTACCTGTTTATTTGGAACCGTAAAGCCAAAATATTTTCCATCGTTTATTTTTCCTTGTATTTTGTTTTTCATTATAAGGGTATTGGGATTTTAATTAGATTTAGACATGTTAAAGGGCATAGGATTTGTGACATAAAAGTATTCAATTGAAATATCGATTTTTCATTATTCAACTCTTGGGTTCGTGCAATTGCCTCTGGCCAGTTTTAGTTAAAGGGCTTAACAGCCATGATAAATATACAAGTATGAAAGTTTTTTTTTTTTTTTTTGCTTTTCATGCTTGAATATGAGCTACTGGTCCTGGCTTAAGCATAGGAACGGGATTCACATTACAGTATCTGAGCTGAGAATAGGAGCAATATTGATTGTCTGAAGTCGAGGGAGAGCTCACACGATAATTTTAGGGGAAAAGGAACCTACAAAGGCAAGGGAGAGGTGGGAGGTCCCTTGCATTGATTTAGGAGTTAGCAAGAGAGGGTTTTCTTCAATTGAGATAATCATAGAGGGGTCAGGCTCTTGGTGCTGGTGGAGGGAAAAAATCACAAAAGAACAAGTAAAGAGGGATTATAGAATTGAAAAATTAAGGTCCCCTTCCACTGATTTAGGAGTAAAAGAAGAGTCCTTTTCAATGGAGATAATTATGCCAATAGTCACCTACTTCTTGAGTCATTTATTATAATTCTAATGTTGGTGGAGGAGGGAGGTACAGTGTTTGGTCATTGTTCTTGGTATTCCTCAACAGCACCTACTTCCAACCTGTAGGAATCATCCATTAACGTTTATGTTTCCAATAACGTTAAACAAGTATAGAGGTGAATTGATTTTTAAAAAAAGTGTTGAGAGGTTAGTTGAACATTTGAATGCATAAGTGTACGGGCCCTAGTCTTTGTTCAGCATATTTCTGGAAGTTTTCTGGAAGAGCAGCTCATGTATTCATATATTCTAAATTAATCAAGATGAATTTAGATAGTCTTACAAATCATACTAGACTTTTAGACTTGTTCCTCCCTTTTAACATCATCTAACTGCAAGATCTAATCAAATAACTATCTCCTAATAAGAATAAAACTTCCAAGTATAAATTCGAAAATGCATGTACTGATTTTATCATGTTCTTCTCCAAAATCCCGGTGTAGAATGAGCGCATCTTGCTAATATATCCATCAAGTTAGTGGTTGAGGATTTTTCGAAAGTAGCGGAGAATCTTTCAGCACGATTAGCAGTACTCTTCTTAAATCAAAACGATAAGAGCAGCTGGATTTTGAAGCTGTGCATCAAAACTAAAGACTTGAATTCGAAATATGAGACAGCAATTTAATACATTGTTTGAACAAGCATTTTAATGTTGGGTTTTTTTCAGCCTTGGTATTCACAAGACATAAGGAAGGCAAGATCTTGAAACATGGAGATATGCATATGGATTATGAGTCGGAAAATCAGAGCTTCCACGAGTCCAACCCAAAGGGGCAATAAAGATGCAGAAAATTCAAGGTATACATCAAAAACATCATCCATGTCTCGATAGTTGCAGAAATGTGCGTAATATTCTATAACCAGGGCCATATATTGGTCCCTGATCCCTCTGACAGTCTAACTACATAACCCATAACTTCAGTTCTTCCTTTGCTCTGACCAGACACAGCCACTGACCTGATAGATATTACAATAACTGCGGCTCTTCTATCTGATGATTCTATGGCCTTCAATTTTCCTAAGCCATGTGCTTCCATGTATGGGCAGAGATAGCATATCTGTGACACGCTCGAGGAACCCGAGAGATGTTGGGAAATCTAATGAATATGAAATTGCCATTGCTTACATCTATCACCATAAAACAAATAAGAGTCAACCGAAGTATCAAAACACAGAATGAAATTGTTTATACCAAAATTTAATTAATGGGTTTCGCTGAATGTTTGAACCGAATCCGATTTTTCTTATTTTCCGTTGCAGACTGGTTTGGAAGATGAGAAAAGTCCACGAGAACAAGAATCAAATCCACCTGGATAGGAGGAGGCCCAGAAATCTGGCTCAATTCTACAACTACAATTTACAAGGGCCATTTTCAATGCAGGGATTGACATCCAAGAATGATTTAGAGCCCAAATCACACATAAAGAAGGGTCTAGCTTCAACATTGGCTTCAAATATTAGAGCCCAAATCTAAAGGAAGAACACGAAAACCCCACACAAACTCCCCCTAATTCCTCAAAATGTAGGACTGAATATATATTTTCGGAAAGAATAAGGATTAATTAATCAGATTTATTAAATTAACAGGACTATTTTTATAACTCAAGAGAAATTTTAGAACGCCAATTATTACCCTCCTTTTCCATTTCCACTTCGGACATAAGAAGTGTCATCTTAGATCTGATACAAACCACCAACTTGCAATATGAGAAGTTTGCGATCAGTTAGTTAGAATATTATGTCGATCATTGTGCTCCTAGATTCTAAGAAATTAAGGATTCTAAGCTTTCTGCAAGCTATTGGCAAGGTAGTTTGCTTGCTTGAAATAGTGCCTTGAGCTAGGTTATTGAAGCATTAATTGTCCTAATCTAAAATTAATTAATTTGTCCAAAATCTAAATTATATCTTGCTAAATCAATGTATTATGACTTCAGCCTTTTACCACTATCTATGCTTCATTTCGCTGTTAAATGTGTTTCCTGTGAAATAAGATCACAGGCAAGGATCATTGACATTCAATTTACACTGATTGCGTGCGTTAGTGATGAAATCCGATTCTATTCCATGAGTTTGGAGGCCAAGTCAGGATAAGATTGTTAAACTTCTCGTTTTAGTAATTTGATCCTTTTTTTTTTTTAAATGATTAATGGATGATGTTCAATATCTATAAAATATCCCCTCATTCGAGTTTGAAAACTCTTTGATAATTATGTCAATATATAATATTAAAGAAATAAACAATTATTTTTTAAAAAAAACTCTAAAAATATATCCATATCATTTGTATTAGAGAAAAATCAAAGCTGGCAAGTGGAGATTATATTGATTCTTTTTTATAGTTATTGAACTTCCCTTTTTTATGGAAGGATAAAAGGTATATGTATTAGTCAAATATCTTTGTCTTCTCATATGACTATAATTTTAAAATCTAATTTAGTAATTAATTCGGTCTAATGATCAGGTCATGGGTTAAATAAATTAACCCGGATCAAAAAAAAAAAAAGCCAAACTGATTTGTAAAATTTAAATAAAGTTCAAACTTTAAAGCTTATTCTTTTTGTCTACCATTTATTGAACCAGAGGTCTACAGAAGGCATCATCACCCTCCACAAAACCTCACATAGTATGTTATTATTAAGTCAAAGCATTAAATGGTAGCATTTATTTAGGGCCTCTCTTTCTTTGAATTCTCCTCTCCAGCTCCATCTGTATACCACTTTAATTAAATTAAATTAAAACAATTAATGAAACAATTAAGGAAAGGAGTATTGAAAAATTCAAAATTCACACAGTAATAATTAACACTAACATGGCATATATCTATCCCTTCATTTATATTCCAACTCCCCTCTCATATATACGAATCACCCACTCTCCCTTTGTCTCTCTAGTTGCTGCTGCTATTGTGAAGAAAAAGAAAAGGAGCTTTTTTTTTGTGAATATGGCAGCTGAGGTGAGCTCTCTGGTTGAGTGGATACACAGATGATAGGAACGTTGTGAGTGAACTTGGAGGGGCAATATCTTCTTAGATATTCCAAGAAAATGATTTTGTCAAAAGAAACAGAGTTTTTGATGCTCAGAAAGAGATTTTATATATTTTTCACGCTTGTTTAAAATTATAATTTTTTCTTCTTTTTGTTTTCTTTGAATTGAAATTTAAAGGCTTTACAATTTCTATCTCTTTGTGCAAAAATATCTTTTTATTAAATGATTGGTACTTAAATGTTCCTTGATTTACTTTGAAATCTTCTTCTTTGTTTGATATCCTCAGTTTGATTTCTAAGAAAATATAGAAATAGAAAATGAAAGTTAAAAACCACGTCGTTCCGCATCCATGTATATATATATATAAAAAAAGAGGTCGGGTCTCAGCCGGGTTTGCCCGGGTTGTTTGGGTTCCGGGTTGACTCGCCGGGTCGACTTGGTTTCACCAGGCCAACTCCGAGCGGGTTTTTACTTAGACCCGGGCCGGTCTGGGTTTTAAAACTATACATAAGAGTATCTTTGACTTCTCATAATAAAATATTTTTTTATTGTGGGTCTGGTTTTTCATCAGACTCACATAAGCCTAAATTTAATGCTTGGTGAGGTTTGGAGATAGTTGGTCTGGAAGTTCTCCAGATCTATATATACTGGTCTTAATACCTAGCTGAGCTCAGAGATGATGGATTTGACAATTTGTCAGATCCATATATATTTAAACTCGACACTTGACTGAATCAAGAGATAATGAGTTCGATAAATTCATATATGTTCGAGCTTAGCACTTGATTGATAATGAATTATTACCCAAAACTTTGTTCATTTATTAAGAAGAAAAGAATCAAGAAAAAGAAATGTTAATCCATCATTTAGGATTCAAATTCCTTTTCATGCGCAGTTTAATTGAAGCAACCGTCCTCTTTCAGTTCTGTATCATGTTCATTTCGTTCTACGTGAACTTGGATTGGAATAGAAAAAATAATAATTCTGTGGAATTTTTGTGCATGTGAGCAGTTTCTTGGCCTTTTTTGTCCTGTTCTTCTCACAAGGCTTCATGTATTTTTAGCCCCTATTGAAGCTTAGGTGGTAGGGGTGGGGTCATAATTGTTAGCTTATAAATTTGGATTTCGTCTTCTATAATTGAGGGGCTTTACATATTTTGTTATGCATTGCTTGTTGGTTTGTGGATTATTCGCACAATCAATATCCTATACTATCTTCTCGCTACTCTCTCTCTCTCTCTCTCTCTCTCTCTCATGTTCATTTTCCTTTGACTTACTGTTGTTATCTCCCAGATCTTGCTTTTCAAAGAAGAAACAGGTAGCTACTGTAGAACGAGAAGTGGATGGTGATCTTGTGACTTTATATTTAGACTTACCAGCAGTGATCACGCGAGTTCATGTTCACTCAATTGGTTTCACTTGTTCATATGACTGAGCTTATATTTACTCATTAAGGTCTTGCCAAAATAGTTTAGTAGTTGCTGAAGCAAGGGGAAAATTGTCCATCGGTCAACTTAAAACCCTAGTAAAAAGACTAATGGTATGATTTCCTGGTTAGATTAATTACTAAAATGCTAAACTATTCACATAAATTACAATAGCTCAACATTAAATAATGATTGCTCATAAGATCAAAAAGGAAAAAATCTTCATATCTTATTTAGCAATAAGCATATGGGCGCTCTTGAGTTTGTCGACTTTTTTTTTTGTAATTATTATTAATTTGAATGCTTGAGTTATTTTATACATATTTCGATTAATTTTACGAGTTTTGAAATTAATTATCATATAATTTTTTAGTAATTATTATATTAACAATCATAGTATTTGAATCTAAAGTTACAACAAAAATAAATGCTTTAATCTCAATTTTTTTTTTCATAAGAACGTGTGCTGGTAACTTGAATAACCATGATGTTATCATTTTAGAGCCAGCAGGCATCAACTTTAAGAATCTCAGTTTTTTTATCCATGCATTTTGGTAATTGTTTTGTGTTTTAACTTAATTAATTATTGAAATATTTTTATATAGTTTATATTATATATAATATTTACTTGTTTGTTATTTTTTTTAGAACAATATATATTACAATCAAAACATAATATTTTTTATATAAAACAATTTAGTAATCTCAAATTTAAGAATAATTTATATAACCATCATGTGAGCTATCTAATAGATATATGTGATATTTCCATATAAAATGCTCATGTCAGTTCAGTGTATATGTTATCTTATAAGCATTTATATATTATATTTAAGTATTCTCATACCTCAACTTATAAGAATAATTATTTTTTTATATATATAAAAAACATAATATTAGTTCTAAGTATCCTTTATATCTCAATTTATGAAAATAATTATTTTTTTTTCATAAAAAAAAAACATAATATGTATTAATTTTAACAACTCTAATTAATATCTAGTTTTAATAAAACATTGATAATAAATATTTAGAAACAGTGCTTCGATATAATAAGTATCTTATTATTATAACAATTTTTATAATTGTTTTTGTAAAAATTTTATTTGAAGAACTTTATTTTCACTCTAGATTTATTAATTAAATATTTTATAAGTATTAAAGATAAATTAACTCTTTATTAAAATTAAATATTTTATAAGTATTAAAGATAAAATTAAAATTAAATATTTTTAGATTGAACATATAATATATACAATAACACAGTACTGATTAGAGACTGAACCAACCAATGCATGCAACACTGCCCAACGTCATGAAAGCGAAATCGAAGGCCATCAAGAACACTCAACAAAGAATTGAACGTGGAAGTTAAGTCTGATTTAGGCACTGTTTTTGCAGTTGAAAAGAGATTTTGTAAACAATTTTTTTTAATTAATTTTTTAGATTGTTTTGATATTTTTTAATTCTGTAAACCAATTACCCCTGCAGGGTGTTAAAGTCACGGCAACTCCCAAGAGAAAAGCATGGGTCATTGTTTCTTCTGTAGATGAGTTGATTGATACGCTAATAAATGCAGCTCATGTCATTTAATTGCCTCTTGGATTTCTAATTGGTAAATAACATTGTGCACGTTAGTGTAAATTATTTCTGATCAAGCTTAATAAATTCAAGCTTGGCGGGGCAATTGGTTTTCGTTTCTGTTTTCTTCTTTCTTTTTCCACTCTGCTGCTGTTCATCGACTTTCCACTGCATTTTTGTTAGAAATGAAGTTTCGATTCATTAAGCTGTGATTTCTTTTTCCTTTTTTATGAATAACAAAGGAGGGAGTGTATGATTTAAAAACTCAGCAGCTTAATGCCATGATTCCATTTTTCATTCCAGCTTCAAGTGGTGGTTTCAGTAGTAGTTCCATAGGATGAGCTTCACCCAACCATGGATGAACAGATGAGAAGCTGCTCCTCATAACTTGTTGGGGCCTCTCAGGATTGAATCATGAACTGATAGAGGGTGACTAGACACAGGAGTAGATGATGAATATATGCATCATTCTTTTGAACGCCATGGATGCTTGCTTGTATTTTCCATCGAGTTTTCTTGCTCGTCTTTTCTGTTTTGGCGAGTGGAAAATAATTAGTGCTAACCTGAAAGGATTGGCTGGCTATGAAATGGGCTTAATCAAATGAGATATAAGCCCAAAGGTGCTATCTTACCATCACCGTCCTAATGGTTTGAAAATGTGTTTGTTTTTATATTTAAAAAAATATTTAAAATTTTTATAATTATAATTTTATATTATATTAATTGGATGATGTTAAAAATAAATTTTAAAAAATAAAAAAATTATTTTAAAAAACAATAAATAAAAATATATTTTTACATTTTACGAAAGTAAAAAAGAGCGTGCGAAGAAGGGTTATTAACTTTTATTTTTTAGAAATGAATTAATTAGATTTTTCCAGTGGTCCAAAAAAGGACGCGGCGGCGCGCAAACATATAATACTGATGATCCTTCCACGTGGTACAGATCTAGTGGGCTTTCACTAACCATAGGTCCCCGACATTATATACTCAAATTCTAATAGACTACGAGTACAATTTTTTCTTTTTACATAAAAAAACTCGCACTTTCCCCCTTCTTCTTCTTCGTCTCTTTGATCGTCAAATCCAAAATCCAACAAAAAATTAAAAGAGAGAAAGATGGAAGCAATAGATCAGATTGAGGGGGACGATAGTTACTTGGATTATCTTGATATTTTATTGGGCCCCGCTGATTCTCTCACCAACAGGTATTTTTCTTCCATTAATTTTCTTCATTTTTTACTCTTTTTTTTTTTAATTTTGTTTTCTATATAATTGATTTTATTTATCATCATTAGAGCCGATTGGGGCTTGCATTTTATGTAAAAAAAGAAAAAAGAAAGAAAGAGAAAGGTATTTGTGGTTCTTATTCTTATTATGTGAATAAATCTCATAGGATTTTGGCAGTGCTAAAAAGTTAATAATTTCTTTTGAATTTTGCAGTTAAGAATAAAATTGTATAGAAAGGAGATCTGTAGTAGCTTGAATTTTATGATTAGCTGCCGTCTGATGATACTTTATTGGGTTTTATTATTATTATTATTATTATTATTATTATTATTATTATTATTATTATTATTATTATTGCAGTATTTGCAGCAGTGGTGGTGTTGTGGATATTGATTTTTCATCTAGTGTTGGAGTTGTTACACAAGTCAAAGAATGCTCGCGGAAGAGGTATTCTTTTTCTTGCTTTTTTGGATTTGAATTTTCAAACATACTTGGTATTGTTTTGTTTGTCAAAGCTGAAAACTTTGAAATTGAATGCAATGCTTTTGAATCGTCCATAGAGCATCTTTATGTGTTTGAACTATTTTTTGATTTATGCATAACAAACTCATCTTGAATAGATACTCCTTTTATGTGTCATAAAAGCAACTGTTATAGCTAGACAAGTTCAGCTAATGAAATGAACTATCTCAATAATGTAAATAGACTGCTCTCGTGTCTATGATGATCCCTTTTTTGTAAAATCCGATATGCCTTGTAACTGAATTATCTACCGCAAAAATCTTTTTAAAAATTGGTTTCTAACTGATTCAGGCTTTGAGATTTGAAAAGTGTAAAAAATAAGATGCGTGGACAATTTGGCACTGGTTTACTTTTGCTTATATCAATCGGTGGTTGCTCAAACCTTTTCTTCTTAACCTTGTGAAGCCTGTAGTTTTGTGATTAGAATGCGTTCACCTAGCTTTACTTATTCTTTTCCTCCTTGTGACACACGCAGTGTGCATGCGCACTCATTTTTTTCTAAAGCACAATTATGCCAATGTTATATAGGGGACGAAGTGATTCATGTAGCAGAGCAGGGACCAAAGCTTGCCGCGAGAAGTTGCGGAGGGAGAGATTGAATGACAGGCATGCATCTTCAATCAGATATATATCTATGCTTTGAATTTATCTAGTTATGAATTTGGCATCTTAAGATACTATATTAGAAAATGAAACTAAATTTGAAACTAGCATGGTATCAGAATATTTAAATTTGAATCGGAAGAAGAAAGATGAATCTTATGTTTCCAATTTGTTGAATTGGATACTGCTGATGTATCGCTATCATCAGAGTTTTCACAACAATTCTTCTAGCTTATGTAGAATGAAGATAATAATAGCAAGTAATATTTTGAAGAACAGATTTTCCTCGTGATTGCAGGTTTCAAGATTTGAGCTCTGTTTTGGAACCTGGAAGACCAGCAAAAACTGACAAACCTGCCATACTAGATGATGCTATTAGAGTTCTGAACCAGCTAAAAAACGAGGTTCAGGAGCTCAAAGAAACTAATGAAAAACTTCTAGAAGAAATCAAAAGTCTGAAGGTAGTCATTTCCAACACACATTTAACCACAACAACTGTTATTTCTTTCTGCAGTTTCTGCGCTGCATGGGAATATGATCCCTTTATTCAAATATTCTAATATAGTTCACAAATCTGAAGGATCTGATACTTTTAGATTATTAATTCCCAGTATTATTTGCTGAATTTCCTCTTTGATTCTTTTAATTCCTAGTAATTGAGATATATTTATTTCCAGCTTCCATGTTATCTCTATAACTAATCATTATACATCTATTAACAAAGGAAGAGCTTGCCAGAAGAGGCATCCACTAACTATAGTTGTTTATTCTTAATGCCTGGTCCCTATATTCTTGGTTTTTAAGTTGAATTTATATTTAAGGTGATTGATGCATTTGAATCTTCTTCAATTTACACCTGAATTTTTTTTCCTATCAGCTTTCTGAGAATGGGCTTTCTAATTTTCTGCTCTTGCAACAGGCTGAAAAGACTGAACTCCGTGAAGAAAAACTGATGCTTAAGGCAGATAAAGAAAAGATGGAGCAACAGTTGAAAACTTTGGCTCTTCCCACTTCTGGGTTCATGCCAACCTATCCAGCAGCCTATCATGCTGCAGCCAACAAGATACCATTCTTTCCCGGTTATGGTCTGATGCCAATGTGGCATTATTTACCCCCAGCTGCTTGTGATACATCACGTGATCATGAGCTCAGGCCACCTGCTGCATGATTCTTTTTTATTCAGCAAAATCCTGATAACTTTCTGATGCTATTTTCTAGAATTTTCGTAAAATGTAAATATAACTTGCCTTGCACTTTACCTGATTTTGACAATTCAATTATTGACAAGTTTAGTGCTGGGGATTGCTTGGAAGGTAGCTAGATTGCAAGTATTTTCTCGAGTGAATCATTTTATCTCTACTCTCTGAGATTGTCTGTTAGCATTTGGATTTTTCCATTAACATTCCAGTAGCTTTCCTGCGAGTCCCAGATCTTGATTTCATAAATTACTCCTGCCTTAAAACTTCGAGATGCATTTGACATGTTTGAAAATGATCAACATGGAAGATAACAGTGGTTTGTTATTTAGTGCACTTGATTATTACTATTTTTTGGTACAGGTCTTTCTATTAATGAATTGGTATTGAGAGCTTTCTGTTGGGAGCTCGACTTGCACACTGATTTATTTTAGAGTTTGGAACTTTCATTGACGATTCTGTTATGCGTGGGAATTAATGTGATCTCGACTCTTTGAGTCCCATTATCCAAGTTGATTTTGTGTCCATAAAGGTGGGGAGAAGCTAATCATATCTTAACATGGGAATATTATCAATATTATTATCAGATCCTCTGTTATATCTGAAGGAGAGGTCCATACAGAGCACGTATACTGTAACATATCTTTTTCAATTTGCATTGCGTTTAAGTTTAGAGAAGAATGTATGAAATTTCTGAGTGGTCTATTTTTATTTTCCAGCATGTTCCTCCACTTGAAGCATCTCTCTTTATACTACAACACTCTCTGATATGCACCTCATCGGTCCTTGCACAAGAGGAATAATTTGGAGAATAAATTCAGCTTGGCGATACTTTGCTTTCAGTTGAACTAGTTCCTTTTGCTCATCATAAGCTAGCTAAGATTGTTCTTGTTCTTTTCCGTGAACTTGCTGATCTTCCTCTTTGCCCCATAACAGCAAATACAAGTCAATGATGACAGCAGCAGTCCCCGGTGTGCTGTTCAAGCCACACAAACATTTAGGTCAACTTTTCAGTCACAAAATACGATTCAGCTCTTCATTTAAATCTGCTTTCCTTATCCCATTTTATTTTTAAGACCTGACTTCAGAACTACGTTGGTCATCATGTACTGGTTAGGTTTATGAGAAATAATATACTACATCCCAGGAACTCGTAGGACACCATGATTGTAGAAAGGGGACTGAACATGGTCACGAAAACTGATCCTTTTTCTTCCGTTTACCAGTTTAACGAAGATTACTGAACCAAAGAGTCAGAGACCACTATTCCCTGCCGTATATGACCCACAGTAAAAACCCTGTTAGGAATATTTCAAGTAACCAGAGGCTTTTGCAATGGTTACAATCAAAACAAAATAAATACAATAGAACTTTGCAATAATATTGGTTCTTATCTTTCTATTTTTTTTATTTTATAAAATTCAAGAACTTCATTAATAATATCTGTGATAATGGCTATACAGAGAGAAGAAGAAAAACAAAATCATAATATCAGCTACTTTACAAAACAAGACATGAACTAGAAAAAACATTGTTTTATAAATCCACAAAGCCAAAACATAAACCGAACTTTGAAATTAATAAGACTAAAACCAAGCGATTAAATCTGTTTCTATATAGACTTCATGCTTTGCCAAATGATCCGCTACATGATTTCTTTCTCTTAGAGTATGTGTAAAATTCACGTAAGAGAGGATACTACAAACATTTGACAAACATTTGAAATGTCATTGAATTCACATTGTTTCTATACTTTTAACAGAAGCTCTGGATTATAGAGTCTGATTCATATAGTACCATTAGTTGGATCAGAAGCTACAATATCATGAGATCATGATGAATTGCCAAAGCCACCGCCACATTTGATTCCTTTGTACATGTAGAACAAGAGAAGACACATGAAAATTTTCGTTTATAATCTCTTTAAACTCCACCAATTCTAAAGGGTCCTAGCTTGTCATTTGAAGAACCATTTACATTCCACTTTAACATCCTTTCCATAGGTGTACCATGCCGAATTAATTTGCATTATAGTTGTGTTGGTCCACATAAGAAGCCCATTGGGTGATCAAACCAAATCTGGTCCTCTATAGCCCTCATTTTCACGTGTTGAAATTCAATTTAGTTATAAAATGAAAATCTCAAGGATTAACTCTTGATCATTTGGTTTGGTACCATTTTAAAAAACACTCAACTCATTCGTTCAAGTCATAAGTTGAAATCCCAATAAGGATATATATTATATTTTCTTGTAGTACTTCGGTGAAATTAGCATACCAAGAAAAGAATCAAGAGTACCGCTACCTTGAGTAGAATGACGAAACGGAGTGAAAACTAGACAAAAACCTATACATTTATGGGGAAATAGTTGGTGCCATATGTCTGAACACAAGCACCAAATGTGAGAAAAAAGCAAAGTGGTTTTGGTAACCTGTTAGTGTGTGTCAACCATGCACGGCCATCATTTGCCAAAAAAGCTCAAACGTTAGGCTGGTCACTGTTTCTCAAATTTCAAGATAATTTGATTGTTTCCTCGCTCATCTTTGTTTCCTGATCAGTAAGAAATGTTTTTGGTGAGGTAGACTTGTGACGGAAACAGTTTCGAAAAGTTGGAGGCGTTTCTCCTTCCGAACAGAGCTCAAATGAACAGGCCCGTCAAAACTGAGTGTTAAGTTGGCATAAAAGACAAGGCAAGCAACTGGCATGCTCAATTTGCAGGACAGTTCTCGCTGTTTTACTTTTATAGATAACAAGATGAATCCAACAGTTTTTAGTAGTTGTGTATGATTTCTGATTTCCAATAAGCACACGTCAATCCAATCTATTTGAAAAAAATCTCTTTTTTCTCTTTGGTTGTGTTTGATTATTAAAAGAAGACTGAGCGTTAATAAATTAACATGAACTTCCCTCAACCTGATTCGGAATTGGAACTTCTACCTAGAGGTGGAGATGGGGAAAGGTGGGGCTCAACCCCCAAACTTTGTTTGCCAAATATTTTGCTAAGAGGAAGGGTAGGGAGTGAGAGGTTCTTGCAAGGGAATACCAGAGTTTTCGATAAACCCCCAGCTCCATTAACTGCCAAAATTCTCAAATGTGTCCAAAAAAAAAATACTAGTGAATAATATATTAAGATTTTTAAAAGGTTAAATCTTTTGAATTGAATTGATTTTTTTAATTATAACTTCAAATCACATAATTTTTTTATATTAAAAGAAATTAAATACAAGATAATGTAAGTTTATATAAATTTTAATACTAAAAAATTTTTATTTGAAGGGATATTTATTTCTCAAAACTGTATTTATTCTTCAAAATCTTTCTTGGGTGAGGGGATGTTTGGAACAGTAGTAAATATAGTTTTTTAAAGTGTTTTTTAATACATTAAAATGTTTTTTTAAAAAAATATTTTTGACATCAACATATAAAATTAATTTAAAAATATATAAAAAAATAATTTAAAACAAAAAAATTTAAAATTTCATAAAACACCAGCTCCATCTCTACCCCTAACAGGCACTGAGTCCCGAATCAAACACAAGCTTATGTTTTGCAGAAGCGGTAAGGAATCCTCATAACTTGCTTTAAATTAGAAACCCAGAAAATGAACTCTTGTGATAAAGATAACCGAGTGTGGGGTCCAAAAACTAAGAGAGGGCATTTAAAAAAAAAAAAAAAAGGAAGAAAAACAATTTTTTTTTTTAACGTTAATCCCTCCTGGTGTGCTTTCAAATGGAAAGGGTCCATTTGTCCCGCAAAATTTATTGTATTTATACGTGCATGAGTTAGTATGATATTTATATTATGATAAGAAATTACGTCATCCATGTATGGCACAACGCAGCTGTCCTTGTTATGCCACTCAACACCTCAAACTTTTAGAGAGAGCGATTTATTTGTGTCACCATTCTGAGAATTTTGGGAATAGTCTGTTTAGAGATGATGACTGATGATGAGTCAGCTGGATTGGGTTCCCATCTCTGCATAGATATCAAACCAGTGTCTTGCCTGGTTGTCTTGTCTTGCATATTGCAAAGAGTTTAGCTGCTCAGTGTTCCGACGTCGAAATCGGCATTTCCTGGCTGTATGATTATTTAAGAAGAAATTGTATTCCATATGTTTTCTTCTTGTATTTTATATAAATAACACGTTATGGAGTTTTCCCAGTTATGAATAACAAAACCATGCAGTAGCACTTGTTTTAAGGCAAAAATCACTTGCATACAACGAATTAAAATATAGCAAAAGAAACCTGGTTGCCCATGATTCCAACCAGGTAGTTGTAAAAATGAAAAGGAGTCTGATGGGATTTGGTGATTGAAAGTTTCTTTCTGTTAGATTTTTTTTTTTTTTTTTTTGGTTCAGAGGTAAACTAGGCCAGGAGTCCAAGTCATAGAGAAGGAGAGAGCAGACAGACGGGGAGAAAGTTCTTTGTTGTCATTAAGGCGTTGCTTTTAACAGGCACCCTGACTCTCTCAAAATCTTTCGAGCAGCACAGGGTGGCGATTTCACTTGATAAAGCAGATCAAAGTAAGTTTTGAAAATCATTATGATATTCTTCTTGTTTTCTTTTGTATTGACACTGTTAAGAAGATCAAAATTTCTACGAGACAGATGGCTTTTAGTGTCATGAATATACACTACTGTCTAACCTGCAGCGAATAGCCAAAGCATGATTAGAGATGAAATTGCAGTTGTTATCCAGCTAAAAAAGGCTAAGGCAACTGACATGTGGTATTTCTGGCATTCCCTCACAAAACCACAACTCCCCAAGTCATGAAAGTAGAGCACTGTGATGCCTGCTGAAGCTGAAGCGGCTCCAAGAGACAATATTGCCGTCACCTGTATGCAAAATATAAAAAAAATGGCACTGTCAAATGACAATCATAGGAAGATAGAGCTAGCTTGGATTTAGTGATGTAAGTCAAGAATAATTAAAAGGTTCCGTTGAGAACAACCCAGTCTCCAACGACAAAAAGGCTGAGCAAGAAAGTGTTGTGGAGGGTCTTCTTTCTCACCAAGGCATATGCATCCAACAGTGTTAGTCCAAAGCTCCAGATGATTTGCAAACCCATCGAAGCAATGAGGTAGCTGCATGAACAAGGAAAAAACGTTATTAATTGGCAATGACTTGGGCACTTTGCGACTGTGATGATCAGTATATCAAACCAAAAATACATAATATAATGTTTAACCGTTTTCCTCTCAAAAGATGCTGTTAATACAGTCAACAGAGTTTAGAAATCATAATAATACATGGCTTAAGGCTCATTATTACCACAACAGATTGGCCTAAATATGGTTGAACAACTGGTAGGACATACTTGGAGACAAATTATTGTGGAAACTTAAAAAATAGCATCAACAGGTGACAAGGTTATAGAAATTAGAAAGACAGCACCAGTAACAAGAACGCTAATTATCATATAGCTTGGGCATGTTTCAATGATTCAGCAATTCCCGAGGCAATGGTAGATTTAGTGAACTATTCTATAGGGAAAGCACATCACCAGCACGGAATTTTCAAACGAAGTTTTGAGACTTTTTTACTCATATAGAGCATTCAATTCATTCATTTTGTTGATGGTAAACAAGTAAAGACGTTATCTCTCCAGCAGAAGCCATTCACATAACAGAGTAGCTGTGAACTCGATGCCAGTTTGATATCCAATTGATAGCTGGTATTACTATATACATATATAAAAAAATCCAAATTTCTTAAGAAAGGGAGGTAATGTTATGAGTTTCTTGCAGGCATTAAGCAACAAAAAGATCATTAAGAGAGTCAAGTTAATTTTTACAACATATAGATTGCATCATCAAGTTCTTCTAATGTAATTATTTATTGTCTAGAAATATTTCAATTTTGAAATGGTAAATTCCAATCCTAATTAAGTAAAGCCTATATGTAATGAAAAAAACTCAAATACCAGCTCAAAATTAAATTTAGAGAATAGTATATGAATAGGGCAGGAAAGAGCGAATAATATAATACCAGAAAGAAGTGGAATTGAAGAAGTTAGTGGTGGTGGTCATGGCAGCAATGGAGCCAGCTGCGAAAACACACTGCGAAAGCCTCAAAGCAAGTCCAGTCCAAGTCCCTGGAGCCCCAGAAAAATCCCTCATGTTTTCTCTCCCCTTTTCTTTTTGCCACCACCACCACCACCACCACGAATTTCAATAAAATTTTAACCTCTTGACGGGTCAACGAAAACACCCATCTCCTCAAACCATCAAGAAACCAAAGACAGCAAATACCTTTAAACTTTAAAACAGAGGAGAGGATATCAAGAAACAATTGAGGAAAATTAAGTGACACCCAGAAATTGAAATCCAATCCTCAATTGACAAGTAATGAACTGTATGTGAGAGAATCAAATATATAGTGAAGGGAATAATGAGAGAGAGAGAGAGAGAGAGAAAGGGACTGATCGCAGAGGATATGAAACAAGTGGGACGAAAGAGAATATTAAAATGGGAACAGATATGGAAGAAAGCTATTGGAGGCTTGAGGTACACACACACACACGCGATGATCATCATAAAAAGTTATCAAGCAAACAACACCGGCACTAAATTCACAACCCTCAACACCGGTTTTCTTAATGAAATAACTACCATAAAAACCATCCTTCATTGCTGTCAATGTTACCATTTATTAATCTCATTCATCAATTTTATTCTCTATTCTACTCTTCTGTCCACTTTCCATTCATATTTGTTAATATAATCCTTTAAACACTCACATAGCAACTCTTAGAATTTTTTAAAAAACGAATCCCATGTAAACTCAAAATCAAAATAATTTTGAGTTTTAGGTCCTAGTTTTTAGTTTCATTTTTTTTACTATTAACTTTGTATTTTGGAGAGTTGCCGTGAAGCTCCATCCACTATTAGTAATAATTAAAGAAAATTATGAGATGTGTAACTCAACTAGTTAAATTCTAGGTTTATATTTTAGATGTCACCAGTTCCAGTCTCATAAATTTTAGAGTCATTGAAATTTTACATGATCGTTAACTTCAAAGCACGAGGGATTAGTCGAGGTGCATGTAAGCTGACTTTGTCACGACCTGAATCCCGGATCCATGACCGGCACATAGACAAGGTTCCCCTCCAAGGTTCCAAACCTATGCGAACCCAAACTTGCATACAATCCTATCCTTTAAACAACTCAATCAGAGTTCAACACAGCACTAATAACAAAACTAACTTCATAATATAATTTAATTCTCTTAACACAAGAATTAATATAATTCATAGTTTTGGAGCACTAACTTGATATAAAAAGAAAGGTACAAATTACAATCAAAAAGTAAGTTCGGAAGGTTCAACAAAAGTAACATGCTATCAATCTATAAGCCTGAAAAGAATAATAATGAGAGGGTGAGTTCAACAACTCAGTGAGTAGATAATATTCAATATACACACATACACGAGGTAATATAACAATGAGAATATATATACAATTATGGCTCTAGGTTCTTATATGAAGGTTTCTCAAATAGGCCATAACAAGAAGATCATATGGTAAAGTTCGTCAGAAAATCAAAATACAATTAGTGTGAGGCTCCGTACTGTGGGATAATCAGTCCACACAGGTTGGTGACTCCCCCGACCAACTAGGGTTCAGATACGATGTGCACAAAGACAAACACTACCCTGTTAACATGGGTATTCTGACTGACATATCATAGGTTCATAATCATAATCAAACAAACATATTCATATCTCAAAGCTCAACTCATGACGTCAATCAAATGAGGAGTTATTAATTCAGAAATCAATTCAAAATATATATTGGTTCATATCAAGAATTCAGATTCAATAGTTGATCATGCTTTATCATAACAAGGATAATAATCAACATATATATTATCAAGAAGCATGATCCAATTCATATTAACAAATCAAATATTTATAATATTTCTCATGCATATGGAAAATTATCCACTCACCTGACTCAAAAGCAAACGGAAGTCAAAAGCAGACATAGAAGAAAATCCTACTAACGTCCCGCCGGTAGAATATCAGGATTATCTGAATACAAAGGAGACATGTTCAAGAATGACTCGAAAGAACATTTAACCTATTTAATAAACTTAACTAAGGGTGTATTCCGTAACCCTATATGTTTTTGAACTAACTAGTCAATTTTCTCAAAAACCCGAAATCTAACGGTTTTCCAGAAATTTAATTCATAATAAAAACAACTAATAAAATTGGTAATAATTCACTAAATAACCCTTAATTATTCATCAAACTAATCTTCAAAAGCTAATATTACAGTTAGGGACTAATCTGAAATTTTTCCATATTTTTAGGGCCAAATTGAAATTTTCATCTAATGGAGGACCAAACTAAATTTTATCATAAATCCATGAATATACTGAAATTCTGACCTTAATTAATCCTCAATTCTGTCCAGGATGCATCATTATGCTTCAGGGACCAGTCTGGAATTTTACCAAATTTTTAGGGTCAAATTGTAATTTTTATCAAATTGAAGGACCAAATTGAAAGTGTTAAATTCTCTTATCTATACTGTAATTCTATCCATAATTCATATGTTATTCTGTTCAGAATCTCGGAATATGCTCCAGGGACTAATTTGTAATTTTCCAAAGTTTGGGGACTAAACTGTAATTTTTGTAAATTGAGGGATCAAATTGAATTTTCATCATCTTCAACCTCCAATCCAGAATTTTAACAGAAACCTACTGTTCTCCCCTGATTTTTAACTCAAAATTCACCATTCAAACAAAACTATAACTCAAAATCATCACAATCTTCCATAATCAACTAAATCATCAATTAACCACAATAATCAATCTCTAACATTCAATTTAATTCATCAATTAAACTCAAAACACAAATTTCATAACCCTAACATTTATCAAAACTGAAATTAAAGCTAAAGAAAACATATTATACACATTAAAGCATAAGTTTACCCCTTTTTACTTATTTTCTCCAACTCCTTTCCTTTTTCCTTTATTTTCCCCTCTTTTCTCTTCTTTTTTCTCCCTTCTCTCTCCTGCCGATTCTCTCTCAAATTTTCAGATCTCTTCTTGTTTTTTTTCTTTTTATATTTATTATGTTTATTCAATTACTACAATACCTTTATTTATTTATACTCTCTCTTTAAACCTCCAAGGGCTTTGTTGCATTTTCCTACTCTTTTAATTCAAAACATTACAGGACACCCACACTAATAAAAAAAATTAAAGAATTAGGTCCACTTTTTACGTATTCATAAAAAAATTTCCAAATAATAATTTAGTTTCAAAACATAATAAAATTTTCTTTTATACAAATAATAATCAACTAATAAATGGTAGGGATGATCTCTTAAACATGCACGCTTCCTTAACACTGACCTGAACAAATGAAGAGATTGTGTTTGTCAGTGGAAAACAAGAAAATAATAACTATGAGTAGGCAAATAATTGCAATTACTAGCTCTCACAAGTGTACTATTTAATTATATATTAACTACTTTAAGTTAATAATTTATAAAATTATTTAATTTGAATAAAACAAACAAATTCAAATATTTAATGAATTAAATTAATATTTTTATTCTCGAAAGTTGAATAATTTTATAAAGTTTGATAATTTCTAATTAAAATAAGTAATACAAGTAATAATTATTCCTATATGGAAAAGAAATGCAAAATATATTAAAAGGAAAAGGAAAGAATTTTACATATTGTGAGAGAACAAGGAAAAATTCAGGAAATTACAGTAAAGGTATGTGGAAAAGTGATGTTGGCTAATCATAGAAAAGGAAATACAACTAATAATAATTAGATTTACGTGGAAAAAGAAAAGATAATACAACAACTAGAAACAAGTATTAAGATTCATGGTTTAGTCGTTAATCAATAAATAATTAACACAAATAGTAATAATTAGCTTTTTAAAATGTAAATATTAAAAAATATTAAAACTCCTAAAAGAGGAATGAAAAAGTATTAAAATCTCGATTATAGTTATTAAATTAGTAAAAAAATCAAGAATATTTTAATCGAATCTATAAAGTATTAAATACATAAAGAATCAAGATTATATATACTTTGTGATTCTTTCTTTTTTATCTCATTTTATTTTATCCGTACTAATTTTTTTTACTCCACTGGATGCGGTAAAAACTGTTTTGTCTTGTAGCTAGCAGCTAATCTCTTAGTTCCTTAATTAATTAGTCCTTGAGCATCCACTTTAGTTGGTTGGATTGGACCTCAATTTTCAACTGATTCAAGATAGCACACTCCTTTTCCGCCGCCGCCGCCCCCCCCCCCCCCCCCCCAAATGTTAGTTCCAAGCAACCCCTCCTCGGTGGTTGGTAGGATTGATTTAAAAAAAAAACAGAGAGAGAGAGATTAAAATAACTCATAAGCATAGTTTTAAAACTGGCTTGGCAAATTGATTTGTGATTTACTGATTAACGGTTAAAATCTGGCTGAATTTAAAAAAAAAATTAAATGACCCGATCAAAAACCTGAATTTATTTGATGACCTGATTGATCAAATAAAACTCGTTCAAAAACTCGGTTACAATCTATTTATTATTTATATTTTTTAATAAAAATAATAAAAATAATATTTTTTAAAATAAAGTTAATTTAGAGTGACTTAATCTAATCATGTGGTTTGAATTTTCGGTTGAATTTAAAAATTTTAATTGTAAGATGGTTGGGTGACGTGGTTATAATTTTCTTTAGTAAGTTTATATTTTTGGTTGATTTGTCAAAAAGTTCACAGAAAAGCCAGTTAAGTTTACCTTTTCATGTTTCGTTCTGTAAATTTTAGTTATAATTTTCGTTTTGTTATTATTTCTCTCCTGTTTAGCCTCTTATTAGCTAAATCAGTTTGATTAATAAGATTCTTGTATTCCATAACTAAATAAATAAAAACTGTAAGATGGTTTCCAACAAATTAAACATTACATTTATTTATTTAGAGCCTGACAAAGTTGTTACAGAGCCGAGCAACAGCATGAAATGATAACTTACACAACAAACTAAAAGGAAATGCTGTTTGTAAGAGCAACAACAGCATCGTTTTAATGGATTTTTCAAAATCTGAAATAATTGAATTGGCATGTTTTTTTTTATATATGAACTTCGATGGGAGGTTAATTAACTAACCAATTGCTCTTCACGGGCAGAGAAATATACGGTAGTCATTTTAGTTTTCTTTTGTGTTTTCAGTGACCAAGCTCGAGAGTTTTTGCTGAATGATGGAGAATGATTTCTCATTTTCTGAATTACTTTCGATATTTTTCTTTCCCACTTCTTTAATTTTATTGTTCTCTCTTATGTCTTACAGCAAATTTGTTGTAATAAGTTGTTAGGTTAACTAATGATTTGGACGGGTTAAGACTTTTTGGGGGGGGATTTCACTGTTTCAGGTTAAATGTTCAGCAGATAATATGATGGAGATATGTTTTTTTTTTATTACATGTTTGATGGCTTCCAGGCTTGGTTTGTGCTGAGTGTTTGTTTGCTTTTATATTTTTAATTTTCTCCATCAATAATTCATTTTTGTCGAGTGCTTTTTGGTTGGATGGATGGCTCTGCTTCTGTATTTCTACATGTTTGTTCATTTAATCTTTTATGGCTTTGAAGCAAATTAGTTTGTATTTTTTTTATTTTTCAAATCAGGTGAAGGGAGGTTTTTTGTGCCATAATTTCAAGTGATAGAAACGTAGTCTACAAAATTAATCATTAGCAGTAAATCAACTGATCGAATCTTAAATTTCCTCCTTAATAGTTATAAGTTTGAGTTTTTTAGGATCACTAGAAATTTATATAATCGTTAATTCAGAATCCATGAAATTAATCGAGAGATACATAAACTAGCCAAACAACATTAATCAAACATAAATAAAAAGTTAATCATTAGCTTTAGAAGGTTATTCATGTCTCAATCAAAAAAAATAAAAAAAACGCTTTATTTTTAGAAAAAAAAAAATGTCTACCATCATCATGGATATGCTTTAGAAAAGAGAAATTAACAGCTTTTTCCCCTAAGGGCTCTTGGAAATTTCCTTTTTTTTTTCTAGAATTATAAGCTTTTTTTTAGATTAACATGATTGTTTGGATCAGTTTGTGCGCACCTCAACTAACCCCATGAACCCTGAAGTTAATGACCATATAAGTCTCCAATCGTCATGAGGTTTGTGGGATTCAAACTGGAAATCTTTGATAAATAAATCCAAAACTTGATTAATTGAACTATAACCCTCCAAATTTTAGGAGCTTTCTTCTGTTCTATAATATAGTGGTTATCTTTGCTATTTGACATATGCAAATGGTTATGGCTAGTGGAACTGTTGCATGGAAGGCTTCGACTCATGGAAAGCAGACTTTGATGAAATATGGAAAGGGATAAGCTTCACAACCTATTGAAAAATTGAATGGAATTAATTTCTTGCTCTGTTAAGGTATGTTCACTTGGGAGAAATGCCTTATCAGTGTGTTTTTAATGATGATTAGATTAACATATCTTAATCAAGTTGTTCTATAATTTATCATCGTCCTGACATCTAATTATCCCTCCATTTGCTGTTGTATATGATCAGTTTTAAAATAGTTACTTTTATAAACACCAAGGTTATTATCCTCAAACAAATGACTTATCCTCAAACAAATGACTTGTCCCCTGTTCAAGTGCATGCAACAAGGGAAGTCCAGATTCTAGAAAAATATACTACATCCCCTACTCATATCCCAATTCCCACAAGAGAAAAACCAAAAATATGGCTTCTGCCAGAACGCAGAATTAATCTCTATGCAGAAAAGGATGCTAAAACAGTACACAAAAGCTCACAGCATACTTGTATTCTTAGAGCTTTTCCATTCATATTAAAGACACTGTAAATGAACATTCAATGAGAACCATAAAAGGAGCTGCCAATCTTCTTGTATTTCTGTGGCTACCATCACAGCTTGAAGTGTGGAAGTGCAGAATTCCCATCCAATCCTTTTGAATCATAATAGGCGATAAAGTCTTTCACAGTGATTTCACAGTAAATGGGGGGATTTTCTTCTGACAGCAATTCCTTGATTGGGCCATACAGTCTTGTTGATGGATAAAGATGCGGAGTGAAAAAGGAAGCCACGGATACTCTAGGGCCAATATGATTGGCCAACACCCTGTGCTCTACACTCTTGAATTTGTCATTAGATATAAGCTGCAATTTCACAAGAATCCTTTGAAATAAGTTTAGTATGACACACCACTAACTTATGGCTACTATGCATAACTCTCATGGTGATTCAACACAGTCAAATGCATAGTGCTCGGTTTAATAAATGTTAGCATAGATGCTTCACTCATGTCCCATTTGAAATATGTTGAAACTTGTAAATGACAACCATCTCACCATATCTATAGAGCTTAGATTGCAGATTGATACATAAATGAGATAAGAGGGGAATTGAAGGGGTGGCAATTCAATTTAACCAGTGCTTGCCTGTAAAAGATCTCCGATGTTCACAACTAGAGCTCCATGAACAGGAGGAACATCTATCCAATGATTCTGATGAAAAATTTGGAGCCCACCGATATCGTCTTGAAGTAGGATGGTGAGGAAATCAGGGTCAGAGTGCTTCGTGGTGCCCATAGCCAAATCTGGCTCCGGACATGCTGGATAATAGTGACTCAGGAGAGCTTGTCCTTTCACACAATCCATCTCTTTGAGGTGGTCAGACTTGAGTCCAAGTGCCTCAGATAGTAACTCAAACAAAACTGTTGCTAACTTGCAAACTTTGTTCGAGTACTCCATCATTATATCTCTGCAAATTCAAAATAAAAACACATTACTTACTTTGATGTGGTCCTTTTATGTGATTAAACGATTTTGTATTGCATTGAATCAAGTGGAAACGTTGATTCAAGATTTGAATACCATGCCAAAGGAAATCCTCTATGTTTTCAATTGCAGAATTCGGAAATATTGGGTCCAAATTATCAACATAAAAAGGTAAAGAGATAATCAAAAGACAATGCAATTATAGTCCACTAAATACATGCTGATTTAAATCACATAACCTGGAAACCAGAGGCAACTCTCGTGGATCAAGTGGGTCAGGTCCCATAACACAAAACAGAGTATCCCTCCAATTAGCATACTTTGACTTGTACAAATCAAAATTACTAACATACTTCACCTTCCTCGTCATCTCTCTGCTATAGTACTCCTCCTTTACCTCCCTTGGCTGCTCGTGGAACCCGCGCACCGCCTCCAACATCTCCTTCAACGCCCTATTTTCCATACCATGGTTCACCACCTGGAAGAAACCCACCTCCTCTGCTGCCCGCTTGACTCCGGCCACCGCCTCAGCTCTTCGACTGTCCATGTTTTTAAGGTCTATGACAGGAATGGTGAACTGGGTATTGATCCATTCGCCGGTATTTATGTCATCCGCGGCAATATCCTCCGGAGGCCGGATGAAAAATCGCGGCACCTTGGTGATGCCAGCATCGACGAGGCCTTTGACACCGCATTTTGATTCATCAAAGGATCTGATTTCTTGGTACCGGTCGTAGGTTGCAGGAATTCCGGAGGTTGAATCTGCGGTGACCGCCATTTTATATTATGTAATTATAAAGAAAATTGCCAATTTAGACTTTCTTAAAACAAGCCAGTAGCCATTTTGATAAGATTTTTGTAAGGTCGGTGCAATTGTTGAGGATGCCACCTCCACGAGTTTAGTTTCGTTTCGGGAAAAAGGTTACGGCTCTTCGAAAAAAAGAACAAGGAAAACAAACCTATGGTCTCCAACTTATTAGGGCCTTTCCAATAGGTCCCCAGGCCCCCTCTATTAGCTATCTTGAGTGGTCTCAAATAATCATTGTCAATTAAATCCTCCATCTTGTGATACAAAACAACAATAGGTCCTTTATTTTGCATTTTGCATTACGGTAGTTTTTATTATTAAAGTTTTAAAAAAATATATTCCATTGCAGTTTTCAAAAAATAAATGATGCGATTTTGTTTACTATTTGAGTCATTTCTGCTAGAGATGAGCATAATGCTAGCTAGTTGTGATAATAATTGAATCTTTTGTGCCAAGAGAATATTGAGTGTTCTTCTGGTTTATAAATTTGCAGATTTTTGGAAAGCCATTCCTGAGCTATTTGGCGACATCATAGGGTTATGTTGAACTTGATCAAACAAAACCTTTATTTAAAACCTTTGATATTCCAAAAATGAATTAATTAAACTAAGCAATCATGATGACATGTTAGAATTAGTCGCTAGAAGAATAGAAGCACTAACACCTTCTACCTCACAATCAAAAAGCATGATCAATAACAATGATGAAAGTGGTATAAACCAATCTGCATGATGACCAAGTTTTCCTGACATATGATATAAAGATAGGAACCAAATGGAACAAATACCTATGATGGAACTGCAATAATCATGGATACAAAACATCTACCTGACTTCCACTAGTCTTTAACACCACCATTTTCTCCTCTTAAGAAAATCTTTCCGAAACAATTCGTGTGAAAAAACCTGCTTCAACGCTTGTTATCAGAGAGGAAGAGACAGAAGGATATATAAGAGATACTGACGTTGTAAAACTATATCATTAATCTATAGCTAACATGCGTGCAAACCTTATAGGAACCTCCAATCATTATTTTTTTCCCTTGTTGGATACTGAGATTTCATGGAGGGAAAATATTTGGCCGGAAAATTAATTTCCGGCGAGAGATCGAATGTTTATCCGGTAACGTGACTGAATAACACTGAATCATCCACGATCAAAAATTATATATTTAATTCCTATATTTTAAACCTTTTTATAATTTAGTTCATTCATCAATTTGTCATTGTTTCCAATTTATTTAGTTTATTCTTTTTAGCAAAGTTTTCTTGTTTTCTACGGTATCTTGGGGGACATTCTCTAAATACCGCACTGTTGGGCTTTTTTTTTCGGGAGGTGCATAGGATCTTAAGATATATAATGGGTAACCTTTCCTTCTTCATTAAAAAACAATTGAGAAAAGTAGATACGCTGAGAGTTTAATCTGTTTTACTTATTTAAGTCACTAAATACACGACCAAAGCCAAGCAATATAAGTTATTCCATAGAAATACATGTCCGTATACAAATCCTTTTTTGGGCTTATCACATTTCTTAATTTCACAGCTTGAAATGCAGAAGAGCAGAAGTCCCGTCAAGGCCTTTGTGGATGAAGAAGGCAACATAATCTCTTACTGTGGTTTCCCTGTACTTTGGAGGACTCTCTTCTGATAACAACTCCTTGATAGGTCCATAGGGTCTTGAGTTTGGATTAAGATTTGTGCTGAAAAAGCTCGCTGCAGATACTCTTGGTCCTATATGGTTTGCCAGCACCCTATGCTCAACGCTTATGAACTTGTCGTTTGATATAAGCTGAAAAATCAGTATCAAATATAAGGTTTGTCACCACCCAATTTTTGAACAAATAATAAAAATAAAAATATATTTGAGAATGGGGTTAAAACAACACAAATTCAAAGTTCATGGATGGAATTATCAAATTTGAGAATAATTTGGTTAGAAATTGAAGAATTAATAAGTTGGGAAATTTATTTAAATTTTGGATTAGTTTAATTAATGAAATTAGAAGAATTAATAAGTTTGAGGACTTAATTAAACTTTGATTTAATTAATTAAATAAATTCAGGGACTTAATTGAAATTTATCCAAAAAGAGCAAAATTGAAAGAATTAATTAAGGACCAAATTGAATAATCCAGGAATTAAGGACTGTTTTGTAAATAATGCACCAATTTAGGGATTTAATTGAAATTTATCCAAAAAGGGCAAAATTAAAAGAAATTTTTATTCAGGGGTCCAATTGCGAAATTGCCAAAGTTCAGGGGTCAAATTGAAAATTGTTAAACGGTGCCGTTTGCAATAATACTGTTCGTCATCCCTTCCATTTCGCCAGGGCAGCCGATTCAACAGGAAAATCCAGTGCATCCGATCCAAATCGTGACCATGTCTTCTGCCACGATTGCCACAATCCCGTAGGTGGAGGTGATGGTTTTTTGAAGGTCTCTCGCCTTATAAAAGGCAGGACGAAGAAGACACCGGAAGGGGGGGAAAAAACCCAGAAACAGAGGCAAAACCCAGAAGACAGAACAGAAAAAAACCGAAGCTAAACCCAGGAGGAGAGACCCAACCCACAAATACAGAAACCAGAGCAAGAAATCAAAGCAAAAATCCAGAGCTAAAACAAACAGAGTAGAAAAATCGACAAAACAGAGGCAGAACCGGAGCCAAAACAAAAGAGAACCGGAGCCACTGCCATCATCCCTGTAGGCATCCCTACACCAAAAAGAGAAGAAACACCCAGAACACAGAGCAAGAAAAACCAGAGAAAGAGGCCAGTGCACCCCAGCTTCGCCTTCGTCTTCAAAGAGCAAACACATACAAAAAAATCAGAGGACCGAAACCAGTAAAGAAAAGCAGAAGAAGGAGCAGAAAAGAGGAGTAGTGTCGGCTAGCCAGAGCTTCGCCATCGCCTCCGTCGCCTCGCAGACCAGGTAAGCGTTTTATTAAGTTGCATTTACACTGTGCAAGTGAATTTTAATTCACTTGCACAGTGCAGCAGCACGCGTGCGCCAGCGCACGCGTGCTGCTGAGCCCAGCCAGGCCACTGGCTTGGGCCAGTGGCCAGGCCGGGCTGGCTGGGCTTAGCCCAGCCCATATGGGCTGAGCTAGGCCCAGCCCAAAAATAAATGCAGGGCTGGGTCCGGCCCGGCCCGGCCAAAAAAAACAGAAAAAAAACAGAAAAATAAAAAAAAGGTAGAAAAAAATAAAAAATGTGTATGCATGAATAAAAATAATGTAAATTTATTGGTTTATTCACTGACGCCAGAGTCAGGAATAAAAATACCGGTTTAAATTTATATTATTTTTATTCGTTGTATTTTATTTTATTTAGATGAATAAAAATAATGTAAATTTATTGGTTTATTCACTGACGCCAGAGTCAGGAATAAAAATACTGGTTTAAATTTATATTATTTTTATTCGTTGTATTTTATTTTATCTAGCTAGAAAAATAAAAAATTATGTGCATGCGTAAAAAATAAATTTATTTTTATTTATTTATTCACTAGCGCTAGAGTCGGGAATAAAAAAATATTGATTTAATTTATTTTATAGCTACGTGATATTTACCAACGCCAGAGTTGGAATTATCCGTAGTTGAATATTCACTGCCGCCAGAGTCAGGAATATTATAAGCAAATTTTCATAACGTAAACTAATAAACATTTAGCAATTTAAGACGAAACTAGCAATGCAGCCTGCCTTAGGCAGGACGTTTAAGGGGTGATAATATCTTCCCTTTTTCGTAACCAGTCCCGAACCATAGAATCTCTGTTGACCAATTAGGGTTCCTAGTGACCATAATACTAGGTGGCGACTCCTTAAACAAGATCATTCCCCATTAAAGAACGTGATGCCAGAAATCCATTCTTTCCAAAGTATAATTTTTAAGGCCGCCGCGATGTCGGGTGCGACAGAATGGCGACTCCACTAGGGACCATAGGACTAAGCTTTGTTATTTGTCTTCTTTATTGCTAAAAATGTTTTGTTGTATTGTGTTTTTGTTGTTGTGTTGTTTGTGTTTATCAAGTTTTATATTTTGCTCTTTTTACTGTTTTAGCATGTATAGTTATTCATTGTTTATCATACATATGCATTGGACATGGGTCTAAGGCTTTCACACATCACTCATCTTATTTTTAAAATACATGTGGTATCAACTTTAAGATAAGTGGAGGAGTAACGGCACCCCAATGGCTTTAGCCTGGGTAAGGCTCGCGAAACTATCCAACTCTCGCATGATTGTTTGCTTGACAGTGGTCGATATGCCAAACTGATATTACTCAGGGCCTCTATCTTCACGCTGCTTGTAAACCTCATATCAACCTTTCGAGGGCGATCACTGAGCATGCGAAAGACCGTTGAGACTAGATAGCAAAACTACCCTGATGCATTTAATGACTAGAACCTATCCTTTAGGTTAATCCCTATGTAAATTCATTGAGATAAGCTTAAATGTGCTTCCGGGTGATATAATGACCGATCTTCCTAAGATAACAACTGTTGAGTATGGATTCGAGTCTGAATCCTTGCAAATGACCGAGGAGACTGCCCTAGACTGGATGTCGGTGAGATACCGTTACTCAAAGACATTAGATGCATAGTGAAAAACACCAAGAATGTGGTTGAAAGCTCAGATGACAAAACGCTAAACAGATCTCCTCTCGGCATTACAATGAATATCAGATTTGGATCTGACCACACATTTAAAGAATAGCGATTGTTATGTCACCCCCCAAAAGGCGAATCCATACCCAATATGTTGTATTCATCTTCATGCATGTTGGAACATACAATTATGACCTGTCATAATACCACACTCCAGGTGAAATATAGGTCCCCCATTGAAACCTACCTATAACAATCATTCGAGAAAAAGACAAATGGAAGATGAAGAAAGAGTCCAGTTGGAAGCCCAACATCAAAAAGAGGTGGACAATCTTAAATAAGAAGTCGCAAGGCTTACTAGTCTACTCGAGCAGGCCTTAAGAGATAAATTCGGAAAAGCAACACTTAAAGCTCAGCCTGAAGATATGCATGTATCTCATTTCGATCCACAGAATCTGGGGGCAAATAGAGTGTCATCCGAATTTCAACAAGCTATGAATTTCCAGCCAGCATACCTCATGAGAATGTCGTTTACCATTGATTCTACAGAGAATGAATATCAAAAGGGCAAGATGGTAAAAGAAGATGATATGAACAAATTCATTGCCTTAGAACAAAGGATGAGGGCATTTGAGGGAATTCACTTATATGATACTATAAAGGCTGCTGAGATGTGTTTGGTGCCCAACTTGGTCATTCCAAAAAATTTTAAAGTGCCAGAATTTGTTAAATATACGGGAACTCAATGCCCCATAACTCATCTCAAAGCATACTGCAACAAAATGGCTGAGGTGGTTCATGATGAGAAACTGCTGATTCATTTCTTTCAAGACAGTCTGAGTAATGTTGCCCTCACTTGGTATATGCGGTTGGACAATACCAAGGTTAAAAAATGGAAGGATTTAGTTGATGCCTTCATGAGGTAATATAAGTTCAATATCAACGTGGGACCTGATCGTTTAAGCTTGCAAGCTATGGAGAAGGACAACAAGGAGTCCATAAGAGAATACGCTCGGAGATGGAGTGAGTTAGCTGCACAAGTTAACCCTCCCATGTTGGAAAAAGAGATGATCACTTTATTTTCCGACACCTTTAAAGCTTCGTACTTTGTATACTTGGTTAGAAGCTCTGCACAACATTTCACTGACCTGGTTGTTATAGCTGAAAGGATTGAACAAGCCATTAGGTTAGGTAAGATTACTAACCCGACTGAGAAGAACGGTTTCACTGAAGATGGTTGCCAAGGCACTTATCATTTCTATAGCTAATTGCTTCACATTGATTCCTAGAAATCAATTATCTTGAAGATAAAGCTATGGTGATATTAGGTCGAGAATGATCTACATTTGATTTCAATTGACTGTTGAAAAGATGCCGTTGTCGAGGAGAATGAATGATTGAAATATTCCAGAAATTCCAATCAATGATCGTTAAATGTTTAGCCTCTTTATATGTTATCATGCCAGTATTCATAGCCCAAGATGTTGTCATAAGTTCTTTCTTGTTGAACTTATTTTCTAAAGTTTCAATGAAAATAATGAGTTTGTCATTCAATCGTGTTTACAATTAGCATTATTCATTTTTCTGAGAGAGTTTTCTTATAAAGAGTCACAAACACATCCTTGACCTTGTGCGATCTCATGGACTCAATTCATCTCTTTTATCAAAAATCAGTTTCCTTATTGGAGTTTTGAAAAAAATTGATCTGGCATTTTGATTTCAAAAAAAAATTTGATGTTTATTCAAAAACGACATTTTTGACATTCTACTTGTAGAATGACAAGTGAATCAAGCAACTCCATCATTGAGGTGACTAAATTAGAAAAACAATTGTAAAAAAAGAAGAAGAATAAACACCCTTACCCCATTACTCTTGAATCATGTGTTTTTAAATGTATGAATAATGGTATGTAGTGAACTTGTTACTCATAACTCATGAAATGCATCTTTGCAAAAAATAAACCATCACACTATACGAGGTCAAAGTTTATTGATCATAGCTGCTTGCGCTTGAAATGAGGAAAGGTCATCTTTGTTATTCCTTTCACGTTCTAAAATAAGTACATCATTTGCAAACCCTTTTTGAGCCTGAATAAATTTTTTTTCATAAAAAAATCCCGACTAAGATCACACCCTACACTAGGGGCAAGTGAGATTTCAATGATCAAAAAGAACGATAAAGCCGTGAGAAAGCCAAAAGGCAAAAGAGCCTAAGAAATACAAATGCTAGGGATCATGCCCACTTCACAAGAAAAAAAGGGGCAAGTGAAATTTCAATGATCAAGAAAGATGATAAAGCCGTGAGAAAGCCAAAAGGCAAAAGAGCCTAAGAAACTCAAATGCTAGGGGGCATGCCCAAATCACAAGAAAAAGTGATAACCAAGATAAAGTGAGTATGCTCTAGCGAAGCAATGAAAAAGAAGAAAAAGGGGGCAAATCAAAGAAGAGCGGCAAAGGAAAATATGAATGACGTCAAAAGTCAAACTATTGATCGTGATCTTCAGTCTTTGAAACCCTGAAACACTCTTTGAGCCTTATGAATCATTTTCTTTCATAGCCAAAAACCACAGCCTATGTTACGTGCCTGTAGAAGTCCTTTCTAATCAAGCAAGCAAGCAATCTAGAACAATAAACAATGCTCTCAAAATGCAAAGAATACTTTTTCATAAGATTCATGACATCAAGAATAAACTACTCATTATTATTCATACTGATAAAAATAAATATTAAAAAAAAAGACAAGTTTTTCTCATACAAAACCTCGAGCTTTTTCTCGAGCCCTTCACTTCGAAACAAAAGGTCATCTCATGATATATTTTCACCAAAGACCTCATTACCAAACACAAGAACAAATAATCTCTTTTCCAAGAAAGAAAATAACCAAGGAGTTGCAAGATTTCAAAAGCAAATTGTTATTTGACTCACATCGAAATAATTTTTGTTTTCAAAATGCAAGATCAAGATTTCAAGATTCATTCTAGACCCATATTCCTCCACCAAGCTGAATAGGAGAGAAATGAGAGAATGGCCTTTTAAAACATTTATTTATCTGAGTCGCTGACAGAAGCACACTTAGGGGCAATAACCAATACAAGGGGGCAACATTGTGTTTAGAAGGAAAGATTCTAGAAAAGGAGATGGTAATTTCCTTCAACCAGACAAGGGGGCATTTTGGTTTACAAAAGACAGCTCGATTCCTTTCAACAAGTGATACCGAATGTTTTTAGCAGTAAGACGAGGGGTAATGAATAATCCTCTCAAATTATTTGACGAGATTAGAAAATCTCTAGCAAGCAAGTGGGTCACGATGGGCACCGCAAAAGCTGAGTCTGGAAATAAACTTACATGGGCCAACTCGAGTGGGCTAAGAGTCAAGCTACAAAGATGACTCAAATCAGTTAGCAAGATCTCACCAATCAATCAACAAGAAGACTATGAAGAAATGAGGGCCTATATTTCAAATCAGGTAAAGATGCATGCATATCATTTAAACTTTGAGACATTGGACAATGAGTGTTGCAAATTTCATATGAGAAAATTCCAACGAAATCCATCAAGTGGAAGGCCAACTTGAAATGGCCAAAGATCAAAATTGCTGTTGAAAATTTTTCAACCTGGGCAGGCAGCCCATGAGAATTAGGCCACCAGAAAAATCTCTGTATTTTTTCTACCACCTTTCAGTTTCCACACCTGAGGTAGTGCATTTTCTATCCTACCTCCATTCAAGCGCGCCTTCGAGCCCTCGTCTTATTTATTTTCGAGCGCGCCTTTGAGCCCTCGACCACCTGAGGTAGTGCATTTTCTATCCTACCTCCATTCGAGCGCGCCTTCGAGCCCTCGTCTTATTTATTTTCGAGCACGCCTTTGAGCCCTCAACCATCAAAGGTAGTGCATTTTCTATCCTACCTCCATTCGAGCGCGCCTTCGAGCCCTCGTCTTACATTCGAGCGCGCCTTCGAGCCCTCGTCTTATTTTCGAGCGCGCCTTCGAGCCCTCAACCATCAAAGGTAGTGCATTTTCTATCCTACCTCCATTCGAGCGCGCCTTCGAGCCCTCATCTTATTTACTTTCGAGCGCGCCTTCGAGCCCTCGACCATCAAAGGTAGTGCATTTTCTATCCTACCTCCATTTGAGCGCGCCTTCGAGCCCTCGTCTTATCCATTCAAGAGCGCCTTCGAGCCCTCGTCTTATTTACATTCGAGCGCGCCTTCGAGCCCTCGTCTTACATTCGAGCGCGCCTTCGAGCCCTCGTCTTATCCATTCGAGCGTGCCTTCGAGCCCTCGTCTTATCCATTCGAGCGCGCCTTCGAGCCCTCGTCTTATTTATTTTCGAGTGCGCCTTCGAGCCCTCGACCATTTTTTTTTAAAAAAAAAAAACAAAAACAAAAAATAGGTTGTCTCCCAAATGACTTGTTTCTTGATTTCTACATCTCTCTGTAAAGGTCATGTGTCAATCTACTGTTAAAAAAAAAAAAAAAGCAAAAGTTCTTTCTATATCTACTTTTCTTTATAAATTTACTACATAAAGCTAAAAGAAAATAAAATTTTCTAATATCTTTGCATAGTAAATATTATAAAGAGGGGGCAACTGTCACCACCCAATTTTTGAACAAATAATAAAAATAAAAATATATTTGAGAATGGGGTTAAAACAACACAAATTCAAAGTTCATGGATGGAATTATCAAATTTGAGAATAATTTGGTTAGAAATTGAAGAATTAATAAGTTGGGAAATTTATTTAAATTTTGGATTAGTTTAATTAATGAAATTAGAAGAATTAATAAGTTTGAGGACTTAATTAAACTTTGATTTAATTAATTAAATAAATTCAGGGACTTAATTGAAATTTATCCAAAAAGAGCAAAATTGAAAGAATTAATTAAGGACCAAATTGAATAATCCAGGAATTAAGGACTGTTTTGTAAATAATGCACCAATTTAGGGATTTAATTGAAATTTATCCAAAAAGGGCAAAATTAAAAGAAATTTTTATTCAGGGGTCCAATTGCGAAATTGCCAAAGTTCAGGGGTCAAATTGAAAATTGTTAAACGGTGCCGTTTGCAATAATACTGTTCGTCATCCCTTCCATTTCGCCAGGGCAGCCGATTCAACAGGAAAATCCAGTGCATCCGATCCAAATCGTGACCATGTCTTCTGCCACGATTGCCACAATCCCGTAGGTGGAGGTGATGGTTTTTTGAAGGTCTCTCGCCTTATAAAAGGCAGGACGAAGAAGACACCGGAAGGGGGGGAAAAAACCCAGAAACAGAGGCAAAACCCAGAAGACAGAACAGAAAAAAACCGAAGCTAAACCCAGGAGGAGAGACCCAACCCACAAATACAGAAACCAGAGCAAGAAATCAAAGCAAAAATCCAGAGCTAAAACAAACAGAGTAGAAAAATCGACAAAACAGAGGCAGAACCGGAGCCAAAACAAAAGAGAACCGGAGCCACTGCCATCATCCCTGTAGGCATCCCTACACCAAAAAGAGAAGAAACACCCAGAACACAGAGCAAGAAAAACCAGAGAAAGAGGCCAGTGCACCCCAGCTTCGCCTTCGTCTTCAAAGAGCAAACACATACAAAAAAATCAGAGGACCGAAACCAGTAAAGAAAAGCAGAAGAAGGAGCAGAAAAGAGGAGTAGTGTCGGCTAGCCAGAGCTTCGCCATCGCCTCCGTCGCCTCGCAGACCAGGTAAGCGTTTTATTAAGTTGCATTTACACTGTGCAAGTGAATTTTAATTCACTTGCACAGTGCAGCAGCACGCGTGCGCCAGCGCACGCGTGCTGCTGAGCCCAGCCAGGCCACTGGCTTGGGCCAGTGGCCAGGCCGGGCTGGCTGGGCTTAGCCCAGCCCATATGGGCTGAGCTAGGCCCAGCCCAAAAATAAATGCAGGGCTGGGTCCGGCCCGGCCCGGCCAAAAAAAACAGAAAAAAAACAGAAAAATAAAAAAAAGGTAGAAAAAAATAAAAAATGTGTATCATGAATAAAAATAATGTAAATTTATTGGTTTATTCACTGACGCCAGAGTCAGGAATAAAAATACCGGTTTAAATTTATATTATTTTTATTCGTTGTATTTTATTTTATTTAGATGAATAAAAATAATGTAAATTTATTGGTTTATTCACTGACGCCAGAGTCAGGAATAAAAATACTGGTTTAAATTTATATTATTTTTATTCGTTGTATTTTATTTTATCTAGCTAGAAAAATAAAAAATTATGTGCATGCGTAAAAAATAAATTTATTTTTATTTATTTATTCACTAGCGCTAGAGTCGGGAATAAAAAAATATTGATTTAATTTATTTTATAGCTACGTGATATTTACCAACGCCAGAGTTGGAATTATCCGTAGTTGAATATTCACTGCCGCCAGAGTCAGGAATATTATAAGCAAATTTTCATAACGTAAACTAATAAACATTTAGCAATTTAAGACGAAACTAGCAATGCAGCCTGCCTTAGGCAGGACGTTTAAGGGGTGATAATATCTTCCCTTTTTCGTAACCAGTCCCGAACCATAGAATCTCTGTTGACCAATTAGGGTTCCTAGTGACCATAATACTAGGTGGCGACTCCTTAAACAAGATCATTCCCCATTAAAGAACGTGATGCCAGAAATCCATTCTTTCCAAAGTATAATTTTTAAGGCCGCCGCGATGTCGGGTGCGACAAGGTTAGACACGGAAATCTGGAAAACATGAGTGAGGTTTGAATTCTGTTCTTTATTATGTCTAAAAAGAAACATGAGCATACAATTTTGTTACTGCAAGCACTCTATTTAAGGTACTGGAAGACACATGTATACAAATTAAAGGCTAACAGCTAGTGATTGCATCAGCCTCCATGCATTTTGTTAAGGCTGATCTGATATCAATGAATCCATTTATTAATTTTCAGATGAATGACTGCATTTCTCTTATCTTTTTAGACTACCATGCATTCTGACTTGAATTTGTTACCATTAAAACATCTTTATCTCCAAACTTTTCTCTACCAAAAGAGTCAATATTATAGGCAGCATCATAGGAAGCATTGTGAGGATTCTGTCTTATTACTCCAATAGCTTTGAGCAACCTTATCCCTCCATGAACTCTCACAATGCTCGCTGGTAGATTTAGTTTTGCTTCTGCTATTGTTAGACTGTGTTGTGCTAACAGTTAGCTAGCCATAAAATAACAGAAACTGACGAAGAACATAGTTTTAGTAGAATAACATCTAAGCATGCACGGAAGTAGATGAATATAAGTTGTAGCCAGGGCCGGGTGACCTAGCAAGGACCCAAAAGTTTGAATTTTTTTCACAACCATCACCCTTGAAGTTAGAAATTTCTGAAAGTATTTGTATGAAATGGCCCCCCAAAACAAAAACTATAGAGTTTTATGACTTGCCTGTAGAAGATCTCCAATGTTAATCAACAGAGCCCCAGGCGTAGGAGGTACATCAACCCAATGATTCTGATGCATAACCTGGAGGCCACCAATATGATCTTGTAGAAGCACTGTGAGGAAGTCATTATCAGAGTGCTTAGTTACACCCAACGTCAATTCTGGCTGGGGACACGCCGGATAATAATGGCCCAGAATTGTAAGCCCCTTGCTGCAATCAATGTCTTTCAAGTGGTTGGGGTTCAAACCAAGAGCCTCTGATAGTAACTCGAACAATAAATTTCCCAATTTCATTACTTCCTTGGTGTATTCTATGAGTATATGTCTACAAAATATTCACTGTTAAAATTGTGCTAAAAAAATTGAGTATGGAATTACGAAGACAAGTTTACAATTGACATCACATCCGAGCTGAAAAAGTTAATAAAACCTGAAAAAATTAATTATAGAATTTAGCAGGCAACAGACGCCATAGCTATGCTAATGATCGAGTGGTAAGATGCTGCTCACCTGAATGCTGCTGGCAACTCTTCTGGCCTGGGAGAAATGGGAGCCATGACACAGGTAAAGGTGTCTCTCCAATTAGCTGATGGTGAACTAAACAAATCAAAGTTGCTATTATACCCAAACTTTCTCGTATAGTCTCGAGAGAAGTATTCTTTTTTCAGCTCAACATCTTGCTCATGAAACCTACGTACCCCATCCTTCATCTCCTCCAGAACATCTACAGGAATCCCATGATTGACCACTTCAAAAAAGCCCCAAGTCTCTGATGCGTTTCGGACTCTGTCAACAATCTCCTTGCGTTGAGGTGGACCTTTATGGACATCTTCCAGGTCTATCATCGGAATTCTGAACTTTCCTTCAGCAGCGACAAGCAAAGTATTGTCTGAATCATCACGTAGGTGATGGAAAATTCGCGGTACCTTGGAGATTCCAGCATCAACAAGTCCTTTGACACCGGCCTTTGTGTCGTCGAAAGCTTTTAATTCACTTCTTCGATCATAACTGGAATCGCATGTCGTCGCCATTTTGCTTCTTTTTTTTTTTTATTTTTTACTCTTTTTTTTAATCTGAGAGATAACCTTGAGATGCTCGACTCAAATGAGAAAAAAAAATAAACCCTATCAATCATTCAATCTATCTATACTAATGGATAGAAGTGGGAGCAATTTAATCGCCATCATATGGCAACTGGTCCGTATTTGGTTATCCATCACTGTCAGCTCGCCCTAAAAATCTACTTCTCTATCCAAAACTTCCTGCGCCTATCTAGCGCAGTTATGAAACCTGACACGGGACCAGGTTATCTGCGGCCTAGAACAGGTTTTAAACTAAAAAACTTGGAGAAGTAATTGGTATGGTTAAATTTGGGTAATTTGCTGGATTAATCTAAAACCTGAATGACTGTAAATTGGATGAAAAATTTTATTTTTTGAAACATGTTATTTTTTTAATAAGTGAACATAAATCGGTAACTTCTGAAAAGGAAAAGAAGGTGGGCTTGACAATAATCACAACAGGAGATTAATCTGATTGCCATAGCAAAGACTTTCATATATTTTTATGTAAATATGTTTGGGTTTTATTAAAAAAACACAGAATGTTATCTGATTAATTATTAGCATGCATATGATTAATTAATTTAAATTTGTATTTTGAAAAATCAACAAAATAAAACGATCAACAAATATAGAGAAGGGTAAGGAGAAGGAAGATTTTAATTTTGACTTTGACCATTGAATTTTAATAGCTCTGTGGCCACCTGCCGTCCGGCTGCTCTCTGGACTTCCCCTTTTGAGATGAGAGCTAAGTCGCGCACGGCGCAAGCCAACTAAAAATAATCGTTGCATTGCAAAAGAAGCATTTTGATATCCGCCAGACAAAAAAATACAAGCAACTCTTGACCATATTTCGAGTAGAAATTTTCATCATATTATCCTACTAGTAAAACAAGTGAAAGGAGAGGTGTTCCATTGAATCCACCGTTATTGGAACCCGTTTTACAAGTTTGGCAAGTTTTTCACCGTGTATACATCTGGATTAATCTTTAATCCCAAACTAGGGATTAATCTATAATATATGACAATATTATATATTGTCATCGCTCAATAAAACTGGCAATCAAGATCCAAGAACCATTCTTCGATTATTTTAACTCTGAACATCAAGCAACTCATGTAGCGCCTTCATCTACATCGAAACGTAGCCGAATTCAAGGATTATCTTTACAGCTTGAAGTGTATCAATGGAGATGTTCCGTCTAGGCCATGATCATAGAAGTAGGAAAGATACTCGTTCACTGTGGTTTCTCTATAGATTGGAGGGTTATCTTCTGATAACAGCTCCTTGATCGGTCCATATAGCTTTGAGGATGGCTGAAAACTTGTGCTGAAAAAACAAGCAACTGATATTCTTGGACCTACACGGTTTGCCAGTACTCTGTGCTCCACACTTTTAAATTTGTCGTTCGATATCAGCTGAAAATTCAAGAGGAATGAAAAAATAAATCAAAATCATTTCTATTTACAAGCTCGCGAGACATGAGTTTTCATGCTTTTTATACTGTCGAGAAGCAGAATCAGTAAAAAGTGATATCACTATTCTCTTATCAGATACCAGTTGATGGACTGAACAAACACAAAGTTTAGCAATCCTATAAAATGGAAACTAAGCTCCCTCTGATTTTGCAAAAACTTTCTCAAGTTTGTAGCATTACAATTATATTGTAAGGAAAGAAGATTTACTTGCTGGCATGTAGCCAATTATCAGTCTTGGATTACTAATAAAGTGAGGTCTATATCATAGTTTTGCTATGGATTATACGAAACTGATTATTCTGCCATAAGTACACTAATAAAGGAGAAACTTGCCTGCATAAGATCTCCAATATTGATCACTAGGGCTCCTGGAACAGGAGGAATATCAACCCACCGATCCTGATGAAGCATTTGGAGGCCTCCAATCTGATCTTGCAGAAGTACCGTGAGGAAGTCATTATCCGAATGCTTGCTTGTACCTAGAGTTAATTCTGGCTCGGGACATGCTGGATAGTAATGACTTATAAGAGCAAGCCCCTCTGCACAGTCCATCTTTTCCAGGTGATCTGTTCTTAGCCCAAGAGCCTCTGATAACAGCCCGAACAAAGAAATTCCTAGACTTGTAACTTGCTTCGAGAATTCCATCATTATATCTCTGCAAATATTTATAAGATACATTAAAAAACGATGTTACGACCAAAATAAACTCCAGACGCAGCATTTCTATTTTGTTTTTTGTTTTTTTGTTTCCCTAGTTAGACTTGGTAACTGTCCTATGATTGTTAAACGAGTCTATCAAAGTATGGTTCTGGTTCTATTAGTTACATACCTGCAAGCTCCAGGCAATTCTTCAGGCTTTGGAGGACAAGGGGCCATGTAGGAGAAAAACGTATCCCTCCAATTGGCCACTGGTGCTGTGTGCAAATCGAAGTTGCTGTTATACACAAACCTTTTTGTGACATCTCGCGTGTAAAACTTTTTCTTCACTTCAATATCTTGGTCAAAAAATCTGCGTGCACCGGCATCCATCTCCTCCAGAACACCCACAGGGATTCCATGATTGACCACCTGAAAGAAACCCCATGTCTCCGACGCATCACGAACTTTGTCAACAATCCCCTTACGCTTGATTGGATCTTTATCGATAGCTTCAAGGTCTATGAAAGGGACATTAACTGGGTTCTTGCTGGTGCTTAGAGTCCTGTGCTCCAACCTTTCAGATGGATGGATGAAGATTTGAGGGACTTTTGAAACCCCAGAATCAACAAGTCCTTTAACACCAGCTTTTGTCTCGTCGAAAGCTTTTAATTCACTCCCTCTGTCATAGCTAGTTTCTTGAACAGAAATTTCAGCAGCCCTGCCACTGCCCACCATTTCTTAATTTGAGCACTGGATCTCTTATGGATTTTTAAATTATATGCTGAGATTTTTAAATTATAGTAGATAAAGGACAAGCTTGCCTGCTCCGCCAGTGGCTTATCTTTTAAAACAGCCAACTTGCTTGAACTAGAATTATTACACAAGATGGGAGGCGCCGGGGCCACCACACCAGCGTTGAATATCTTGGCCAACCTCCAATGAAAATTTAATTCGGACAAAGCTCCGGTAGCTTCTTCTTTTTTTTTAACATCAACCATGATAACTCATAAATCACGGTAAATATTGGGCAATTATTTTTAATAAAACCAAATTGTTTTTGATTTAAAAAAAAATTCGTAGGAATAACCATATTAATTTTAAACTGGATTTGACTAAATTAATATGATATCAATAAAATCGGGTCAACTGACTTTTAACAATTCAATGTCTATTATAGATTAAATTAAAACCCAGCCCCATTCAAGTTACTAGTCACGGATTTTTTAAACAGGATTTAACAAGACAATGCCAATTCAGGACATTATAGAATTGTTTGAAAATATTATAAAGTTCATTTTTTAAAATATTTTATTTTAAAATAATATTTTTTTTATTTTTTATATGAAAATATCAAAACAATTATTTAAAAAATATATATATATATATTTTATTTTTTATATTATCATATCAAAAATATCTAAAAATATTTAAAAAATAATTTAAAACTAAACGATAAATAATTTTAAAAGGACAGTTAAGTGACAATAACAATCAGAATCTAGAATAAAAGAATTTTTTATTAAATCACACTAATAAAATATTTTAGCTTACTAAAACTGGCCTCTGCGGCAAAAATGACATAAAGATCTGCAAGTTTTATTTTAAATGGAAACATTGAACAAAAACATTTTAGCTGCCATCACAAATGCCCTGGTCATTTACAAGACAACATGAATGGTTAGTTGGCTGAGGCCAGATTTTACCCTAGCTTTTGCTTTACCATTCAAGCTTAAGTGGATGCGCAAAAATATACCAAGTGAAACCAGCTTCACCTTCAAAGTGGTTAACATTATCAACCACGAAGGAAAAGAGCAATGTATCAAAAATAAATTTTAATTTTGACCATTAATGACATAGCGGGTCACGTAATCACAACTGAAAAATGTTTTCCTTTTCTTCTTCTTTCAAGTCCCTGGTCTCTAAGTGAGGAAAGCTTCATACAAGCATACAAAACTAGATCTTCGACAAAAACAGAAATCAAGCCACTGAGAAAAAAGAAACCTTCAGATCATCAAAAGGTTAGTTTTATGTTGTTTTTGATTTGGGAGACTTTTTCTTCAGTTGCCTCCTTGGGATTGAGTTCTTCATGCCAATAAAAAAGAGCAATGCCCCAAACAGTGCCAAGTTCTGAACAAGTAACAGAGCATAGAATCGCATTAATGGCTTATCGGAGACATGGAGCAAAGGTTAAATAGAACACCAGAAAACAGAAGAGGAAAAGGAAAATCCTAGTAAGTATAAAGAAAAGAAAGAAAGAACTCCAAAGTCATGATATAACTCAGAACTGCTAACCTGTGCGAACTTCGCAAAGAGCAGATTAAATTCCTTAGTGTCAGCATCGTAGTTGTAAAAATCATACAATATTGGGGTAATGATGATCTGGTGCAAAAGCTGCGCAAGAAAAACATAACATTTTATGTAATTCTTTGGTCAAATCACCAGTTTAATGCAAGATGAAATAGAGCACATGACGAACCAGAAGATAAGCTCCAACAGAACTGCCAAAGATGAAAAGAAGGCTTCCGAAAGCTTTCACAGATATAGCTGCAGCAACTGCATGCTTCATCTGTAGAAAACAACTCCAAGAGTTATGGCATTGAAGCAAACCTACTAAGGAAACAAAAAAGTAGAATCAATGTAAAGTAATACACACTTCAAAATGTGGCACTTGAAACCCAGTTTGAGATGACACATGTTTTGAGAAAACATGGAATTTAGGCTCCAAAAGATGAGCTGCCGGCCCACCATTGGTACCAAATTCATTGAACCTACAATCATGAATAAGATATAACGATTCCTTATGAAGAACTTACAGTTTAGTTGATAAAAAATCCTTTAAGCAGTGGCGAATAATTATGAAAGGAATCACAAACAGCAGAACAACCAAAAAAATTCATTGAAATAATCAAAAACCATGTTGTCGGAAATTCAAACAACACAAAACCAGCACAATTGATACATGACGTCAACATAATCACAAAGTTATTGCAGGATTGGAAGAGATATCCATCTCAGTAGAAGTACATCAGCAAAATGCAAAGTAGACGAATGAGCAAAACAAGTCACCATGGAACAAACATGTAGCCCAGCACCGATACTCCCAAAAGAGAACATTAAACTTTAACGTTGGCAATATGGTCAGAAAATCTCATTTTAACGCAATTAAAAATGGGTGTTGCATGGAGACACTTGACTTTACTGTAGTGGCGTGGCCACATCTAGAACGCATCAAAATCAACACAATTCCATAATATTTATAACACACCACTAATCAACAATTAACAAAATCATGACAGTCACAACATACTCTAAAGATGCACAAAATATTCATTAAATACAACAAATTAAACAATCTAACCAAGATCTACTTTTATTAATTAATTGTCATGCCAAATAAAACAAAACAGTTAATAGTAAAAGAATAAACTAATTAATTCAGGTTCAACCTCAACATTTATAAACCGAAATTCAAAACTGATGATAAAAAATAAAGAGAAATAAAATATACTATCAGATCTATCTAAGGCTTTGCTTTAAAAACAGAGCATCAGAATCTACAGTAAGGTATGTGAATAAGAAAAACCCTAACTTTAACATCACTACACAAGGCAGTACTTTTAAGGAGAAAAGGAAGAGCGAATCTGGTGGAGGGGAGAGGAAGAGGCTTACTCTTGCCAAGCAGAGAGAATGAAAACAGAGGCAAAGAGAACTCTCCCGACGAAAGAAACGAAAGCCATTACTGTACGGACGGAGACAGGCTGCTTCTCAACTGATGTCCTAAACCAAAACTAATCTTTAAGGGGGGGGTGTGGGGTTTGTGGGGGTCGACAAAGAGAGGGAGGGGGGAGATTTAAAAGGAGCGAAACAAGGGACGGCGCTTTAAACAGAGACAGCCTTTGTTAAAGGACTGAGATTTTTTAACTTCGGCGCCTAAAAGCTATGCTACTTGTATGCTCACTTGTGAGAGTATGGAAAGGTAGATTACTCGCTATATGTGCTGTGCTGGCTTTTTATTTCAAACTTTACACGTATAGTGACCAATCAGGTTTGTTTAAGAAACGACGTGTTTCTTCATGATCGCGAGTTTATAATTAATGCCTGCTTGGCATTAATGCTGATTTTCATCAAAATTTAAATAATTGTTTTTGTAAATTTATTTTTTAATTTTTTAATTAATTAGATATACTAATATTTAAAATAAATTTTAAAAATAATAAATATTATTTTAATATATTCTTAAATAAAAAATACACTTTAAAATAAATTTTATACCACATTATCTCTTGTTTTCGCAGAATATTAGCCTAGTATTGAGAAATGAATTTATATATTATTATTTATCTATCTCTCTTTTTTTTTTAACAGACGTTGAATAATTTGACAATTCCATTCAAACATTATATGATTTTTCTATGATGCTTCTATTTTATCAAATCTCTTAGAAGGTGTATAAAGACTGGGATTTCTTTTCTTTTAGGTCAAAATTGAAATGATTTTTTTGTATAGATTTTATTGTGCATTCATATTGTTGATTAATAATGTATTTGGCAGTGTGGTAGCGGTTGCTTTTCAAATAGCTTTCGTGTCGAAATACATGTCAATGATGTTTTTTTATTTTTTAAAAATTATTTTTAACATCAGCACATCAAAACGATCTAAAAAGTACAAACCGCATTTAATTTTAGCAAAAATAAAAAATTTAAAATTTAACAAAACACAAGTTAAAATGCATAGCGAAACACTACCTAAGTGATGTCAATTTCTAATAACCAGCTCTGAATTCAATTCAACCGTTAAAATCATTGTCAATTTCTAATCTCGAATTAAGAAACTACGGTAATTTTATGGTCAAAAGAGAGAGAGAGAGAAACAATTTTCCTATGGAAGTGTTTGTTTCCGGTTTTTTTTATGTTTTTAATTAATATAAATGTCCCGTCTGTTTATTTTATTTTAAAATTAATAATTATATAAATTTTTTATAAAATTTATAGAATTTAAACTGATAATTTTTTAATTAAATTTTTTATAGCTAGTATTGGTTATTTTTATTATTATTATTATTATTATCATGATAAGCGGCAGAAAACTAGACTAGTGGTGTGCTAAATTACCATTGGCTTTTGGCATCGTGAACTTCAGAACCTGAGTTCACACCAGGAACGTGTCAGGAATTGTTGCCACGCCACGATCAATTAAAAAATAAAACACTGTTTAATCGAAAAAAATTATTAAAATATATTTGGAAATGCAATTTCGATTGGCAAAGAATTGGCGTTCCTTCTTTTAAAAGCAAGAGGTGTGATTGTTTTTTAAAATAATTTTTATTTAAAAATATATTAAAATAATATTTTTCTATTTTTAATATTAATAAATTATTTAAAAATATTAAAAATATATTAATCTAAAATTAAATTTAAAAAAAATATTTTAAAATATAAAAATAAAAGGAGTTTAAATAGCACGAAAAAAAGACAATTCTAAATCAAGCACTTGAAAAGAAAGTTTTATAGAATTCATAAAAGGGGAAAAAACATAAAGATGTGAATGAGTCAGGCAGCCATTGCCATGTTCCCATCGATCGGATCCCATTATTATTCAATTAAGGCTGCCTCGTCTACGAAGCTGAACTTCATTAAAAAAAAATGAGGAAACTGGCAGGTAAGGTGCCAAACCTCTTCTAGAAAAGTGATGGCGCACATGGATATAACAACTCACCTGCATCTACATGACAGAAGATTAAAGAATTCCAACATTATTTGATTTATATAAAAATGATAATTGCACCATATTTTAAAAAACAAATAGTGACATTTATATATATAATAGATCCATGATTAGATTTTTGAATAAAAGTGATACCTAGCATGGCCCGCTCCTCGTGCATCAAATTCAATGCAGGCCTCCCAAACAAAAACAGCACGAAAATATATTTTATTTTATTTTTTTAACATAATCAGCTTTCAATTCCAACAGGGGGTGCCAAGAACCCCGAATATGCAGAAACAAAAAGGAGGATATTAATATTTAGCAGTGAAACTCAACTAGTACAAATTGTAGTTTGTTTTTTTAGAAATTATTAATTTGAGTTTTATAAATTTTAATTTCATTGAAAGTTTATATAATTATTAATTTTAAAATTTATAAAATTAATTGAAATACACACAAGTTAATTTGAATATCTATATTAATTTTATTTTATTTTCTTAAAAAAAGATATTACCTTGCAGCATGCTTCACCCTTTCTCCAAGGTTAGGATGCAAATGCTGGATCTGGTGGCATTTTCAACGATGGTGTCCCAGTAGAAGAATAATATACAGTCCTTTATTCACCCTGAAACATTTGAATACGAGAATTGGAGAACGTCAATAATTTTCTTTGAGACCTTGCTAGTGATGTGCAAATATGTCTCATCACTTGCTAATTAACTAGGCCAGCCTTCAAGTTTCAAATGGAGGGTTTTTGTCACATGCCTCAAGACGGTGCAAACCATACTCTTTTAAATTTTAAATTTTTTTATTAAATTTTTTTTTATATGTTTTTAGATATTTTAATGTTTAGATATTAAAAATAATTTTAAAAAATAAAAAAATATATTATTTTAATAATTTTTAAATAAAAAATATTTTAAATCACAATCATTATTATCACAATCCCAAGCAAACTCTAAATATATAATATAATCAAGTTTCTCTCTGCCTATTCTTTTAGTGAGTGCTCATTGTCAAAATTAAACCAGGAAGCAGCAGGGAATAGTGATGGAGTACTGAGGATTTTTGCTTTCTTTTACGCTTACGAGGTGTGTGATAAATCACTTGAAAAAATAAACCATGTTGATTTTAAAATTTTTAAAAAAATATATTTAAAATTAATCTTTTTTACAAATTAAAAATATTAAAAATATTTTAAAAAATTTAATGTATTTTCAAGTAAAAAATATTTTAAATAATAATCGTTAATACACTATATTAAAAACACCTTAATAATTTCTCTCACTTATTATTATTCCATGTATATATATGATTTATGTTAGCGTGAGGATTGCAGTTACAAAGCCGATGCTAATTTAAATGTCGTTTTTTCATGCCAGATAAATATGATTTTGTCATCTGTTCCATGCATGATAAAAGAAGTGACTACTATAGCGCGGTTGCATTACAGAGCCGATGCCATTTTAAATGTCGTTTTTCATGTAACAAAAAAATATATATCATCAAATTATATTAACAAATATGAACCGTTTATTGTAAAAGTTCAATGATGGGTAAACTGTTCAGATTCTCAACACATAACAAAAACAATTGAAATGCAAATTCATTCTAGCCACGTTTATATTTTTTTTATTTATCATTATAGTGTAATGACTTCTTTGTTTTTTCCTAAAAAAAATAACTTATCTTTGAATTAGAGATATTTTTGTCTTTTTGCATGGTAAACTAGTTATTATTAGTTTATTTGAAGGTATTATAAGGTTTTTTCATATATTAATGGATAATTAAATAACCAAAATACCCCTAAACCAAAAAAAAACTTACATTGTTGGGTAGGGGAGTTTTTGCCTTTTACTTTTTGTACAGTAGAATCATGCTTATGCCCTTAGGACAGAACAAAATAACAAATGAAATCAAAGATAATAGGGTTTTTTTTTCCCTTAGATATTTTGTTGATTCTGGGTAATAGCATCATTCATCATTTAAATAATATATTTTTAAAAAAATATTATTCGTGCATGGAAGACACCATACACTATGAGCATGCGCGAGCGACATCCCTCGATGGTTAAAAATATGCTTCTGACATCTTATTTTATTCTTTATCATCTTTGTCGCACCCGACATAGCGTGGCGGCCCTAAAAAGTTTATTAAATCTTTGGAAAGAATAGATTTCTGGCATCCTGTTCTTTGATGGGAATATTTTAAGGAGTCGCCACCTAGTATTATGGTCACTAGGAACCCTAACTGGTCAACAGAGATTCTATGGTTCAGTACTGGTTACGTAAAAGGGAAGATATTATCACCCCTTAAACGTCCTGCCTGAGGCAGGCTGCATTGTTGGTTTCGTCTAAAATTGCTAAATGTTTATTAGTTTATGCTATGATAATTTGCTTATAATATTCCTGACTCTGGCGGCGGTGAATATTCAACTACGGATATTTCCAACTCTGGTGTTGGTAAATATAACGTAGCTAGAAAATAAATTAAATTAATATTTTTTTTATTCCTGACTCTGACGCCAGTAAATAAATAAATAACAATAAATTTATTTTTACGCATGCACATATATATATTTTTATTTTTTTAGCTAAATAAAATAAAATACAACGAATAAAAATAATATAAATTTAATTGGTATTTTTATTCCTGACTCTGACGTCAGTGAATAAACCAATAAATTAACATTATTTTTATTCGTGCATACACATTTTTTTTTATCTTTTTTATTTTTCTGTTTTTTATTTTATTATTTTTTTTAGGCTAGTACTTGCTACAGTAGCAAGTGAATTATAATTCACAGCTACTGTAGCGTGAATTATAATGCAGAAAGGGAAAATGCAAAGAACTTACCTGTGCAGGGAGGCAAAGCCGAAGACGTTGGCGATGAAGATGTTAAGTTGGTCGAACGGACGCTCTCTGCTCTGTTTCTTCTTGTTTTTCACTTTCTCTCTCGGAGTCTGCCTGATGCTGGAGCTTGATGACGAAGACGATGGCGAAGGTAGGCTGGTTTGCCAAAGCTACCTTCTCTCCTTCTCCGTTTCTGTCTATGTTGTATGCTCCTGTGGTTTCTTTTCTTTTTTGTTCGTTCTCCTCAGTCTTTTAATTCTCTGGTTTGTGTCTTCAGTCCACTCTCTCCTAGTCTCCTGTTCGTGTCCGCCCTGCCTCTACTGAAAAGAGATAGTTGCTGCTGCTATGGTTGATGCATGCTAGCTGGGGCTGCTGTTGCTGATCTAGGAGGAAGGGGTTGCGTCTAACAGTCTGTTCGTGAACTCCCTTCCTGTGAGGAGGTCTTGGCAGAGAGATGGACAGTGATGGAGAAGGTAGAACAAGTGTGTAGTTTTTCTTGTTTGATGGGGGAAGGAGCGGCGTGTGTAGTTTGCTGGAGTTCTTCTGTTGCTGCTGGCTGGAAGAGGCGCGCCTTGCTGGTTGTTGATGCATGCTCACAATGCATGGAGAGGCTGAGATGAAGGATGATGGTTAATGGGGAGAGTGAGAGCGGGGAGGATGAAAAAGGAAAAGGCCGAGGAGGGGGAAGGTATGGCTGGTTTTAGACCAGGGAAGAACAGAGGAAAAAGCTGGGGGGGGAGGAGGCAGCGGCGGCTAGTCTAGGATTCTGCCGTGCCCCCTCTGTTTTTGTAAATATTTCGTAGGGTTCGGGTAATGGCCTTCTCTTGGGGTTTTTTCTCTCTTTTTTTCTGGGTTTCTCTTCAATCGTCCCCCTTTTTTGCATAGACTGGGATTAGTATTTATAGTACAAGAGTCCCATCGCTTGTAAGAAGTACAATCTCAATTAAACTCATTCTCTTTTTTGAAGTTCGAATTAGAATCGAATTCGAAATTAGACAACTATCATTATCTTGAAGGTAAGGATTATCTTGAAGATAAGGATTATTTTGAAAGTAAGGATTATCTCAAAGATAAGGATAAAATGGCAAAAGCACATTATAGTCCTTAATTTTCACGAAAGTTGACAAATCACACTTTTCATCGAAACAAGTCTCTGATCTTTTAATTTTACATTTTAAACCCTGTAAAAATTAAATTAAAAACCAATGGGCCAAAATTGGGTTATGACAGTTGCCCCCTCTTTATAATATTTACTATGCAACGATATTCGAAAATTTCATTTTCTTTTAGCTTTGTGTAGTAAATTTATAAAGAAAATTAGATACAGAAAGAACTTTTGCTTCTTTTTTATTTTTTTAGTTTTGAAAACTTTGAAAACAGTAGATTGACACATGACCTTTACAGAGAGAACACGTCATTTGGAAGACGGCCCACTTTTTTTTTGTGATGGTATATTGTAATGGGTTACCGGCCCAAATGGTCACATTGTAATGGGTTACCTGCCCAGTATATGATGGTATATTGTAATGGGTTACCGGCCCAGTTGATATATTGTAATGGGTTACCAGCCCAGGTGGTCACATTGTAATGGGTTACTTGCCCAGTTGGTATGTTGTAATGGGTTACCTGCCGAGTTGGTATGTTGTAATGGGTTACCTGCCCAGTTGGTATGTTGTAATGGGTTACCTGCCCAGTTGGTATGTTGTAATGGGTTACCTGCCCAGTTGGTCACATTGTAATGGGTTACCAGCCCAGATGGTATATTGTAATGGGTTACCAGCCCAGATGGTCACATTGTAATGGGTTACCTGCCCAGTTGGTCACATTGTAATGGGTTACCTGCCCAGTTGGTATATTGTAATGGGTTACCGACCCAGTTGGTATATTGTAATGGGTTACCAGCCCAGGTGGTCACATTATAATGGGTTACCTGCCCAGTTGGTATATTGTAATGGGTTACCTGCCCAGTGGAAAAATACGAGGATTTTTTTTTTAAATAAGACATGATAGGGCTCGAAGGCGCATTATTCAATAGATGGAAGCTCGAAGGAAATGAAGGCTCGAAGGCGCACTCAAAAGGAGGTAGGATAGGAAATGCACTACCTTTGATGGTCGAGGACTCGAAGGCGCGCTCGAATGGAGATAAGACGAGGGCTCGAAGGCGCGCTCGAATGAAGATAAGATAAGGGCTCGAAGGCGCGCTCGAATGGAGGTAGGATAAGAAATGCACTACCTTTGATGGTCGAGGGCTTGAAGACGCGCTCGAATGGAGATAAGACGAGGGCTCGAAGGTGCGCTCGAATGGAGGTAGGATAGGAAATGCACTACCTTTGATGGTCGAGGGCTCAAAGGCGCTCGAAAAGAAATAAGACGAGGGCTCAAAGGCGCGCTCGAATGGAGATAAGATGAGGGCTCGAAAGCGCGCTCGAATGGAGGTAAGACGAGGGCTCGAAGGTGCGCTCGAATGGAGGTAGGATAGTAAATGCACTACCTCAGGAGTGGAAATTGAAAGGTGGTGGAAAAATACAGAGATTTTTCTGGTGGCTTAATTCTCATGGGCGGCCTGCCCAGGTTGAAAAATTCTCAAAAATAAAAAATTTTCAACAGCAATTTTGATCTTTGGCCATTTCAAGGTGGCCTTCCACTTGATGGATTTCATTGGAATTTTCTCATATGAAATTTGCAAAACTCATTGTCCAATGTCTCAAAGTGTAAATGATATGCATGCATCTTTACCTGATTTGAAATATAGGCCCCCATTTCTTTTTAATCTTCTTGTTGCTTGGTTGCTGAGATCTTGCTATCTGATTTGAGTCATCTTTGTCGTTTAACTTTTTAGCCCACTCAAGTTATCCTATGTAAGTCTATTTCCAAATTTGTTTACATAACTCAGCTTTTACGGTGCCCATCGTGACCCACTTGCTTGCTAGAGATTTTCTAATCTCGTCAAATAATTTGAGAGGATTACTCATTACCCCTCGTCTCACTGCTAAAAACATTCGGTATCACTTGCTGAAACGATCGAGCTGTCTTTTGTAAACCAAAATGCCCCCTTGTCTTGTTGTAAGGGATGATATATTTTCCTTAAACACAATGTTGTCCCCTTGTACTGGTCATTGCCCCCAAGTGTGCTATGTCACTGACTTAGATGAATAATGATTTTAAGAGGCTATTCTCTCATTTCTCTCCTTTTCAGTTTGGTGGAAGAATATGGGTCTAGAATGAATCTTGAAATCTTGATCTTGCATTTTGAAAACAAAAATTATTTCGATGTGAGTCCAATAACAATTTGCTTTTGAAATCTTGCAACTTCTTGGTTATTTTCTTTATTGAAAAAGAGATTATTTGCTCTTGTGTTTGACAATGAGGTCTTCGGTGAAAATATGTCATGATATTATGACCTTTTGTTTTTATAGGTTTTCAGAGTGGAGGGCTCGAGAAAAAGCTCGAGGTTTTGTATGAGAAAAACTTGTCTCTTTTTGAACATTTATTTTTATCAGCATGAATAATAATGAGTAGTTTATTCTTGATGTCATGAATCTTATGAAAAAGTATTATTTGCATTTTGAGAGCATTGTTTATTGTTCTAGGTTGCTTGCTTGCTTGATTAGAAAGGACTTCTACAGGTACGTAACGTAGGTTGTGGTTTTTGGCTATGAAAGAAAAGGATTTATAAGGCTCAAAGAGTGTTTCAGGGTTTCAAAGACTGAAGATCACTATCAATAGTTTGACTCTTGACGTCATTCACATATTTTTTTTTTGCTCTTCTTTGTTTTGCCCCCTTTTTTTTTTTTTTTTTTCTTTTCATTGCTTTGCTAGAGCATACTCACTTTATCTTGGTTATCACTTTTTCTTGTGATTTGGGCATGCCCCCTAGCATTTGAGTTTCTTGGGCTCTTTTGCCTTTTGGCTCTCTCACGGCTTTATCCTCTTTCTTGATCATTGAAATTTCACTTGCCACCCTTTTTTTTTATGTGGGCAAGATCCCTAGCATTTGAGTTTCTTGGGCTCTTTTGCCTTTTGGCTTTCTCACGGCTTTATCATCTTTCTTGATCATTGAAATTTCACTTGCCCCCAGTGTAGGGTGTGATCTTAGTCTGGATTTTTTATGAAAGAAAAATTATTTAGGCTCAAAAAGGGATCGCAAGGGATGTACTTATTTCAGAACGTGAAAGGAATAATAAAGATGGCCTTTCCTCATTTCAAGCGCAAGCAGCTATGATCAATAAACTTTGACCTCTTCTAGTGTGATAGTTTAGTCTTTGCAAAGATGCATTTCATGAGTTATGAGCAACAAGTTCACTACATACCATTATTTATATTTTTAAAAACACATTATTCAAGAGTCATGGGGTAAGGGTATTTTTTCTTTTTCTTTTTAGAGTTTGGTCACCTCTATGAAGGAGTTGTTTGATTCACTTGTCATTCTACAAGTAGAATGTAAAAAATATCGTTTTTGAATAAACATCAAATTACTTTTGAAATCAAAATGCCAGATCAATTTTTCAAAACTCCAATAGGGAAACTGATTTTTGGTAAAAGAGATGAATTGCGTCTATGAGATCGCACAAGACTTCAAAGATGTGTTTGTGAATTTTTATAAGAAAACTCTCTCAGAAAAAATGAATAATGCCAATCGTAAACACGATTGAATGACAAACTCATTATTTTCATTGAAACTTTAGAAAATAAGTTCAACAAGAAAGAACTCATGACAACATCTTGGACTGTGAATACTAGCATGATAACATATAAAGGGGCTAAACATTTAGCGATCATTGATTGGAATTTCTGGAATCATTCATTCTCCTCGACAAGGGCATCTTTTCAACAGTCAATTGAAATCAAATGTAGATCATTCTCAACCTAATATCACAATAGCTTTATCTTCAAGATAGTTGATTTCTAGGAGTCGATGTGAAGCAATTAGCTATAGAAATGATAAGTATCTTGGCAACCACCTTCAGTGAAACTGTTCTTCTCAGTCGGGTTAGCAATCTTACCTAACCCAATGGCTTGTTCAATCCTCTCAGCTATAACAACCAGGTCAATAAAATATTGTGCAGAGCTTTTAACCAAATATTCAAAGTATAGAGCTTTAAAGGTGTTGGAAAATAAATTGATCATTTCTTTTTCCAACATGGAAGGGTTAACTTGTGCAGCTACCTCACTCCATCTTCTGGCGTATTCTCTTATGGACTTTTTGTTATCCTTCTCCATAGCTTGCACGCTTAAACGATCAGGGCCCACATCTATATTGAACTTATATTGCCTCATGAAGGCATCAACTAAATCCTTCCATTTTTTAACCTTGGTATTGTCCAACTGCATATACCAAGTGAGGACAACATTACTCAGACTGTCTTGAAAGAAATGAATCAGCAGTTTCTCATCATGAACAACCTCAGCCATTTTGTTGCAGTATGCTTTGAGATGAGTTATAGGGCATTGAGTTCCCGTATATTTAACAAATTCTGGCACTCTAAAATTTTTGGGAATGACAACATTGGGCATTAAACACATCTCCGCGGCCTTTATAGGATCATATAGGTGAATTCCCTCAAATGCCCTCATCCTTTGTTCTAGGGCAATGAATTTGTTCAGATCATCCTTTTTTATCATATTGCTTTTTTGAGTTTCCTTCTCTGTAGAATCAATGGTGGAAGAAATTCTTGTAGGGTATGATGGTTGGAAATGCATAGCTTGTTGAAAATCAGATGACAACCCATTTGCCCCCAGATTCTGTGGATTGAAGGGATTTACAAGCATAGGTTCAGGCTGAGCTATAAGTGTTGCTTTTCCAGATTTATCTCTCAAGGCCTGCTCGAGTAGACTAGTAAGCCTTGCGACTTCTTCTTTAAGATTGTCCACATTTTTTTGATGTTGGGCTTCCAACTGGACTCTTTCTTCATCTTCCATTTGTCTTTTTCTCGAATGGGTTTCAATGGGGAACCTATATTTCAACCTGCTATATGTAAATCATGCAATTATGCAAAAAATGTTGAAGCAATAAAAATACGTATAAAATGCAGACTCGCCCTTCATGGGATGACAACCTAATAGGAAGATTTTAATTGTTGAGTGCATCAAAAGGTTGGTCATTATCTAGTTTCAAAGGGTCTCTCGCATGCTCAGTGATCGTCCATGAAAGGTCGATATGAGGCTTACAAGTAGTGTGAAAATAGAGGCCCTGAGTAATATCAGTTTGACATATCAACCACTTCCAAGTAAACGATCAAGCGAGAGTTGGATGGTTTCGCGAGTCTTACCCAAGCTAAAGTCGTTGGGTTACCGTTACTTTCCCACTTATCCTAGATTTTAAGGTGTGTGCTCTTAACGTGTTGCATGACAATATAAACAATGATGCATGCTAAAGCAGTAAATGCAAGAAAAAATAAACAAATAAACATAACATAACAAACATTATAGCAATTGATAAACAAAAGGCAAAGCTTAGTCCATTTGTCCCCAGTGGAGTCGCCATTCTGTCGCACCCGACATCGCGTGGCGGCCCTAAAAATTTTATTTTTAAGTTTGGAAAGAACAGATTTCTGGCATCCTGTTCTTTAATGGGGAATGGTTTTTGTTTAAGGAGTCGCCACCTAGTATTATGGTCACTAGAAACCCTAACTGGTCAACAGAGATTATATGGTTCGGGACTGGTTACGTAAAAGGGAAGATATTATCACCCCTTAAACGTCCTGCTTGAGGCAGGCTGCATTGCTAGTTTCGTCTTAATTTGCTAAATGTTTATTTTTTTTTATGTTATGAAAATTTGCTTACAATATTCCTGACTCTGGCGCTAGTGAATATTTAACTACGAATATTTCCAACTCTGGCGTTGATAAATATTACGTAGCTATAAAAATAAATTTAAATCATCATTTTTTTTTATTCCTGACTCTGGCGTCAGTGAATAAATAAATAATAATAAGTTTATTTTTTACGAATGCAAATATTTTTTATTTTTTTATCTAAATAAAATAAAATACAATGAATAAAAATAATATAAATTTAAACCGGTATTTTTATTCCTGACTCTGGCGTCAGTGAATAAACCAATAAATTTACATTATTTTTATTCGTGCATACACATTTTTTATTTTTTTATTTTTTCTATCTTTTTTATGTTTTATATTTTTTCTTTTTTAGGATTAAGTTCCACACGTGCATGCAAAAACCGGTAAGTAGTGAATTAAATTGGCCTATGTACAGTACCCATGCAATTATAATTGCAAAGCAAAGGGAAATGAAGAACTTACCTGTGCAGGAGGTGAAGTCGAAGACGGTGGCTTGCAAGAACTTACCTGTGCAGGAGGCGAAGTCGAAGACGGTGGCTTGCTTTGGATCCCTCGGTTTCTGTCTATGTTGTATGCTCCTGTGGTTTCTTTTCTTTTTTGTTCGTTCTCCTCAGTCTTTTAATTCTCTGGTTTGTGTCTTCAGTCCACTCTCTCCTAGTCTCCTGTTCGTGTCCGCCCTGCCTCTACTGAAAAGAGATAGTTGCTGCTGCTATGGTTGATGCATGCTAGCTGGGGCTGCTGTTGCTGATCTAGGAGGAAGGGGTTGCGTCTAACAGTCTGTTCGTGAACTCCCTTCCTGTGAGGAGGTCTTGGCAGAGAGATGGACAGTGATGGAGAAGGTAGAACAAGTGTGTAGTTTTTCTTGTTTGAGGGGGGAAGGAGCGGCGTGTGTAGTTTGCTGGAGTTCTTCTGCTGCTGCTGGCTGGAAGAGGCGCGCCTTGCTGGTTGTTGATGCATCCTCACAATGCATGGAGAGGCTGAGATGAAGGATGATGGTTAATGGGGAGAGTGAGAGCGGGGAGGATGAAAAAGGAAAAGGCCGAGGAGGGGGAAGGTATGGCTGGTTTTAGACCAGGAAAGAACAGAGGAAAAAGCTGGGGGGGGGGGGGGGGGGGGGGTTTTGCATAGACTGGGATTAGTATTTATAGTGCAAGAGTCTCATCGCTTGTAAGAAGTACAGTCTCAATTAAACTCATTCTCTTTTTTGAAGTTCGAATTAGAATCGAATTCGAAATCAGACAACTATCATTATCTTGAAAATAAGGATTATTTTGAAAGTAAGGATTATCTCAAAGATAATGATAAAATAGCAAAAGCACATTATAGTCCTTAATTTTCACGAAAGTTGACAAATCACACTTTTCATCGAAACAAGTCTCTGATATTTTAATTTTACATTTTAAACCCTGTAAAAATTAAATTAAAAACCAATGGGCCAAAATTGGGTTATGACAATCTTCTTTTTCTTTTTGGGTGGCATCTATAGGCTTATGGTCACTAGTTTATCATTTGTTGACCTTTCTTTTCTTTTTGTTCTTTTATTTCTCTTTCTTATTTTGAAAAATGAGTTATGGTCCTCGTTGTTATTGGTCTTTTAAATTCAATCCTTTGGTTTTGATTTCTTATTCATGTCCTTTTTTTTCGTTAAAATTTTATTTATTTTCAATTTAATCATTCAATTTTGATTTGTAATATATATTTTTACTGTTAAGAAACTTATAAAAAAATCAATAAAATCCTTGGTCAACAATTATGAATTTTGTTGATTTAGAGATAAAAAAGTATTTTTACTGTATATAAAAAATAAAAAGATACAAACACCTCCAAATAATTTTTTAATAACTAATGAATTAATTGAAAAGACTAATAAACCCTCCCGCTTCAAGGCTTAAGTTTTTTCAATTTAATAGTAAACAAATAATTTAATTTAGCTATCCACAATAAATTATCAACAGAAATAAAGTTGAACTCCCAAACCTTTTCGCTTTTCTTTTAATATTTAAAAGAGAGATCGGTATTGTAGAATTCGCTGATAATAAAATAGGGAAAGATTCATCAAACAATCAAGCCTAAAACAAAGAAATAATTTTGATAGAATCAACACTCTTTGATATACGTAATAGAATTTGACTAGCTTGTAATTCTCCAATGATGTAAGCTTATTTATTTTAAACTTGGATTTTTCTGTATAAACTTGTGCTAGCTCCTCTGATGTTGGCATATATCAACACTCTTGATATATGTAATAGAGTTTGACTAGCTTGTAACTCTCCAATGGCGTTGGCCTATTTAGTATTTACTTCAAACTTGGATTTCTCTGTATAAACTTATACGAGCTTTGATTCTGAGAGCTAGTAGAGCTGCTAACCAGTCAAATTTTATTTCCGGCTTGCCAATTGCGAGACTGGTTTCCATTGATATGCTATGGTAGCCACCATTATGATTTGCTCTTACAAGGGTTTATGTTTTCTCCACTATTAACACAAGAGGATATGTTTAGAAGGCATTCGATTTCTGCACACTACACCTCTTGCGCCAATGGAGGATGAGATAGTGATGCAGCCAAGCTCGAGAAGCTCGAGATAGTGGATAATTCTGAGCAATAAGAAATAGATTTGTTATAATTAAATAATGATTTATTTCAGATAGATTATATGAATGACTTAGTAGATATATTTATAGATTAATAAAATAAATTTAAATTTAAGAGAAGGTTTGATGGTGTTAGAAGAAAATAATAATTTAAAAAAATCATAATTTTTTATTTGACTACTGAATCAAGTTTGGATTTTTACAGAAATTTTTGAAGTGATTTTCTGTATTATAAAGTCTATGACGCTATGTAAACTATTAGATTTTGATATATCAAAATTCTTGCTCAAGAATCCTGATTTGAGCAGTTTTGTTATTTTTCCTTGTTTAATTTGAATTTCTTGATTTTGTTTTTAATTTTATGGTTTTTTCCTTAGCATTTCAGATTTTTATTTTGTTTTTTAGTTAGGTAGGTTTTCTAACCTATTTAAGGTTCTGAAACCCTTATAGTAAGAAAGATTTTTTTAAAAAATAAAACTATAGATTTAGGTTCAAGACCCCTTACTCAACAAATATTTGTGTTTTGTTTTTAATGTTATCTTTCACTTTGTCTACATCACATAGCTTTCAATCATACAAGCTTCTTTAGTAGATATATATATACATTAGCCATGGGGCCATAACCAGCCGAGGGAAGATTTTGATTTCGACTAGACATGGGAATTCATATAAGAATACGAAATCATATTTTTATTACCTAAAACTTTTAACTTTTAAAGGTCTAACCTAATAGGTAAAAGAATATGTTTCCCACATTATCATCCATGATTTTAATCCCACGAAAAAACATAAAAAATTATTTTTTTATGAATGTTGATAAGCAGTTTAATTTTTTTATTAAAAAAGCATTTAATTTCAATATATGAAAGTTTTATTTTATAATACCTTTTAAAAGAAAAAAAGGGAAAGAGGGATGTGGTTTATAAAAAAAGTAATCCATTTTATTTATCTCCCAACTCAAACCATAACAAATCATACCCATTACACGACAGAAAATCACATACCTCTTCGGACCCGGCCTTTTTACCTTTTATTGCATGCAATTTGGCAATATATTTAAAGTGGATTTGTTTTCGTGGTGAAATTTTTATATATATATATATATTTTAAAATTGTTTTGAAATGTTAGTATTAAAAATAAAATTTTAAAAATAAAAAATATTATTTTAATATATTAAAAAAAACTATTAACATACGCTACCTTATCCATCACCGGAGATTAAGTTTTGTTTTCATTGGATGAGAAGAAATTATGGGGGTGAAAGAAAGATCAATCTCTAATTCTGTTGGAAATCCTGGTGGCATAGTTGGTAATTAACTGAAAGGTCAGAACCTAATTATTACACTTAGATAATAATAGGAAAGGGCGTGCCCCTCTAATCTTTATGTGTGAGTGTGTTGTGTGTGTCTAATCTTTCTTGACCAACCCTGTCTTTGGCATATGCCACAGCTGAACTAATAGAAATTAATTTCAAAAACACACATACAGGGAGAGAGACCCACATAGATTCGAGAAGGAAAAAAACAACTGAGAGACAGGCATGGGGTTTTTCTCTTTTCTCGGCAGAGTTCTCTTCGCTTCCCTCTTCATCCTCTCAGCTTGGCAAATGTACACCATCACTTCCTTTCTCTCTTTTAGATCTCTTTAATTGTATCTACTTCTTCGTTTCATTGTCGCTTGTTAAGAAGGATTCATGTGCTTTTTATCTGGGCCCCTTTCTCCCAGATCCGATGCTAGTTGTTGATGTCTTTATATTGCTGTTTTCGCTTATGATTTTTTGTTTTTGTTAGATGTTCAACCCATCATGGAACTGGGTTCCAAACGTTTTAATTTTTTAATTTTATCGTCCCATTAGCAAAGAGAAAATGCCTAATGCCGTGAATCCCCTCGCTTCAGTGGAAAATTGCTTCTGCTGATGATTATTTGATCAATTATTTAGTCACATTTTTAGTATATTTATGGACACATGCACAAAGAAGCCCTTGTGCATTCTTGAAATCTGATTTTACTGCTGAAATTGATCTTAATGGTGTCTCCTAAAACGAGCAATGTGATGTGTAACAATGATTTATCTTGTAATACCGTGTTCTGATTTTTAATGTTTCAAAAAGCATGCCTAATGATTGGCAGCTTCTAAACTATCATTTTCTGTCGAGCTTCGTTATTTAGCTTGGGGGGTTTATGGTATTTTTTGAACTAAAAAGCTAGGTGATACTAGCTTCTGTGAACTTTGATGCTCTCTATGCTATCGGTAAACTAGTGCTTGACTAAATCTATAAAGTCATCAATTTGCAATGCTCTCGTACGGTTAACTGGGGTTGTTGATCCCTCCAGCAAAATGTTGCATGCTTCTGTATTGATGTTGTTTGTATATGCTTAGGTTCAACGAATTTGGCGAAGATGGTGGCCCTGCTGTGCCGGAATTGATTTCCAAGCTTGCTATTGTCAAGAAGCATATTTCCTCTCAATTGGGGGTAGTGGTCCCGGACATTGATGTAAGAACTTTTCCCCCTAACCTGTTGCTTCTGTAATTCTTGCATATTCTTTTTGGTGTCATTTCACTTTGTATGCTGCTCACTTTCTGATTCAGAGGTATTTTATGCAGCCTAGACATTTGGTAGCGGGTGTGATTGTTCTAAAGGGTCTTGGGGGCTTTTTATTTGTATTTGGCAGCCCTGTTGGTGCTTATCTCCTGGTTAGATTTTCCTTTCCTTTGGGTCTTTATTTGATTGATCGTCTTTAGAATGCGATGAATCATTACTTGGCTCTGCCCAGAAGCTGCTTCTGATTCATACAGTCATCATCAAAGTAAATATTTCAGTATTTCTATTTTGCTTCAGCTTACCTACTTGGCGCTTTCCTCCCCAATTCTGTACAACTTCTACGACTACGATCGGGGATGAGTCCAAGTACTTCGTTCTCTTAAATGAATTTTTGCAGGTTTGTCTTAACATGACTTTTTGATGTTGTTTAGCTCCCCTTTTCTCTTGTTCTTCTATTTTGCATTTATGCTGGGAAACCACCTTTATATTTGGGTTTGTGATGTTTTTGCAGAGCGTTGCACTTTTTGGTGCATTGCTTTTCTTCATAGGGATGAAGAACTTGATTCCAAATAGACAGCTCAAGAAGAAGACTCCCAAGGCAAAAGTGGGCTAGGCATAACGAAGATGCAAACTTTAAAGATTTGTTGAAGGTGCTGAAAATTTTCAGGGTGTCGAGTGGCTGCACATATCATATATCTATGGATGTTTCCGAAGCTATCTATATGATACCCAAATTTGTTAGTTCTTTTGTTGTTTGGCTCGATATACTTTCCATTTTGTCTAATGAAATTTATTTATCATCTGTTAAGCTAGAATATGACTATGATTTTCGTGAATTTGTGAATGGTTGGTCATGGATTAATATTTTTTAAGCCTCAGTTGCCCATTTAGACGAGTAATTTTACTAAACCACAAAAGTATTCTGTTTATAAATATTTGGGGCCAGACGTTTATCAATACGTTCACCTCCAAAAATTATCTCTTGGTTACTGACCCGGCATGTTCCATTGTGTTCTCACTCCTCTGTTGTTCGAAACCATTTCAAGCAATGTCCCAAGTTAACAATTAATTAACTTCTAGTACTAAAGATGGATTAAAATTTAGTTGGGGTTAAATTTAGAGTTTGTTTATTTTTGTGTTTTAGAAATGTTTTTTTTTTAAATTATTATTTTTTATTTTAAATTAAATTTTTTTAATATTTTCAGATTGATTTCATATTATAATGTTAAAAATAAATTTTTTAAATAATAGCTATTACAATACTAATACTAAATGGGCTATTAAACATTGAAACAACAGTATTTTTTTAAAAAAATTTTTACTGTTCTTGATGCTTTGGAAAATTTATTAAGCTCTTTTAAATATAATATAGAGGGTGTATTTTTGAGATGGATTTAGTTTTGGTTTATATTGGCTGAAAAATATTTTTATATTGTCAAACAAAAGAAATCAATGCCATTTATGTAAAAAATGGTTTTTTTTTTTAACAATGAAAAAAAATAAAATTCAGAATGTTGCAATAACTTTGCAAGAGTTAGCAATTGACGTGTCGTTCAAAAATGATAGATAGCTAATGGCACATTGTTAGTTTTCACTTTTCAGTTCTCCCTCGTAGAAAAATCGCTCGCTCCAGTAATAAAGAAACGTTTTTGGACAAAACGCCGAAGACGACTGTAATAGAAGGAAGAAACGCAGACGAAGTGGAGTGAGCACAGCCAGTTTAAAAACAAGTCTCTCCTGCGGCTCTCTTCTTGTTCATAGAAATGGTAAAAGCGCCAACAATTCTTTTTTCGTTTTTTAAATCAAGTCAAACTGTTAAGCATTTTTTTTGTTTAATGGCAGGATTACTTGAAGACGGTAATCCCTTCACAGCTCGTCTCCGACCGAGGATCCAATTTAGTAGTCATCAATCCAGGTACTCACTTCACTTTAGAACCCTAGAAAATCAAATCATCATCCATTATAGCAAGTAAATATAACCGATTTTTAATTTTGTTAATTGTAATTGGTTTAGGCTCTGCAAATATCCGAATAGGATTAGCTACACAAGATGCACCGTTAAATATTCCTCACTGCATTGCTCGTTATACTAATCAAATTCCCAAATTCAAAGTCCAAGATCAGGTCAGTTCTTACTTACCACTTTTCTACCTTTTTACAGCTTTACTTTGTTTTGTTGTTAAATTTTTTTCGCTTTTAGATGCTGAATTCGCAGATTACAACCGTACAGCACATGGAACGCGAGAAGGCATATGATATAGTGAGTTAACTCCGTGCTATTCGCATTTTTTGTCTCTACGTTTGCCGAGGAACAGTGTAAGACTTGATTTTTTTATCCTTCCTTTTTTCTTGAAGATAGCATCGTTATTGAAAATACCTTTTCTGGATGAAGAGGTTGCCAACAATTCTTTCCCACGCAAGGTACCTACTACTAATCCATTCAGCCTAATTTAGTCTCTGTCATGGTGGTCTGTAGATCAATATCGGTTTTCTGGTGTTATTATTCTTACAATCTCCACTTTGGAAGAATTGCTGCTACTCTGTTAACTGGTTTAGAAGGCTTTGACAACTGTGGCACTGTCTCTGGAGTTCCCTTTTTGCAATCCTACTTTTCTGTGGTTATATATGTGATTCTTAGGGTTTCAACCGGAGTTTTAAAAAAATTTGATTTTTTTTTTGCTTCAAATTAAAATTTTTTTAGTGTTTTTCGATCATTTTGATGTGTTGATGTCAAAAATAAAATTTAAAAAAATAAAAAAATATTATTTTGAGAAAAATATTTTGAAAAACAACCATTATCACTGTCCCAAACACCCTATTAAAGTGAGTATAAAATATATAGTTTAGAGGGACAAGGGGCTATAGACATGCAGCTCAGTTAATGGTTAGAAATTGCTTATGGAATTATACTAATCAACTCATACTGCAGATAGGACGTGCTGATGGATACAATCCACAGAGTGGCAGGGGTGTGGCTTTCCAATGGGCTAATGTATATGAGCAGGACACTAATTCCTCTTTGGCTTTAGGTAATTGAATGAATGTTGTTCTCTCTAATATACATGGTACGATAAACTGAATTACTTTTTGTACTAGTTATGATGTTTCCATCTTTAAAACTTTCAAAACCTTTTGGCGGGCATCTTGTTTGACCTGGAAAGTGTATGACATACCATCTCTAATTACTTCAGAAGTCATGATGGAATCTTGGTACGGTTTGCCATTATTGCTCATTTAATATTATTGTGTCATGTTTGAAGGTTTGTATATTATTAATTACATTTGACTTGGATTAATTTAGCACTGGTGGGGCCAGATTACATGAAGATGGAGTCTGTTATCTTTAAATATATGCTATGAAAAAAAGGGTACCAAGGCAATGAAAAATCCAGAATCTGATGTTTCGAAGGGCCAGATGTAACATTTTCATTTTGGGGTGGCAATCACATGGGAACTTATTTGGTAGCCCCCCACCCCCAATTCATACGTGCCAATGGTTTACCATCCCTATGCAGGGTCAGACTACGGTCAATTTTTTTTGGATGGATAGTAGATTTTATTGATGGATTATTTTATTTTGCTTGTGGTTTTGACTTCAGATAAGAGATCCTTGGCACATTTCATAGTGATTCCTTTGCATAGGTTGCTCTTGATTGATAGACTGCGTTTTTATGGTGTTGTCTGTGCTTATTGTTTGGCATTAAATAATATATGTTGGCTGTGTGATCTTTATGGTTACACTGTTTTTTAAATATAAAGCTTGAAGGATCAATTTCTTTCTCATTCAAGTGATGGCTCTTATTTACCTATTGTATTTGAGTTTCTGACTACTCTTGATTTTTGTGCCACATCTGATAAAAAATAAGTTCGCAGGCATTAAGGCTTTTAGCTTTCCTATCAATTAGTTTCAAGTGAATTTGTGTTTAGATCCTAATACATGCAATTTTTTTGTGCAGGATCATCAAAAAATGAAGGTACAAGTGGCGAGTATGTGAAGAAACATGAAGGCACTGATGCTGAGGGGATTAGTTCAGGGGAACGCAAATTCAGAGGACACATTTTTGGTGAAGAAGCGCTTAGAATCTCTCCAACAGAGCCATACTGCTTAAGCCGTCCTATTCGCAGAGGTCATTTCAACATCTCACAACATTATCCTTTGCAGCAGGTTTCGTCCTTGCATTAATTATCTTACAAACATGATCTCATTTGTATGTGCCCTTTTCAGCTGAAGGAGAAAAACAATACCACTTTTCCTCTTTGGAAAGTGCTATTATGTACTGCAACCTTGTGTGTCTGTTGTTGATGCGGACCAAGCTTAACATTGTTGCAGTATTTTCCAACAGTTTAGCATATCCATAATATAAGATGCCATGCTCTAGTGATTTACTGGTATTTTCTTATTTTCTATTGCCTTAGGTGCTCGAGGACATACATGCTATTTGGGATTGGATATTGATAGAGAAGCTGCATATCCCTCACTCGGAAAGAAACATGTATTCTGTGATCCTTGTTTTGCCAGAAACATTTGATAATCGCGGTAATGATATTTTGGTAGTTTTTTTTTATGTAGCTTATGATAACTTCAGATGGAAAAATCTAGTTGTTATTCTCATGTTGGTCCCATGGATGAAATGAAACATGTTAACAATGTGCACTTACTATGAATGATCAACCATGGTTTAAGCAAGACCCTATCATGTTTGTTAATCAAATTAGTGTTGATGTAGCCCTACTCTATCAAGAGTCCAGGTAGCATGCTAGTTGAAAAATGTTTTTAAATCACCCCAAACTCCAAGGTAAAAGAACAGTTTAGACTCTAAAGTAAGCTCATTTCATAAAGTGCTGTCAAAGTGCATAAAGCTGTAGGCATTAATTTTCTTTTTTTCATTTTCCTCAAAAATTTTATCAGTACACAATCTATGACCTTGTCACCATGCTTTTCAAAGTATCAGTTAGTCAATCACTCATTCTCTGCTTTGGGGTTCTTTGTGAAGTTGCACCACGGGTGGAGTTTGGTATGAGGTTAAAAAATGAGGGTGAGTTATTACAAGAGTAATTTTTAAGGGTGTAAAATTTAGTTTTAAGGAGTTTTGGTATGTTTATGAATTGAAGGTGAATTGCTTGTGGAAAAAGAGAGATTAAATTATTAGTAATGACTTGTGAGAGAGACTTAAAAAATTTTAGGTGTGTATTTTGAGACAAAAGGCACAAGAGAGAGTAAAAACCAAATAATATTGTTTGGAGGGCAAAATATACCTTCCAAAAACACCAATTTGAGTATCCCCTCAATAATTAAATCCCTTCCAAAAATTGAATCAAGCATGCTTAAATGGTACAGGGGTAATTCTTAACTCCCATTACCGTTTTAGCAAACATACCCTCAAGGTAATAGGTGATTTTACTGAATTGTATTTATTTCTTTTGGGAATAGTTGATTCACATTTAAAATTGTGCACTCTACTTTTATTAGGCACGTGCTTGCATATTTCTGCTATATGCCTTGGGCTAGTGAGCCCCTTTGCATTCGTGTTTGCCTGGGCTGTTAATATCACTGGCTTGAAGTCTATTTCAGATGTTCTGTCATTTTGTTGTACTAGTGTAGCCAAAATGCGAGTTTCCTTTATTTTCATGCACTTAAAAATTGTCATGTTTTCTTGGCCTGGATATGCTTTTCCCTATTCTCTTTTTTTCACTGGCCATAGAATGGCCAATTAGTGCAACTGGGTCAACACAAAAAAGAAAACAGGAGCTCTACCTTGCATACCTGGTTTTTCTCAGCTCCTTTCCTTCTACGACAAACTGGTCTTGATTTCTTTCTTTTTTTTCATTTTCCTTTTCCTTTTCTTTTTCTGTTTGTCCTATTGGTGCATTAACTGCTTCATGGATGCTTATGCTTCTCCAGTTCTCCTATAAGGTCACATCTTCACATTTGGTTTAGCAGGGAATAGAACTTGGATAACTCTAGTAATGTCCTGTTGTTACATGTCATGAACAGAAATAAAGGAAATGCTGTCTATAGCATTACGAGACTTGCGCTTTAGCTCTGCAGTAGTACACCAGGTCAGAGACTTCTTTTGTTTTTTTTTTGAAAAAAATAATTTTACCTGGTGATATTTTAATATATGATTCCAGCATCAGATTGTAGTTTGTGGTGGCGAAGCTTGATATACATCAATCAATTTATTGTTCATATGTTGTTTGAATGTTGGAGTTGGAGACGGTTATGCTAGGCACAGTAGAAATTGTTTTCGAAGGGGATTCTATTGGTGTGGATTGATCTGTAACAATGAAGTAGTGTGGCATGAGGAAGGTTTGGAGGTCATAGATGAGTGAGAAAGATTTTGGTTTCAGAAAAATATTTCCCCCCTTATTTTTTGTGCAACTGAAAATTGTAATTGCCAACTTTAAATTGCGACACTCTTCATAAAGTATTCCATTAATTTATATTTTTAACATTTTATATTCTCTTGTTTGCAAGGTTAATGATAATTTGGTAAAGATGAAGGGATGTAAAGAACAAATTAAAACAGGAAGGGGGTCATTTTAATTCGGTTATCATTGGAGGACATTCTGTCTGTCCAATTAAATTTTTTTTTACTTCAGGTTTTGATTTGAAAATATTTGTTAATTACCTACTTGATTACTTCAATATATGGCATTGCCAAACATTCTCATCAACAAATATACTCAAAATCTCAAACATGTGAATTTACTTGACTGCTTTCATACTTAGTTGATTGTCGAGTAAAATTTGGATAAATTACTATAATTTATATTTGAAAAGAAAATCAATGATATCAATTTAAGATCTATGTCATATTTCAGCATCCAACTTCTTACTTCAGACCCACCATGCCAGTGCATTTACCTACCATTCTTTTGGCTTGGTTTACATATCTATTGTTTTTTTTCCAGTTTCAATCAGTTCCTCATTATTTTGAAAGCAGAAAATTAAACTGTGCATTCCGTTTGAGATGGTGCAATAAAGAGCACTTACAATTTTATTAAATTTGTTGGTTGCTATCGGTAGTCTTCTTTATTGATTTGCTTTTCCACATTGACACTGTTATGGTATACACTCCTATATGATGATTTATTCTGAAATGATTGTTGCAGGAAGGTCTTGCTGCAGTTTTTGGGAATGGGTTATCGACAGCATGCATTGTTAATATGGGTGCTCAGGTGACATCTGTTGTTTGTGTTGAGGTAACTGCAATTTTATTCTTAAATTTAGCTTCATTAACATCCAGGCTATGCTGTCCAAATATACCCTGTTTGCTCAATGATTAACTGGTCAATTACACTGCTGCCCTATGTTAGAAGGGAGACTGCAATTTTGAACTCCCATTGGGGTGGGCGCAATGAAGGGAATACTTTCTCAATGATCAAGGGAAAAAAAATGCTTTATTGTCAACACAATAGTGAGTTTGGGTGGTGAAAAATCTCCTGTGTAAATATAAACAAAAAATGTTTTGAACTCAAATATTTTCTTTTGTTACTATTTTTACCACTATAAAGAACATTTTGGACTCTGTTGCACCACCCTATCGGAGTCATCATGCTACCCCAACTATTATGAGGTGTTGCTACTCTCTATTCCTTTCTCACCTTCTTCGAATCAACATTGTCTCCCTGGTTGCACTACTATTGATTTGCCTCATTCAGTATTTTACTGGTTTTAGAATCACCAATTATTCCATCTTTATCTTAAAAACTTCTGATGCCACCTTGATCACGCCAGTATCTTTGCTGCTGCTTCAAGCATTGTCATTGCACTTCCATGTTGCTCTCACCCCACTAGAAGTACTTGTCTTTTTGGGTGTGTAGTTGCAAGGAAGCAAATAACTTCTCATGTGGCTTTGCCCCTCATCCCCTAAACCGAGATTCTTTTTCATTCTTTTTAGTTTTACCTAACAGTGTCATTTGGTCAATGCTTACAATGTTATATCAAGGCCATGTCACTGTGATAACTAACTACTTTCAACTTGGGTTTTCAGGATGGTGTGGCTCTACCTAGTACAGAAAAGACTTTGCCTTTTGGTGGAGAGGTGTGGATTTTGGTTTCATCCTTCAGCTCACTACTGAACACTGAACTTGTTAAAAGTTCAGTCAGTGAATCTCTTACTTGAGTTTGTGTGATGTACGTGCATACTTAATGTCCCTTAAGCTGTCCTGACAAGTCTAGCTTTTGGCTTCATATATTATACAATGCGCATTTGTTGTTGGCTGAACTTTTTTGTAATTTTTTTTTACAGAAGATAAAACCGACCTTCTGATTGAGAACCCTTGTGATGAAATAACTTGTGGGATAATCAGCCTGACCAGATTTTAAGCTACCCATGCCAGGGTTAAAAGCTGCATTAGGGTGTGTTCAGGGATTGATGTCTAAAAACCGTGGTTACCAAACATCCATTTGGGATTCCAAATTTTCTTTCTAGCTTGCCACATTTTAAGTTACCAACATCTGGATGGGATTCCGGGCGTGCTTTTTATCTCAAACTGGCTTTTTGTCAACTCTACCACAATCCCAAAAGACATACCTAGTAAGGGGGATTTTAGATTGGGAGAGTGGTAACTAGGGGGCGGCCACCTTAATGATGCATACTGTTCCGCAATCTGCTGCAACTTCAATGATCAGCATAACTTGTTCCACTTTAATTTTTAGTTGAAATCTACCAATTCTGATGATCTTAGGTTTCCTTATGCTCTCTTCATTTTCCACGCCATTGTTCCTGCCAGCAGGGTGATGGTTACTTGCTTCAGTGTCTTTCCAAAAAATGATATTACCATCCCATGGTGATATAAACGTTAACTCTAGGGGAAAAAAGAAAAAGAGACAAGGATGATGATATCCTTATGGAACACAAATGGGTGATTTAGTATTTATCCTCTCTCATACCTTCAATGTTGAGAGCCAATTAAAAAGCAGGGCACATGTTTAGATTGTGTTGGTCATTCTTCATGTCTTATGCTTTCTGACTCAGTATTTCTAGTCTCTTGGTTTTAGGGAAATTTCATATAACAAAATTCAAATGCACTCTGGGACAATCTGCATCAACGTGATGCTTGAATGATTATCCTTTGAACTGATGGTGTTTTAAATGTCACTTGCTGTTTAGCTTCGGTAAATACTAAATGTAGAATATATCTGCCTCATATTCTAGTCAAAGTTTATTTCATTGTGAATCAACTTTTTGTCAGGATATATCAAGATGCCTTCTGTGGACTCAGAGGCATCATCAGACATGGCCCCAAGTTCGGACTGACATGTTGACAAAGCCTATAGATTTGTTGATGCTTAACCGACTTAAAGAGTCCTATTGTAAAATAAAGGTCAGTTTATTTTTCTGTAATTTTTCAGTTTATTGTCACGCATTAGCTACGCTGCCAGTTTCTTCCATTCTAAAGCACACAAGTGTGCTTCTGCTTATTACAGAATCAGATTCGAGCTGATTTATAAAGTCAGTCTCTGGTGGTGATTGATTTCATTCTTGAATAAACCATGTTTTATATGTCATTTGTTACACCGAGGAATTTTTTCGGAGTTTTTTACACTTTAATTACAGAAAAAGGAAAATCAAAATCCTGATAATGATAATGATATGTTTTCTAGTTCCAAGAAACCTGTAACCATCTGGATCTTCAAAGTTGATATTTTTCACTCAAGTCTATTGCATTATTTTGTTGATCATCTTAAAATGCCATGAGAACTTAAGATTTCAGACATGAATGATGATTACATACCTCTATATTATGCCTTTCTTTTCAGGTTTATATGTAGAGCTCATGTTCCTATTTAACATGCTTGATTTTCCTTGAATTATATGCTGTTGACAATCACATGATGTTATATTTCTTGATGGACAGAAGTCCAACTGCAAAATAATTTTGTTGGTTGTGCCTTTTTTCTGCTAAAATAGTTTTACTGATGCTTCTTATAACAGCATCCTCAACCATGTACTTTGAAAATTTTGTGTACAATATCATCTGGTATTTAGTTTCCTTTGGTTTTGCTATTACTTCTGTTCTATTCAGCATGCATGAGCTGCCAAACACAGTCCTGGGAGGACTGATCCCCTAACCTTAGTTTATTATAAACCGAGTCGGCCACTCTTAAGACTTCAAAAGTGGTCCAGATACCCTGTCAATAAGGCATTGCTACTGTAAGACTTTCTTTTTTTTATCATTTTGTTGCCTCTGCAATTTACTTCCCTGTGTACAGGAGGGGGAGCTTGATGCTGTTACTGTAGTTCATTCTTATGAGGATGGCATGCCTGCTGGATCTCACAAAACTCGACTGACTGCTCTTAATGTATGTGCTCTATTATCCAAATTTTCTGAGATTCATCCTCTTCCTTAAGGATGTCTAGCTGAATAAAGTTATAATCTTGATGATTCTCATGAACAGGTGCCTCCCATGGGTCTGTTCTACCCCACACTTTTGGTTCCAGATATATATCCTCCACCACCTCGTTCTTGGTAGGATATATTTCGAGTTTTCTTGTTTTGCACTAGCTGTCCTACCTTACCTGATTTAAACAATTGCGCTGAATTACTGGTTTTTTCTGACCATGATGCTGAGCATCATCAGGTTCCATGACTATGAGAATATGCTCGAAGATACATTGCATTTAGAATATCCTAGAAGGCCTGACATGTCAGATGGTTTATTTCCTGGCATTAATGTTGGATATCCTATGTGGGAGAGCTATCCGATTTTTCCTTCTAAGCCTAAGAAAGAAGAGAAGGTTGGCCTTGCTGAAGCTATCACTAGTAGCATTCTTTCCACTGGTAAGATTCATGTACAATTATTATACTTGCCTTACTTGAACTGTAATTTGATATTAACATAACTTGGTGCTCTATGGACAGGTCGTATAGACCTCCAAAGAAAGTTGTTTTGCAGTATACAGTTGGTGAGTTTTGGCAGCAAGATTTACTGTATGAGATCGTACTCTTTATTTGTTGTTGCCTGGATGATTGACATAGTTTTTCCCTCTGTTGTCCTCTAGATTGGTGGAGAGGCTTTGACAGCTGGTTTTATTCCTGCTGTGGAGGAAAGGTGGGTTCCTTTTTTATTTTAATAGTAAAGCACATAATTTTGCCGTTGCTACCATGAGTACAATCCTTGTCTGTTATGATGAACCCTGTTAAAGATGCTTTCAAGTATGTGCAATATATTTAGTTAGCAATTGGAAAACCATAAAACAGCCATCAATGGATCATGATCTGGTGCGGGAAGACACCAGTGCAAACCTGTATTTCTTACAATCTTTCTCAGGCAAAGTTAAAGCACTTGTCAGATAAAAAGAAATAGTACTGAACCAACTCGACTCTTCTTTTCAAGGGGATAGATTATTTACCATCCCACTTATACCTGTCAATGTTCTTCTCAAGAGAGGAAGACTTTCAGCATTTCAGTTCAGAGAATATACTAACTCAACCAGGTGGATGAAGCTCTCGCTTCATTGTTCAAGAGGATTGCCTCACCTCCAACCTTTTTAGTCCTTGTCTGTTACGAGTCTTCTGACCATCTCAACCCAACTTAAGTAAGACTTCAATCTCAAACTAGTTGGTGTCAGCTGCATGGATCTGTCTTCTCCATTTAATTACAGAAATTTAGTAGAAAACAAAAAATATGTACCAAGTCAAGCGCTGAAGCTTTAGAATGTGCTTGTTTTGAAAAAGTTTCAATGAGGAGTCAATTAAATTCTGCTTAATTACGGCATTGTTTCAGTTCCTATAAAATGATGGTATCTTCTTGATAATTTTATCTACTAAATTCATGTTCATCTTTCTTGTTGCAGGGTCTTACATGCAATTCCCTCAAATGAAGCAATTGATACTGTTGAGGTTAGCTTACAGATCTTTATTCTTCATGTTTATGACTAGTCTTTTCTGTCTTTGATTTCCTTGTTCATATCTATATTATATAATTATATACTTAAAATATCATGGCCTTTACTAGATGCAGAATTCATCAGATAACAATAGTGAATTATTTATTTAGTTGTCTCTTGATGCTTATTTGATTTAAATTCTTAATTATTTTCAAGTTTTGAAAACTATAATATAAAATGATTATATATTGCATCAATTGATGAATCTAAATCCTGAATAGAAATTAATTCACAAACTTGTTCACACATCTACCCGCCTAAACATATTTATTCAACATAACTAAAATATTTGTAGAATTATTGAATATTAAAAATCATATCTTACAATAAAATTAAAATTCTCGATTTGAATTTTTAATTACTCCTTTTAAAAGCAAAATATAAATTGTATGATTTGATTTCTTTTTTCTTTTTAAGAAAGGACTCAATTAAAAATTAATAAGGGTGTAAATGATATATAATTCAAATCTTATACCATTGTAAACTTTTAAATAACTTACAGACAATTACTTCTTTTTGTTTGATCTTAAACCTTAAATAAAATCAATTTAATTAATGATTCAAAGTTTTTAGATTACAACTAGTTATTTAACCCGTGCTTCGTTGCATGTCGGATAATTTTTTTTTGGCAAAAAAAAATACATTCTTTTCAAATGTTTTTTTTTAAATGAAATTCTAATTATAAATCAAAATGACTATACATGCATTCAACTCACCTCTATTTGTGCCGATAAATACAAAAACAAAGTGTTGATGCGTCTATTCAACTCGTCTCGTTGCAGGTTGAATAATTTTTTTTTTCTAATGCAAAAAAATTAATGTGTGTTTTTGATATAGAATAAAAATTATAATCATGAATCAAAAAATCAATGCTTACATATAATAAAATATAGTAAAGATTATATGCATTGATAAATACATATAAGATTTCAAGCTAATTTTTTAAATAGCAGAAAGTAACAATGTTGCAATTGCTACAGTGAAATATCATTTATTTAGTCTTTGTATAATAAATTTTTTTCAAAACAAATAAAAAAAATTACAAAAGAATAAAGATAAAAATAAAAAGAATGGTATAAATAGGTTAGGTGTAGAGTGATAAATATTCAAAGTAAATAATATTTTTTTTTCAATAAAGAAAGTGTGAAGAAAAAAGAGGAAAAACTAAAAAAATATTGCAAAAAATGAAGAAAAAAATGGTGATAAATAGTTCAAGTGTAAAATGATAAAAATGCATAATATAAAAAGAAAAAATATATATATAAAATTTTGTTTTTTTAAAAAAATAACCCTAAAAATTATAATTTTGCCACCACTAAAACATCATTATAGTAAAAACAATTGATAAAATTTACAATTATGTCATTTGTACATGAAACCATCATTTCCTTTTAGTATATTTATAATTTATCTTTTCTTTCTTCAAACTTGGTACCTACTTTTTTCTTAATTCTTTTCTTTCTTATGTTCACATGTGGTAAGAGTGACTGTTTATGTTTTAACTTTTTTTAAATGGATGGTGAAATATTATTGGTTAGCGTTTGAGTCTACTAACACGTAAGCAAACTACATGTCTTAATTATTCTACAACTCATTGTCTTACGACTCAAAATACATTTTATATTATATTTATTCAATCCAAAAATTTGTACTCATCAATTGATATTGGTTTAGATGAATTAAGAAACAGGAAAATTATTGTAATTGTAAGAAAAAAAATATTTTAGGATATGTGCATCTAATATATTCAATATTTCCAATCCATATTCAATTTAAAGAAATATTACAAAATTATATTACATGATTTCATAATTTTGTTAGCAAGTGGTTTAATTGAAAAACAATAAGGATGTATATCAAATATTATACTGTTATAAACTTTTAAACAATTTAAGGGGTTTTGACAAGGATTGTTATAGTATGGAGACAATTTCCTTGCCTTTTTTTCTAGTTTTACTTCATAAAGAATATTCAATATACCACTTAAATTAAAGCTTATAACATGAATTTTTAATTGGTTTAAATGAAAATAATAAAAAAAACAACAACTATAACAACAACTATATTGTAAGGAATCTTATTTAAAAAATCTCTTATGTTCTCTCCTCGAAGCTTCATTAATGTGTTATATAGACATATTACGTGAGGCATAAGGGACTCATCTTATTTGGCATAAGGGACTCATCTTATTTTATAATTTTCACACGGGGTGTTATATGATTAGTTAATAACTGATTCCCTTACATGCATGACAATGAAATTTCTGCGTAGTGAACTGTTATGTTTTACTATTATATATAGATAGATTGCTGTTTCAGATCTTGATATATCCAACTTTCATGGTTATTAAATAGGTTCTACAGTCGAGAACAAATCCAACTTTTGTCTCTTGGAAAGGCGGAGCAGTAAGTCAACTATTCACTATTGTATTTTTTTTCTTTCTCCTTCATGCTTGTGGTTGGTTTTATGTTTGGTCAAATTTGAATTATATCAATTTCAGTTAGAATATTGATAACTTGATTTATTCCTCGTGTCATTTGCACAAATTGTTATTCGCAGATCCTTGGAGTTCTTGATTTTGGTCGTGATGCTTGGATTTATAGGGAGGACTGGATTCGCAATGGGATCCACATTCAAAGTGGCAGAAAATACAAGGACTCGTACTATCTTCAAGCTCAAGCGACATGCTATATAAATTCTTAGAAGGTGACAGGAAGTGTGCTCTGATTTAGAGCTAGCAACTTCTCCTTAAACAAATTATAATTTGATGAGAGCATTTTAAGTTTCCGAGCTCCCACTGTTGAGTTCTTTTCTTCTTTTTTTGTAAATGATAATTGAGAAGGCGTTTTATTTTAAGAAGGTTGGACACATGTACGTGTACAGATTTTAGTGCCAGTTGCGCTTTTCCAGTCCATTTTAAGGGTGTGCTCGGGGAGTTAGAAACTTAGAATGAGCCCCTTTCCAGTCCATGATCTTATTGAGCTTCTGACGCAGTTTTCGGGTCGATGATATAGGAACTTTGACACTGTTGAGGGCTTGATGTGTAGACGATGCGCTTCTAAAATTGTTTGTATAAAACATGTGATCTCGGTTAATGAACAAGCTACCTCAGAATAAACTCCTTTACTGTTGAATAAAAACAACTCACTGAACACTTGTTTTTTAGCTATCTGTATATTTTGTAAGATTTAGGAGTAAAAAATCATCAATTCTGTTTTAGATTGAAATAATAAATTCTATGTAATTTAGAAGTAAAATACTTGCTGTGAGCCATGTATTTAGAACTCGAGATCCAAATAGCTAATGAGAAAATCCCGAAGCTGTTGGTAGTTGTAGGTTTCACCATCATAAAAGTTGTTACATAGATGTACAAGCTGACAGCTTGAGAGCTCTGTTCCAAATGTAAAGCAGTCTACTTCATTGTACGAACTGAACTCGTAACTTAACGGCGATAAGAGTGTTTGGGAATGGTTTCCACCGTGTTTTTTTAATTTTTAAAATTTTAATTTTAATTTTTTTATAATTTTAGATCATTTTAATATTTAAAATAATTTTTTAAAAATATAAAATTTATTTTAATATAATTCTATATAAAAAGAACCACCATCTCAACACTAGCAACAGCAATTAATTTGCAGAAACACGATCATTATTTATTGAATTATCTTTTTAGTAACAATACAATACATGATAGAAAATTCTGATTTATGTGGGGTCCCTGAATGGGTTCACAACTCATTGCAAACTTTAATTTAAGACCTGATTAACAATTAAAACATTATTACTACTACCCTTCCAATCTTTTAGGGATTTTCTTTGTCAGAGTTTAGCAATTATTAGATGGTCCAATCCAAGCACGCCACATAACTCTGGATACAAACTCTTCCTTATCTCCTTGTAAATCTCGCCAAGCCATTTTCTCGACGCCAACTGTTCCCCCAGGCGCATCGTAGCCTCACTCAACCTCTCCTCGTTATCGTGTGCCGCCTCCACAATCCCCCTCCTCACCGCCTCGTCTCCCTTAACTTTGGTTCCTCTCAACAACACATCGCGTAGAACCGAAGGCGATCCCACCTTGGCCCTGAAAAGGGCCGTGAAGTAATCAGGAAACGGAAGCCCAATATCAACCTCGCTCATGTACAGTACACCTCTATCTCTCTTCATGTGGATGTAGTCATGACTCAGAGCCAGGATCAGCCCCGCGGCGGCTGCGTGGCCGTTGACTGCCGCGATGGTTGGCATAGGGAGAGAGATTAGCTCGGCTACCACCGGCTTGAGAAGTTCCACCATGTGGTGGAGACGCTCGGTTGCTTTGGGCTTGGAGCTGGCGGCTTGAGCCCAAGCTAGATCGAAGCCGTTGGAGAAGAACTTGCCCCGCGATGTTGTGATGAGAACCGAGCCTTTAGTGGCTTGCGATTTGGCTTGGCGAAGAGCGGAGAGGATGGAGTCGATAAGAGTGGGGTTTAAACGGTGCTCATCGGCGCCGGTTAATGTTAAAATGAAGATGTTGGTGCCGGTTTTCTCTAAGGTGCACATGGTTAGTGATGGTTAAGAAATTGATATCGTATATTGTTTGGGGAGGAAATTTGGTTATTATAGAAATCGGAAAAAAAAAAAAAACAAAACAAAACAAGAAGAACGAAAAAAACATGAGTAGTTAGGGATGTTGATGTTGATGTTTTTTTTTTTAAATCAAGGGCGTGAGTGAAGGAAAGCTCATGGAAAATTTTCTATTTTAGGATTCCATTTTAGCTGTAATTATTATAGTTATCGAACCATTCCAGGGTTGATCCAGCCAAGATATTAAGATATTGGATCCTTGGATATAATTACTAAAAAAAATATTTAAAATTTTAATATTTTTTATAAAAAAATTAATAAGTAATTCATGTGTACATAAGTTATAAATAATAAAGTTTTAAAAATTATTTTAAAATGTTTTTTATTTTATATTGAAAAGATACTATTTTATTTTTTAAATTAAAATATTTAAATTAAAAAAATATATATTCCATATTAAAAAATATAATTTTTTTTTGAGAATATAAAATATATATTCTAAAAGGCTTTAAATCTCACATTAAAAAAATAAAATAATTTTTAAATATTTATATAATGAACTTTCAAATGAGTTAGTAATTATATATATATATATATATATATATATATATATTTTAATTAGGAGAAAAAACATAATAAAGAGTCTCTATCGAGTTATGCCGGGTCACACGGGTCTCAAGTTGACCTGCCGAACTTGACTGGGTTTGATAACTATTGTTATTATAATGGAATTAGTTGCAATAAATTTTTTTAATGTAATAAAAAAATGTTCAGGTAATGATAACCAGAGTTGACTAGGGTTAACTTGATTAATATATAATTTGAGATATAAAATCAAGATAATCTATAATAAAAAAATAAAAAAAAAATACAGAAACCTGATACCCTAAAATCAAAGAATAAAACAAAAAAAAATATTTATTTTAAAATAACATGAAAGGAAAAAACCCAAGTTAATTTAAGCTTACTTGACTAACTTGTCACATACAATATGAAATCAAAATATAAATTATTTTTTTTTGAAAAACTAGCAAAAAATACCAAAGTTAAATAAAAGAATATTGGAAAAAAAAACTTGTGCTAACCCATACCTAGGGCAGCCTCACATAAAAAAAGAGTGGAAAAATCACAAAACTCAAGGGCTAATAATTTAATATTAAATGATGAACTTAAAAAAAAATTAATTTTTAAAAAAATATATAGAAAAAAAAACTGATTCAATCTGGGCTAACTCGATTGACCCGCTACTCGGGATAACAGACAAAAGAAAGTGGAACAAATAACAAAGTTTAAGATTCAATAACCCAATATTAAATGATAATTTTGAAAGGAAAAAAAATCAATTTTTAATAAAGAACCAGATAAAAAGCATAACTTAAACCAGGCTCGAGTCATTAGACCAAAATTACCATATAGAAAGGCAGACATAAAAAATCACGAAGTAAAATTTCTAATTATAAAAAATTTAAAAACAAAATAAATGGAAATCAAAACAAGGAGGACTAAGTTTGGTATAAAAACTAAATTGAAATAAAATAATTAAGGACTAAATTGAAAACAAAATAAGAAAAGAATTTAAAAAAATAGTGATAAAAAAAATAAGGACTGAAATTGAATAAAAAATAAATGAAATAAAATTTAAGGGACAAAATTAAAAAAATAAACCAAGAAAATAGTAATAAAAAGAATGAGGATCAAAATTGGATAAAAATAAATAAATAATATAAAATGATGAATGATGAAATTAAAAAATATATAAATCAAGAAAAGGATAGAACCCATAAAAAAACATAAAAAATATAAGGATCAAATTAGATAAAAAAAAATTAAATGAGATAAAATTTTTAAAGATAAAATTAAAAAATAATTTAAATTTTAAAAAGCATTAAAATCCAAACAAATAAAAAAAAATACTAGTCAAAATCGATAAAAATAGAAACTAGATAGCACAATAGATTTTTGAAAGGAATAACATGAATTTTTTTATATTAAGAGAGAGAAAAAAAAATTAAAATAAAAAAAATTCACCAAAACCTACTTCATCTTTATTGTGAGTATGTATCAAACCAACAAGAAGAGGATACTGAACACCTCCCATCATCATTATGGATGGTGGGTTTGGGTAATTAGACAGCCATGTACACATCAATCAAAGAGAAATGGTTGTTACATGTTAATATTTTTTTTAATAATATTAAATTTTTCAAAATTATTAAAATTATTATCAACCTTGAGTGACCTTAAAATTAATTAAAAAAAATATAATAAAAAGATTAAAACATCGAAACAAACTTTAGATTTTTTATTTTATTTTATGAGCAATTCTATCATTTTACTGAAAAAAAAATAAAAAGATAAATAAACCTCTTTGTGCAAGTTTTTTCTTCTTCCAAGGATGTCAGCATAATTTAGTATTTGTTGTCAACAATCTGATTTCTCCGAGTGAAATGAGAGAGTAATCAACACAACAGGCTAGAGAGATCATTCATAATGAAGAGCCTGAGAGAAAGGGTGTCAATGTGAAGAAAAAGATTGTTGAGAAGAGAGAGAGGTCAATGGTCTTTCAGTGGAATATGGAGATTTCCCTTACTAATTTACATGTTGACAGGTGAAATCATTATCTTGAATTGGATCACTATGAACATGGCATCCATTGACAATAAATAATTATACTAGTAAGAGCACAAAATCCCATAACTGATTTTTTTGCTAGTATGAGATCTTAATTGCTGTTGGTCAAGATAGAGTGATGCCAGGATCTCTCTCTCTCTCTCTCTCTCTCTCTCTCTCTCTAATTATTATTTTTGGGATGACTGCAAAATGTTCAAGTTGTGCATTTCATCCTGACACCTCGAAGATAAATGCTTAGATTACTTTAATGTCCAGATCTTTTGAGATGTTTGGCCACCCTTGCTGGGGTCACAGCCACTTGCCTCGTCAAAGACATTTATAATGTTTTCCTATCCAGGGAGAGTAATTAATTATGGACAGCTTATTGCAGGTTAAAAACGATTTAAGGCGCTCGAGACAGATTTTGTTTCGAAGGTCAACAGCAGCAGCTCTGTACCACCGTAGGATTTTGGTATGCCATTTGTTGTGTGCATATGATACATGTGTAATGGGAAATCAACGTCGTGGTCAACTTTTTGAATGTTTGTGTCTGATTATCCATTGCTAGTAACTTGGAGGTGAACCGCTTTGAAAGTTGTCTTGTGTTTTCAGAATCCAAAAAAATAACTCCTTTTGAACTCTTCTCATTTCTATCTTAATTACGCAGGAGATGGAACCTCCAAGCACACTAATCTCTAGTGGATGTCAGAGTCAGAGAAAGGAATTGACGTTGAGAAAGAAGCAAATCGGATATGTGACAAGTACGTAGTTTCTAGTGAAGAAAATGCACAATCTGCGTTGTCCTTTCACAACATAGATTGTAGCACAGGAAATCAAACAATGAGAAACTTGATCTAGAGTGCTTTGAAGCAGGAGGGCTTCATCAATATTCTTAAATATATTCTCCAGGGAAGCAACAACACAATTCCGACTGCTACACAGATGGCAACAAGAGTGAGTTCCTATAATTGTCTACTTCATATCAGAGTTCAGTGTGGATTCGATTCAATATGTTGCTCCGAGATTAGAGCTGTATATTTTGTTTCCTCTTCATTGTGTGTCTTAGGTGAGGTGGTGCAATGTTACATGTTATCATCTGATTTGGTAAGTTCTCGCGTGGATTCTAGCAGATTCTATGGGTCTTGGAAAGACAGTGGTGACATTTTCTCTGATACTTACAAGAGGAGGTAGGGGAAGCACTGGCAATCAAGAAAACACCAAGGAGAACAAAGATGCCTGCCCAAACACCCTGTCTAAAGCAAAAGGTGGCGCTCTTATTGTGTGTCCCGTGGCCTTGCTTGGTCAGTGGAAAGTGAATTCTCCTCTCTTACATTCGGGATAAAGAAGACGAATTGTATATATCATCCCTAATTTTGCCCATACTCACTGCTTCGTATGCAAACGATGATGCATCAAACCACTCTGCAACAAATAGGAAGGAAATATAAATGCCTTTGGTGCTTCATTTAATTAACTGGTGCAATGGATATTATATCGTGGAATGCTGATACATGCTGTAAGATATCTTATTGGTTGTTCTAAGAACCACAGGATGAGTTTGAAACCCATTCAGAGCCTGAGAATATTTCCATTTTCGTCCACTGTGTTGGGGACAGGACAAATGACCCTTAGATTATATCTGGATATGATGACGTCTTAACCACATATGGTGTCCTAACAGAATCTTATAAACGTGTAAGAATCTGCAATCTTTCATTAACCAATCAGTTTCATTTGCATAACAACAGAATCAAATTACGATGGCGTTTTAACCAATCTTAAATTTCATATTTGGTGGCTCGTTTATGTGATTTCAGGCCCATACTTGTTCTTCCTCCAACTGACAGTCAAATCACCGAGTGCGAACAGTCAGAAGCTGAGCGTGAACTTTACGATGCCCTTTTCAGAAGACCAAAAGTACCGTTTTTCTTACGAAGTTTCACTTATTTTCATCTTCCATATATTCAAGACCAAAAATGAGATTTCATATGACGATGAAAGTAGAATCTCATTTGAAACCTATTTCCTCCCCTGATGAACTGAAGTGTATTTAGTCATATGTTTTCTATTACCTCCCACACAGAATCAAGAATAAGATTGCAATTGCATAGGATGATGAAAACATTCTCCATTAAATTGTATTCTCTGTCAAAGGATTTTAATTGCTTTATGCTTGTTTGTTATTACGATACATAATCTTTTTTAAAAGTGTTTTTAACTTGAAAATTCATGAAGATATTATTTTATTTTTGATATCATCTCATCAAAATAATTAAAAAACATTAAAAATAAATATTAGTTTAATATTTTTTTAAGACAAATATATTTTTGAAAGGATCTCCAAACAGGCACTTAAATGAAACCAGCTGCTGCTTATATAATGCAAAGAGGTCCAATTTGATCAGTTTGTGGTACAAGGGAAGGTCCTTCATAACTATGATTCGATCCTTGAGCTACCACGAGCGAGGCAGCGTTGCAATAACCCATTTCTTGTTATGTGGAAGGAAGGATATAGTTTCAAATAACATCAACAACTTGTTCACAAAAAGAAGACTAATCCTCTGCTGTTCTTTCTATTTCCTTGTTTCTGATGTGTCTGAACATACGCAGTCAAGCTGATTCACAGCAGTACGCTGACTTGGACAAGCTTGCTAGAAGGTTTCAAAGCTCCGGGTTGACTTTGAGAAGAACTGGGAGGAGTCTTCAAAGGTTTCAAAGCTCCTGGAATGCTTGGAACATATTCGTAGGTCAGGTTCTGGTGAAAACAGCATTGTTTTTAGTCAGTGGACTTATTTATTTTTATTTTTTTTATCTCTTGGAGATCACATTGAGAAGGAGAGGAACTGAGCTCTTAAGGTTTGATGGAAAACTACAACAGAAGCAGAGGGAGAGGGTTTTGAAGAAGTTCAGTGAAACCAAAGAGAGAACGGTATGCAGTTTCCAAGAACACGCGTGTCGAGCTTCTTAAGCTTTGCTCCTTAAACAATCATGACGGCTTAGTAGTTCTTAATGGTCGATATTGAAGTTTCTTAACTATCTTCTGCTTGTTGCTCTGTAAATTTCATGAATTACTTGTGTGGGAAGAAAATTAGTACAGTAGTTTAATATGGATAACAATGCTAAATTGCAAAGCTAAAAGACAAGAAGAAATTCAAGAGAAAAATATGTAGTGTTTTTTTCCTATACACTAACTTTTTCATTTTTATACTTATATTATAGTTCTAATTATAAATTTATTTACAAGTCTAAAATTCTAGATAAATAAAGAATTAAGTTAATAAAAAAAACTTATTTCGAAGAAGAAAAATAATTCTACTAATTTAACTCCTCGATGGTTCCTTTATTTTTTAAAAAAATAAAAAAATGTAGTTTATTTTTAATGTAGTTGAAAGCCGATTGTATTGGTCGGAATCTAACTGCAGCCACAAATGCCTTTTTTTTGTGGTAATTTTTAAATCTCCTAGTATCTCCTTTCTCCGAAAAAAGAATTTTCCCCCATTATGTCGAAACTTGCTATATCGCAGGATCCCTGGTGGAATCCTGCAGTAGAGGAGCAAGCAATAATGTGAATTCACCGGTCTGGACAAAAACGCACAGTTCAGTTAAAAGATTCTCTGTTAAGGTCACATTATTCTCCTAGCTTTTCAAGTTTTCAAAAATTAATTTGAATTTAAGGAAGCTCTATTGTCTGGAGATTGTCAAATATTTGACCTGAAACTTGTGGGTTTTTTTTTTTTTTAATTATAGCAATTTGATTATATGCGTTTCAATTTTCACATTGATGTGGATACAACACTGGGCCATGATTTAATTTATTAAGTTTTAAGGCTAATTGTTGGGGCTAATTGAAAAGCAGCTCTAAGCCTCTTATAGTTGAATAAAATAGGTATTTGACAAAGTCAAATTTTGAGAGTGAAACACCGAAGTCATCCAAGCTTAACGATTTCGGTATAATTTAGCAACTAAGAGGCTTTCTTCCAGGTCCTTATCACAGGCCTTATATTGTTTTGGCTGCGTAATTGTTGTGGCAACTTGAGTGCTGACAATTGACTGTTTACCTATTCCAAAAGCTTCAACGTTGGCTCGCTCAAAGTCCTTAATTTCCAGTGGATTCGCATAAGATGAATTCCTCCGTTTCATCATCCCTACCAGTTGTATTTGCCTGGAAGCCTGGAATTTTCTTCATATTGCCTTATACGGCATCTCTGTCTGCAGTATCGGTGTAGAGTGAAGTTTTAGAATATATATTAACATGAAATCCTGTTACTCAATTACGATATTGTGCCTGAGCATTGCATTAGTCAGGGTAGAGCTCTGACAAATTTGACATATACAACATTATTTGACGAGCCTGTGAGCTGTGACTGAACATGCCCTTGAGTTTTAATAATCAACAGATCCATTAACAAAATTCCTGACGGTGTCCTTTCATTTTTGTTCTGTCTTTGCCAAAGTTAACACTAGGAACCTAATCTAATCGTTCATGGTCTTGCAGGGCACGGTGGAGGGAACGCCTGCAAGAAGTTCAAGCAAGGAAGTCCGGTCAGCAAGGATCGAAAAGCTGGAAATGCTGTTTTACTTTGAAGTTCTTTTCGTTACAATTAATGAAGTTAATTAGTGACGAATGCCCCCGAAGGTCTTGCTTGTACATGCCGAAAGGCCCCTTTTTGAAAAATCCTGGCATTTCAACAAGTATTGCTCCAAATTATTCTTTCTTTGAATTTAATCGTATCCAACAATAGTGCATGCTGCTTGACTATCTACAAGCAAATATTTCTGTCCGAGATTACAATCCAAGGTTCTCGAGACGACAGAAAATTCAATCCTTGACCAGTTACAGCTGGATTTGGACAAGAGAATGGAGCACCACGATCGACGCTGGTTTGCCATCAAGTACCAAAAAATCAAGAAAGGCCGATAGGGATAGATGACGATTAATGGAGATCATACACTTGGTGATCAAAAGTTGGAAAAACAAAGGCTTGGGATTGACCACGTAACCCCGAACCCATCCACTGGATTCTGTCTCTGACAGATAATTGTTTCGATAAAAACAAGAGACTATTAACATTTTGTAGGCTGTCAGATGCATCATGTGACGTTAGCATGGAGCATCTTTGTGCTGTACCGTAGGATGGAATTTGATGGGTAAAACATCTAACGGTGTAAGAGCTTAGAAAAAAAACCCCACAATTTTCAAGGTAGTTGGGTCGGCTAAAGTGCCAAGTGTCAGAAAAAACCCAAACTCGGCCTCTTGACCGTGTTGCATTTGCTTTATGTTGCCTTTGCCTATCAGCTTGGGTTTCTCGATTCTTCTGTTGCTGTTGCTTCTCTCTCAGCTTCGCTTGGCTCAGCTTTTAACTTGTCGGAATTTATTAGCTTTTCTATTGGCTGCTCTTTATATATATATATATATATATATATATATATATATATATATATATATATATATATATATTTTTTAAACAATTAGCCTTCTTCAAAAGACCTCTTCCCAAGATTTGAGTAGGATTTCATGGGATGACCAAGCCCTTTTCGGTTGCCGAAAACTGAAGTATTTTTTTCTTCTCTGTCAAACAATAAAAATATATTGAGTATTGAGTTTCAGACATTTTGATGAGACTAAAGTATGCAAATCACCCATGTATGATTTTTATTTTTAAATTGACAATGGTGAATATTTTCAAACTGATTTATACGTCTAATTTCTCCTTTTGAATCATTTAAAAAACGCATTATCATATTATTGTGCATTTAAAGAATAAAAATGTTTTTTCAAATATTCCAGAAATTAATCAGGAAAACAAACTTTTTATAATCTACTATATAGGCACAGACCAGATTAATTTTTTTCCAACACTAAAAAAAATATCCAAATGATGATCATTTGAAACAACATAAATTAAATTGACTTAAAATATGATCCGAAATATGAGACTAAAACAACCTACAGAAAGTAAAAAGAAACTGTAAAGCTCAAAGCTTAATAATCTAATGTTAAAGATAAAAAAAAAATACAGCATCAAAGAAGAAAAATTAAAGTCAACTAGGGCTAATTTAATAAACCAATTGCATATGATATGAGATCGGGATAAAAATTAAGAATTTTAAAAGGACCTAGTAAAAAAAACCAAGGTTCAATAAAAAAAATTAAAAAAACCTGAGCTAACCCGACTTGACTTTACTAACATGCTTTCAAAATAAACCATATAGAAAAAAAAATGAAAAAAATAACAAAAGTCAATGGTAAATAATTTAATGCAAAATGATAAAATTAAAAAAAATAAAAATCATAAAAAATCAAGGAAACAAAATCCAATGAACTTGGGTTAACTCGAGTAACCCGCAATCACGACATGAGATCGGTATAAAAAGAATTAGACTTTCAAAAGAAAGACCTAGCAAAAAATATCAAAGTTAAATGAGAAAAAAAAATGCAAGCTAACTTGGGTTAATTTGACAAATTACCCCTCAGAATAACCAAACAAAAAGAAAAGTGAAAACATGACAAAGCTTAAGAGCAAATAATTTAATGAAAAATAATAAAAAAAAAATAAAAAAAAATCAAGAAATCTTCTTTTTGAGTCAATCCAGGTTACATTGATTAACCTGCCACTTACAACATGGGACTATAATAAATAAATAAAAATTGACTTTTAAAAGAAGAACTTGGTGAAAAAATACCGAAGTTAAATAAAAAAAGATATTAAAAAAAAAATACAAGCTAACCCAAATTAACTTGATTAACCCATATTTAAAATAACTCAATAGAAAGAAAAGCAAAAAAATCACATAGCTTAAAGACCAATAATTTAACACCAAATGATAAAAATATATAAAAAAAATAACTCTTATAAAAAAAAAGCATTGAGAAAAATAACATGAATCAACCATGGTTAACTTGATTAACATGTTATTCAAGATATGAGATCAATATAACTTAACAAAAAGGAAAGTGAAACAAACAATGAAGTTAAGGTCTAATAACCAAATATAAAATAATTAATTAATTAAAAAATAAAGAACCCTAAAAAAGACCAAGCTTAAATTGGGTCCAGTCATAAGTTCATGATCGCTTTATCGAAAGGTAATCACAAAAAAAAGACAAAAAAAAAATATCCAACCATAAAAAATTTTAAACCCAAAAAATAAAGGCCAAGTGTGGTATAAAAACAAAATGAAAGAAAATAATTATGGTGTAAATTGAAAAACAAATTAAACTAAGAAAATAATTTAAAAAAAATCAAAAAATAAGGATTAGAATTGGATTAAAAAAATCAAATGAAATTAAATGTGGAGGGGCAAAATATAAAGAAAAAAAAGATAAATAAAAAAAATGATAAGAATATAGCAAGCAAAAAAATAAAGACTAAAATTAAATTAAAAAATAAATGCAATAAAATGGTAGGGAAGGAAATTCAAAAAATATAATAATCAAGAAAAATATAAAACACATAAATAGAACAATCAAAATTAGAGGTACTAAGTTAAACAAAAATATATATACAATAAAATATTAAAAATAAAATTTTAAATTGACTAAAAAATCCCTCACCAAAAACTTGACTTTTTTTTTATTTTGGCTTTTAAAAGTTATTTTACTATAATAATAATAATAATAAAAAAGTGTCCCTTTCAATTTGTTCCTAATCAATTTTGCAATGATCATTATATATCCTGGAAAAAAATCAGTTCCAACCCTAATTGCAAGCTTCATCATTTTTTTTTATCAAGGATAAAAATATAATTTCACTCTTCGAACAATGAGGTCTTTCTATGGCCCCAATTACTTTAAAGATATCTTTTAATTTGTTTTTTAATGTACTATGATTTGACCTTCACATAATAATAAATATAAAAAAAGAAACAAACCAAGCAGTTAATTTGATCTTGTTTTCTTATCAAGAATTCTATTAAAAATAATATGTGGCAAGTAATACGTACCCGTTTTGGTCTTCTTAATGAGAAAAAAAAAAAATTCCTTTCCTTTTGAGACCTTTCTTGCATTTTCCTAAACATATTCGGTCAACAGAATACCCCATATAAAATGGAAAAAGAAAAAGGGAAAAGTCGCAAAAATTCCTTATGCTAAAATAGGAATTTTTTTTAAAATCAAAATCCTTGCGGTCAAATCAAAAGAACCGAAAAAGCAAAAAGCAAAGGCTAAATAAAAGCCGAGCCATAGAAGGATTACAGTGCTGTTAGGCCTTTTGACCTTTTACTTGTGCAGAAGGGATTTCCTAACGTGCACACCACATGCCCGTAACCCCCAGCCAGGGCCACTCCTCGCATAACATCCTATATAAGCACCCCCCCTCTCCCCTCCCCTCCTAACCTGTAGTGGTGTTCACAAATCTAATCATGGCAAATACACTTCGAAATAGCAACTCCGCCGCAGCTGGGTCGCAGCCCAGCCGGCTCCAGCGGCGGAGACCAGCGTCCTTGCAGATCAGTCCAGCTCCTTCTTCTTCTTCCTGCTGGAAAGTTGCGATTCCTCTCTTGTCTCCGCTTATTACTTCGCCTATCGCGATGGATATGAAGTCTCGGGAGGATCCGCAACCACCGCCGAGGAGTCAGGGAACGGAGGGGGAGAAGCCAGTGGTGTTCACGAAGTGGCAGCACCCGGCGGCTCCTTTATGTTACGAGCCGGCTAAGTTTAAGCCCTCGTTTTCTGTGCCTGTATAGATTCAGAAATTAGAATGGATGTTGATTAATTATCAGAGAATAGTGGTTTTAGCTTAGGCCTTTTTTTATTTTAAAAAAATCTAATTATACAAACCTTTTTGTTAATATTTTTCATATACTCCTTTTTGCATAATTTTCTTACCTAATTTTTTTTTCTGTCCAGATTCAAATTGAAAATCTATTGTATTTGACAAAATAAATAAAAACTGCAGGATTTAATAAACAACTGTTACAGCTTTTTATATATGTATATATATAGATCTACGTCGTTTTGATTGATATGCTACAAGCTATATTTCTTTTAGCAATTCTACAGAGAGAGAGGGGGGGGATTTTGCAAGGTCGCCTGAATATCGAGATGATATCCCGGCCAGATCACCGGCTACGATAATTATAAATAGCTTTCATTGCTTTACACACACACACACACACTTAGCGGACTGTATTTCAATGGATTCTGAAGCCTAGAAGGGCAATTCCATTTCAGAATGGTTATCGAGAGAAAAGAAGCTGATTTTGTTTACTTTTAGAATGGTCATAACAATCAATTAATTCATCGAAGAAGCTGCGAGAAGTATCTAGTTTAATTAAAAGAGACAATTTGTCACAAATTCTAGCTACCAATCAGGGATACGAAGCATTCTTATCAAATCCGGCTCAACAGAACCGGATGACCAGGGGTTTTGGGTCTTGGCGGGGTTTGAAGTAGATAAAACCTGGGTCTGCAAGTTACCGGTGAAACCCCTTATGACTTGCCTGGTGAACCTAGAAATCTGGTGATTTGGCTTAGATTAACAAGTATTTATGGGTTGTGTGTTCTCAAAAACAAGATTACACGAGTATTAGGTTTCGTTTGTTCGTAGGGTTTGTTTGTAGAAAAGTAAATTCTAGAAAAGTATTTTTTGATGTTTGGTAGTGTTATGAAAAATAAACTAGAAAATATTTTCTTTGATTGTATTATGGAAAATAAACTAGAAAATAATTTATTAATGAATTAATTTTTTTAAAAAAATTATCTAATATATATAAAATATTTAATCACTTACAATAAAAAAAATAAAATCTAAAATGTATAATGATGAATTTTTTTTTATTATATCCTATATTCATACATAGTTTATTTTATAAAATATAACCATTTATAATTCCATTACGTATAAAATACATCCGATAAAAACTATAGCTTTAATAATATTTTTAGCATGTAATAACATTAGATAAAATATTAAGGTATAAAATTCACTCTAAACTAGTTTTTTTTTAAATGTTAAAAAAATAACACACTTAAAAAAAAAGTTCCCAGCAAGTGAACAGTGCAAGAGAACTGCACTATTCACTATTTTTGAGTGAATAGTGTACGCAATACACTGTTCATGTTAATTGCACTGTTCATTAAACAGTGCAATTAACATGAACAATTACAAAAAAGCATAAAATGGCCCACCTTTGGCCACTGTTTTTATGAAATGAAACAAACAGAAAGTGTTTTTCTTTATTGAAAGGAAAACACTTTCCTTTCACAACGTTGTAATTTTTTCATTGACTGAATTTTATATTTTTTTGACTATTTTTCCTTGTTGTTGCCGAACATTGGAAAAACAAGAAAGTGAATTCCTGGAATTCACTTTCCTGCAATCAAACACGGCCTTAGAGCAACTTCAAGTGCAGTGCAGAGGTGTGTTAAGAGTGTGTTTGGTATTGCAGTAATTGTTATGGTTATTGTTTAAAAAAAGTTATTTTATAAGAATTATTTTATAAGAAGTATTTTTAGTTGAGGTTAGTTTGAAAAAATAGATGTTTAGTTAAAATTGTGGTTGAAACTGAAGTTGAAGAAAAAATAGTTTAATGTATTTGGTTAAAAAAATGTTTTTCAAATTAAGGTTATATATATATATATATATATATATATATATATATATATATTGATGGTTTTTAATTTAAATATTGTAGGTTTAACTACTGTTATTACATCATGAAATAAATAAAATTGATATCAAATATTTTTTATTATTCTATGAAACTATATGTAATTTCATAACGTACGAAATCTATCAAATAAGAACTACAATTTCCAAGATTTCTTAAGCGTGCAACGTTATGTAAAATATCATCAAGAACAGAATTGTGGTTGCAATCAAATTCTGTAATTGTTATGTCATAAAACAATTTCTTTCTAATTTTTTTTAATAAAACACAATTAAGAATAAAAATAAAAATTGAATTTTTTTTAACTAGATCAAATCTGACAAGAATAAAATTGGGATTGTGATCAAATTCTACAAATGCTATGTCATCAAACAATCTCCTTCTAATTTTTTAAATAAAATACAATTAAAAAAATAAAAAATATTTTTTTAACTAGATCGGAGCCAGTTAAATATATTTATCTTCGAACCGGCTTGCTGGAACAGTGGAGTCAACTCCACTATTCACGTGAGCAGTGGACTTGAACTCCATTGTTAACTCCAACTCCATTGGTCACTTAATTAAGTAAACAGTGGAGTAATTAAGCTCCACTGTTCACTTAATTAAGTTAACAATGGAGAGTTTCATGTCTACTGTACAAGAAAACAACAAGAAGAAGCATGAAAAAATTGCTTCAGCTTAACCTATGATGAAACCTCAATTTTTATGGGTCCCATAAATTAAACTACAACTATAATTTATAACCAAACACTAAATTATTGAGTTTGAAAAAAAAAAAAGCAGCTGCTGCCGTATAGCCAAACGCCATCTAAATGAAAAGCTAAAAATAAAAAAAAATATTATTTTAGTATTTTTATGCTTTGCTAGATCAAATATTAATTTTTTTTTTTACAAATATTATTTCTATATATCTTTTTAAAAAGTCAAAACCAATCAAATAGAGCTAATAAAAAAATAAACCAATTAAATATAGTCTTGTAAAAAAATAAATGACATCAAACTTATTAAGGAAAAATAAAACATTTATTTCTTCAACTTCAATACAATTAGCTTTTCAATTTTTTTTCCCTATTGAAATATACATGATAAAAAAAATTATATTTATACTATTTAAAATATTATTTTATCAATTTAATTCTTCAAAATAATATCTGATTTTAGTTTAAGAAACAAGAACAAATTATTACCAAAGACAGATACAAAAAACATAAGTGTTGCCTCGCGTGCTGGGATTAATCATATTTTTTTTCCTTACTCAGCCCAATGTTAACCACGTGAGCTTACCAATTTTTTTTTGATAGTTATCAGCCTTAATAAAAATTTACTATATAAATATTAAAAAAATAAATTATTTTTCTAATATAAAATTAAAAGTTCATTAATATATATATATTTTATGTTCTAAAAAAAATTGTGTTTTTATAACAAGGAATAATAAATTTTTTTAGTTTAAATACTTTAATTTAAAATAAAAAACTAATATTTTTTTATAAAAAAATATTTTGAAATAAATTTTTAAATTTTATTATATATATATATATATATATATATATATATATATATATATATATAGTTTACATACACTTGAACTTTTTCATGTAAATTATTAAAATTTCAAAATACTTTTTTTAATTTTTCTAAATTTACTTTTGAGCAGGTCAATATCCTAACGAGTTTAATTACTATGATATTAAATATCTTTTTCTTGTACTTGTCACCTAAATTTCGGTTTTACCCACTGTCTAGATCATAATGATATCTTCATGCCAAAACCCAAGCTCGAATCCTCTTGTTTTAAACATAATCTGCAGCTTACTTCATGAGTTCATGACTACAGTAATGACAATAAGGCAAGTTGAATCATTATTGATAATCAATTGTTGTGTGTTGTGTTGTAAATAAAATCACTTAAATTGATAATTTATTGTTGTGTTGTTTTAATAAAGATTATTATCAATAATATAACTTAAATTAAATATTTCTTAATGAATTAAATTAAATTGTTTAAGATTTAAATCTTAAAAAAAAACATAAAAATATCATTAACAACACAAGTAAAAAAAACAGAGAGACAAGAATCAATACATTACAAGAATTTCACGATAGACTACTAAATAATTTAATTTAGAAACATAATAATAGCGTGTATATATATTAGTGTAAATTACAAAGTAGATATTTTTTAGAATTTTAGAATTTTTTATCTTTTTTTTAAATAAACATGTAGCCTTTTTTTTTTAAAAAAAAAAAAGCATCAATGTCTTTCGAAATGAAAGCTAATATATATTTAACATGTTTTTATAAAAATCATATTTCATTCTTGAAAGTTAAATAACTATTTAAAAAATTATATCAAATAATTTTACAGTAATTTTAATTAGAAAAGCATAACAATACTTGGTCAGCATCTCAAGATAGAAGACACAAGTAGACAAAAGACATAAACATAGACATATAAAAAATTATCTTTAAGATTTTTTTTATAATAAATTTATATATGTGTCTCTAACCATTTTTATCTTGAAATAATAAGTAAACACTATTTAAATGATAAAAAAATTAATTGTTAAAGAAAAACAACCATGACAGTTATAACACGTGGTCCTTTTTTTTTTGGGTGTGGTAAATACGTGGTCCCTTGATTGGTTGGCCAATGAAAAGCAGTGGACTCACCGACAGCTTCAATCTACAGCTCGATCTGATCCTGTTTTGAATGGCTATGCTCTCACGTCCGAGATGAGAGATCCAAATATAACATAAAGTAGTTCCGAATATTGAAGAGTATGCTACTCGTGTCATTATTCTTCGATGGATATAAAAATTCGGAAGCAAGAAAAAAAGAAAAGGACATTCGACCTTTTTTTTTTCCTTGCCTTTTACTGCTGTAAACTTTAAAGATGCTTGAAATATACATGCCATCAGTGGACGGTAGGATAAATGTTAGAAAATTAAGCAAAGATAGAAAAGCAGAAGCCTTCTTTTCTCTCTATACGTCAAACAAGGAAATCACATTTTCAGCGTCGAGATCCAAATCTGATCTTTATTTTACCCTTGACATGAAACAACAAAGGAAAATGATTTGGATTCTGAGGAGCCTTGTCTAGCCGAAGAATTCTCAATTATTCAGTTCGGTGACGTAACATTTGACCATGTATCCCTCCTTCTCTACCCGGTCAAATTTTGTATTTATTATATATTTCTTAGATTGTTTTGATAGATAGACATTCAAATTTCAAAATAAATTTTAAAAGTAAAAAATATATTATTTTAATGTGTTTTTAAATAAAAAAAATATTTTAAAAAATAATTGTTATTACAATTCAAACCCTATATTTTTTAATATTATTCAATCAAGCGATTATAAGGCAAAAGTTCTTAACTTCATATCTAATTTGGAATCTGGATTTTGGACCTACATATTTTCTTTTCATTTTTTTCCTGGTTTCACAATTTCTGACAATTTCCCGTTTCTAGAACCAGGAGAAATTCTAACCTAATGCAACACCAAACAAATTCGAACTATGAATATTTAATATTTGCATCAAACAGATTGAATTTCTGGAACTAATGTCAAATCTAACACCAAATTAATTCAATCTGACTGTTTGGCAAGTCTAGACCACCGACAAATTTTACCTCGAGAACCAAACGAACCTGTTTTTCCCTCTGTCTCAACCACGAAAACAGCTGGCACAGGCTGGTAAATTGCAGAAGTTTCTGGTGTTTCGAAAGTCCAGGCAAATAGATCGGCCGCCGAACTCTTCCTGGAAAATGCTCAGAAAGTATTTGAAAACATGAAAGAGGCTATATAGTCCTGGGTCACTGGCCCAAGAGATCTTCCTTGGGCCAGAGTCTGACTTGGTAAGCAAGCTGAGGCATTCGGGTCATAAATGGTTTGACCTCGTCGATAATTGATTCGGCAGAGGCAGAGGATAAAAAAAACACCCATCAAGAAAGTGACCTTAAAAACAACAAAACTAATCTTGATTGATTGCTAGCAGAAGCTGCTAACAAATAATTGATGACTTTCATCGTTATTTATGAATCCACGAATTGCGTGAACCAGTCAAGAATCCATGAAGATGACTTCTCTTTGCTGTATTGTTTATCACAAAAGTGAATTGTGGGGGCAAATCCTTTCAGCAGCCTTGCTATATTCTCTGGACAAAAGTTAGCCCAAACACAAACCTCCATGCAATGTGGCGGGAATTTGTTAGCAGCAGCCCATTAACCACTCCTTTTAATTTTATTTTTTTGTTTTTTTTATCAATATCTCTTCTCGGCATCTTATTCCGGCCTCCACTCAAAAATATATGTTTTCTTTGTTTTTAGATAGGTTGTGGGGGGGCCATGTGGTTGCCTTGAGCACTATTTATATACCGAAAAGACCATTCTACTTGCCCATTTATAGGATTGTTGTTTTAGTTGAATAACTTGCAGTAAGGATGGTTAAATTTTGAATTTGTTTTTTTAATAATTATAAATTTAAGTTTTTTTAGATTATTAAAGGTTTATATAATTATTAATTTTAAAATTTATAAAATTAATTGAGATATATATAAACTAACTTGGATATGTTAATTAAAAAAAAATTATGTAGAAAGCTTGACTTCCAACACTATAATACATGCACCATTAATAGTTCTATGGTGATTTGCAAACATAAGTTGTTCGGAAACAACAATGTTGTTAAAAGTTTGTACATAATTCATCTTTTCTTTTCTTTTTTCAAGATCAACGTTTAGACACGGATAGACAAAGATATAGATATGTTAAAAGGTTACTAATTATTCATAACTAGATTAGTGAGTCGTCAGCCGAACAAGTTTTTCTTAACATAAAAGAAATGCTGAGGTGACATTAACAAATTTAAAAAAAGTTAAGAAAACATGAGATTTAGATAGTTGATTCAGCTTAAATACAAATAATTTAACAATATAATTAAAAAAAACAACAACAATAAATCAAACTAAAAAAAAAATGCATTGATGAAATTAAAAAATAAACGCTTTTCAATATTATAAAAATATATCCCCTTAATTTTTAATAATAAAACAAAAATTAAATAAAAATATGATAATTTCATATAAAATAAAATGAAAAAAATTAAAAACTCAATTCCTTACAAATCAAATGTTGAAAAATAAATTTTTTTAAAAAAATTAAATTGAAAAAATAAAAAAAATCAAGACAACTAAAACAAAATACCAAGTCATATCCTAAATAAAGCTAATGCAAAGGATCAAACCGAGAAAAAAAAATAAGAGAAAGAAATAATAATAATAAAAAAGGCATCAACTTTCCCTGAATTTGAGAAAAAAAGAACTGGGCATTTCTTTATTCTTTAAATTTGATTTGAAGCTCTACTTATTCTAAACTAAATAAATTGAATTTTATTTTATAAAATCAAGATTTAACCTAGCGGCACTTGACACCTCAAGATCCCTACATGAACGCTTGGAAAATAAATCACAAAGTACAATTGCAAATCAAACCAATATCAAATGACCAAATAAGAAGAAGAAAATCAAGGGACCAAAGACCAATTGGCTTTCAGTTTTTTATTTTTAATTGTAATTAGTTTAGTTTGGCAAAAGGATATCATTATAATATCATTTTCATGGCAGAAAGAGGAAAAGAAAAGGCTGATGGGCCAAAGGCAAACTGATGCATAAAATGATTAGGCAGAGGCAAAGACAACACAAAATGAAAGGGAAAGTGAAGGTGGTCCTCTTGAGGTCTCTAGAGCTGCACCATTTTCCAATAAAGTGTTTCACATTTCAGTCGGCCGAAGCTGAATGTTGCCAGCAACAGACACCCGGGGGCGCCGGAGGCATTCTGGAGACTTGGAGAAAACATGAGACACTGCCAAAGAGGAATGAACACCAACGTTCATTTCTTTCACAATTTTTCTAATCAAACTCCGGTTCTCCGAATCTGTGTTGATATATGCAGCAATGCTGGCTCTCTGTCACACATAGCTGCTGATTCTTTTTTTTTTCTTTTTTTTTTTGATAATCCGGGGTGTTCGGGTCAGCTTACACGTACCACAACTAATTCCCGGATCCACTGAACATCTTGCAAGTCCAATAGACAGGTAAGGTATCACGGGGATAACATGTATACACGTTAAGAATCGAATCCAGAATACAAAGACAAGAAAATCCTTGTCAGGACCACTCTACTAGAAGCCTTGGTGCCCCATAGATGCTGATTCTTTTTTTTTTTTTTTTTGATAACCCGGGGTGTCCGGGCCAGCTTGCACGCACCACAACTAATCCCCCGGCTCACTGAACATCCTGCAAGCCCAGTGAACATGTAAGGCACCACAGGGGTGACAGGCGTACACATAGAGGATCGAACCCGGAACGGGGACGGAACAAGTCACACGATTGACCACAACAGCTAGACCTTCAAGTGTCCATAGATGCTGATTCTTGATCTCTTTAGTTGAAGCCTTATGATCATGTCCCTTACAAATTGGTTCCCCGCTTGGACTGAACTAATTAATCGGAAGCCTTGAATGAAGAATGACTCCCCCATGTACTTAAGGTGTGACTCACATTTGTATATCAATATGATACAGTTAGCTGTTCGTAAGAATTGATGAAAACAAGTTTAGAATCATGGTTTTCGAATTCGGCATGGAAGTTGACTGTTTGGCAATACCTCGGTCACAAGTTGGATATAATTAAATTTTTTATTTTATAAATATATAAAAATGATATTATTTTGGTCAATTTTTTTTAAAAAAATCAATGGTTCTAAGACAGGTTTTTTTTTAAAAAAATAAATTAAAAATCATTTAACAAAAAAATCGAGTCCTTATTCTTTTGATCATGGTTTTTAAATCCGATCCGGGAATTGACCCCAAGTAGATCACAGATCGAGTAAGTTAACCAGGGTTACTCGGATCGACTAATTTTTTTATTCTACAAGAATGTCAAAATTAAATTTTTTTATATAAATATTTAACAAATAAAATCAACGAGTTTTGAAAAAACTTAAGTCCTCATTTCTTTGATCGTAATTTTTAATAATTTTTTTTCTTGATTTCATCTATTAACATTTAGTTTATTGAGGATTTTGTTTTGTGATTTTTTCAGGTTTGTCTTTTATGATGTGGTGTCGACCTCATAACCGGGTTCACAAGTTTAGAAGATTTGTTTTAATGAATTTATGGTTTTTCAGAGTTTTTTTTTTTAAATTTTGTTTTCTAACATTTGATTGGTTATGAATTAACCTTTGTTATTTTTTCATTTTTTTTCTTAGAAGTTATCCCGATCTCATGTTTCGGATCACAAATTTGATGGGTAGATCTAGGTTGACTCGGATTTTTTTTGTCACTTTTTTTATATATCATGAATGTCAATTTTTTTAATTAATTTGGTTTATATATTGTCATTATCTATTTTTTAAGTGTTATTAAATTAGCTAAAGTTATTAAATTTAGTCGATTCAATAATTTAGTTCTCTGTTTTTTTTTAAATCCCAAGTTTTGCATAGATTTTTTATTTTACATAAAAAAAAATTAGTCTAGCTTGCGACGTAGCACATGCCTTCTATCTAATTAGCTCGCTAATCAATTAATCCCTATAGTTTATCAAAATTAATTGATTGGTCTTTGTAGTATGAAAAATAATTAGACAACTCATTGATTAGCATTGATTATTCTTGAGTTAGTAGTTATTTCTATTTTTTTTTTAAAAAAAATTGCATTCTTTCTTTATCACAATTTTTCATATCAGCTACATCTGCTTTCTTTATTCTATTTTATAAAATAAAAAAATAATAAAAAATATCATGAAATTTATAAAAAACGAGTAGGTTATAAATGAATTTTAAAATATAAAGGTTAAATTTATAGTTTTGAAAACTATAATGATGTTGTAACAATATGTTTTCTAAAAAATTTTTTATGAAGAGATACCCGTATTGATTTGCACACGGAAAATTATATGTTCCTTATAAGAGTAGAAAGGATAATAGGATCAACTTTTAATTATGGCAATATGTATGAAGTAGTATATAATAACAGTAAGTCTTATATGAATATAGTTATATATATGATGAGAATGAATCAGAGTTATGTCAGTCAATGTTTAATAGTAGATAAAGAATTTAATGCAAATACGACTATATATTTTTTTTTTGAAAGATTTCAATAAATTATTATAGGATGAGTGTACAAATCATAATAAACTATTGTATGAAATAGTGCCTAATTGTATTTTTAAATAAACCTAATTGGAATCACACCCCATGCTAGAAACAAAAATAAAATCTTGCAAGAAAAGGAGTGAAATGCTAAAATACATAAGTGAATCCATGAAAAATCAGGACCTAGGACATAAAACCAGAGGACATCATCATAAAATAAATAAAAATGAATGATGATGATTTAATGATATCCCAAAAACTAATAAAGTGGCTTAATTAAGCAAAGGCAAAGATCCTCAACAAAGACTCTTTATGAAGAAAAATTCATCCAAGCAAAGTTGTAATAATTAACTCATAATATCTATCATGATTATTATTTATTATGCCAACATGACAGATTGGGGCATCTGCTTAGGTATATAAACTGGACATATCTTGACTGCAGGAGAGATGCCAAAACCCATGACGTTACGAGTGATCTACACAATGGTTTTATCCTCTCCTCTTGTCATTACGTGATTGTTTCTTAATTCCTCGCCAAATCCATCCACGCGCATGGTCTTGACCAAGCATGCAAACTGTCCTCATAATAAAAATAAAGCATTTAGGAGATGATCAATGATACAAATTTACGTCTAAAATATTTATTTTTTTTATAATCTCATATTTGAATTCTATAATTATTTATATAATGATTATTGAAAACTTACATGATTATTAATTTTAGAACCCGTATAATTAGTCAAGATATATATAAACTGGTCCGGAGATCCATATATATATATATATATATATATATATATATATAAACACAAGCTAACAACTCCCACTGTGGTTAGCTTTTGACAAACTTTCCCTTCCTTTGAGCGGTCTTTCTATGCAACATAACGAAATATACCGAAGTCCCATATCATAGAGAAAGAGACATTTGATGATATAGTTATCTTTTGATATATATTCTTATATCCTAAGATGAAGTATTCAAGTGTTTGAGAGAGAGAGTAGCAGGTAATGCCTAAATCCTCCAATAATTACAAAAATTTCCTACACGTTAACATAGGTTTGCAAGTAAACTATTAATATAACGTGTTAAAATAATTTTTTAAAAATAAAAATATATTATTTTAATATATTTTTAAATAAAAATTATTTTAAAAAATAATTACTACCCTACCTTCAAATTATTTACAAAAAAATACTGCAGTAACAACATTCCTCTAGTTTAAACCCAATAAATTCCTCACGCCATGTGATTAAGCAAAATTTAGCAAACTACCGTATCAATCAATTTGACCTATCTATATATGCAAAATATGAACATTTTGGCTTCACAATGCTGCCTTTTCGGCTCTTGTGGTTGAAAGGATTTTGATTTTACGAGTCCTGTACTTCGATTCAGATGGGTCTTACTGTGTCAGCATGAACTGTGTCCTACATGAAATATGTAAAGACGTTTTTTTTTTTGTTTTTCCTTGAGAGAGAAATCGGAATAAGTGAGGTCCAAGTCAAACTCCTTTCAGCTACTGTTGGTTAGGTTGACCTAAAGCACGTTGTGAGGTCAAACCCACTTATGTCGAGTACGGGTGCCCGTGAGCTGCCCTCCCGAAGTCGAGTTCCTGCTCCACTGGTTGTGGGTCAAACATAAGAAAATAAAAAACTAAACAAGACAAGGTTTCAAAATTGAAATCTCACCTGCTCCTGAGATTGGAACGGTGCCTCTTCGAATTTTTGCTCTTTTCCTTTATGCGAAGTGTGGGAAATGGTCTCTTTGAACACTAATAGTGTTTCTCGTTGCCGCCAGAACACTATTGGTTCAAAATTTAATTTTTTTTATTTAAATTTAATTTTTTAATGTTTTTAAATCATTCTAATATATTAATATAAAAAATAATTATTTTATTTCTTTCTTTCTCCGAAGTCCAATCCAGTGCAAAAATCTTGAAATGGATATTTTAGCCCATCTAAACCGGCACCTAATTTATTGAAAATAACAAATCAGTTGTTTGACAAAAGATTGATGGATATTTTACTCTCTGTACAGTACACCAAATGCAATAAATGAGATGAAGGTCCTGATAAATTGCAAGTCGAACCCAGAAAACTTAAATATATATAACAGTCCCAGTCTTAGGTCACTGTACAAACAAAAAGGAACAGTGTAGCATAGCAATATTTGGCATGCCCTTTGGCTTTGGAGCACCTTCAAGAATCAAAACACAGCTCAACCCCTTTTACTTTTGAAATAAAACCAGTCCTAACATCACACGCCCAAAAAACACAAAAAAGATGAAAAATCCCCCGAGGAGCTTCTGTTTCTCTTAAACGCAGCTACCAGCCATTTCTTGTTTCCCTCCACAAAGACACACGCACTCTTCTAACAAGGTAAAAGATTCACATTTTCTTTTGAAAGAGCATTCATTTCTTGGTGATAGGGGTTAGAGATATGGTGGCAGAAGCTTGGATTGTGAAGATGGGAAACCAGGTAAGTAGCAATCTTAAGCACGCACTTCTTCTTGAATCTTCCAAGAAAAAGAGCAACCACAGCCACAGCCACAACCATAACCACCCAAGAAATAAACAAGATTCTAAAGACAAACAAATCATCGGCATCTTGTCTTTTGAGGTTGCTAATGTCTTGTCTAAAACTGTACACCTCCACAGGTCCCTCACTGATTCTGAGATCTCAAAGCTAAAAAGTGAGATCTTGAAATCCGAGGGAGTTAAGAACTTGGTGTCTACTGATGAAAGTTACCTCCTTCAGCTTGCTTTAGCTGAGAAACTCGATGACTTGAACAGGGTAGCTCATGTTGTTTCTAGGCTAGGAAAGAAGTGTGTCGAGCCTGCTTTGCAGGGTTTTGAGCATGTTTATGGGGATATTGTTGGTGGGGTTATTGATGTGAAGGAGTTGGGGTTTTTGGTTAAGGATATGGAGGGTATGGTTAAGAAGATGGAGAGGTATGTGAATGCAACCTCTAATTTGTATTGTGAACTGGAGGTTTTGAATGAATTGGAGCAGGCTACCAAGAAATTTCAGCAGAATCAACACGAAGAGAGTCAAAGGGCGTTTGAGCAGAAACTTATTTGGCAGAGACAGGATGTGAGGCATCTTAAGGAGATTTCTCTTTGGAACCAGACTTGTGATAAGGTTGTTGAATTGTTGGCTAGGACTGTTTGTACTATTTACGCTAGGATTTCTGTTGTTTTCGGGGAATCGGTGTTGCAAATGAAGGGCCTTGGGGCTGTTGAAGGGGTCTGTTCGCCCCCTCCCATGAAGGACGAATGCTGGGAGGTCCCAGGACATATTGGTGATTGTCATGGTTCGCAAAGGGTTTCAGGGCCACTGAGACGGGCTGTTAGCAAGAGAAGTAGCAGTTTGTGTCAATCGGGACCAATTGAGAGAGCCGTGGTGGAGAAGAGGGACCTTAAACCTCGGATTGCTTCAGGGAAAGGTGGAGTTGATCTATTATTTCGAACTGAAGATATTGTGTTTCCATGTGGGGCTAGTCCTGGAAGGCTTTTCCTGGATTGCCTTAGTTTGAGCAGTTCGGCTTCAAAGTTTGATGATGATGACAGTTGTGTTGTTGTCGATGAGGACCAGAGGAGCCAAACTTCTCGTTGTTATAGTGGAGGGAATGGTAGTGTGAAGATAGAGCTCCCAATCCCTTCAGACTTTTCCAATCGGGGAGTTTCTTTCAGTGGAGATCAAAGACAAGCCAGGCGTGGTGGGATGAATAATGCACGGTTTGGTCCCAAAAGTAGGCTAATGGTTTATGCTCCTCCTTCCACAATTGGAGGATCTGCCTTGGCCTTGCATTATGCAAATGTCATAATTGTTATAGAGAAACTGCTACGCTATCCCCATTTAGTGGGCGAGGAAGCAAGGGATGACTTGTACCAGATGTTACCATCAAGCCTAAGAATGTCTCTGAGGACTAACCTCAAGTCCTACGTGAAGCATCTTGCTATATATGATGCTCCGCTTGCCCATGATTGGAAGGAGACTCTTGATGGAATACTCAGGTGGCTTGCTCCTCTTGCGCATAACATGATCAGGTGGCAAAGTGAGCGTAATTTCGAGGAGCACCAAATTGTCAAGCGGACAAATGTTCTTCTGCTTCAGACATTGTATTTTGCTGACAGGGGAAAGACAGAGGCAGCTATTTGTGAGCTTCTTGTTGGGATGAATTACATATGTCGCTATGAACATCAGCAGAATGCTTTGTTGGATTGTGCAAGTAGTTTTGATTTTGAAGACTGCATGCAATGGCAGTTGCAGTGCCGAGCTTCCTTTGTTGATTAATTATCATAATTAATATGAATACCTGAAGGAGGTTGTAAATTGTAGTTGTTGACTCCTGATACTTGAATGAAGACACAAATGACAGTTCAAACAAAATTAACTTTCAAGCTTTTCACACTGATGACTTACATTACTGAAGATCTGAATTGATTAATGTCTTTCACTGCCAGGTATGGGAAGTTTTCACTTTTGAATTACATGAATTCAATTAATTATGAGAAAATCTCTCTGTTCTGTAGAATGTGTATATATCCAACAAACTAAATATGTCATAATACTATCCCATGCACTAAACACAAGACAAAACAATGATTTGTTGAGTCTAGTACAGTCCAATTAATACTATCCAACATATCAAACACTACCTAATAGCTGATGTCAAGTTTCTATTTCTTTATTTTCTTATTAATGTTTACTTCTCCTGATTGATGATTGATATTTATGATTAGTTCTGCTTCAAATTATCCATTTCAAGTAACGCTTCTTAAGAGCATGTAACTGTTTGCTGTAACTGCTGTAACTGTATGTGAAGTGTCTGATAATTTATTGCTTTCTCTTGAAAGTAAGCTACGGATCAAGATCATTGAGTTTGAGCACTCCATAAGTTCATTTCTTCTTTGTGAATACCCATAGCCTGTTAAATTCATTCCTGCAGCTGGTATAATCTAAGGCATCAAAGTTGGTGTTTGAAGTGTCGGATGGATTGTCGATCAGCTAGCAATATGCATCTGCAGTCTCCTAGTTTTAGTATTGAACTGGACAAAATGCATGGGTTTGTGCTTTCATCTTTAGTATTCTTGCATCCACAAGCATCTGGTGTAGAAGTGGCGTTCGTGTGCAAGAGCGTAGGATAAGTTCAACCCGTAATGGTACATGCGTGAACACTCCGATCTAAGTTAACTGTTTTATTCTGGTGCCGTCAAGATCTATTTATGTGATTCTGGTGCAATCTTACTTCTGAAACGAAGCATTATTATGCATTCTTCAGGTTTAGGGCCAGCTTGTAACCATTTGCAGACCAGGCACACATGGTTATGAACCTTTGGTCTGACAAGACCAGTGGCTTTGGTCTTCTATTGCATGCTTCGTGAGCATATGAGTTAGTTTGCAATGCAAGTTATCATTTTTAAACAGAACAACGTTTTCTCAAGTTTCATGATTTTTTGCTTACTAATGATCCTGAGAAATTACAAATATTTATTGCCGAGGGTGATGCCAGACTTGAAGAACGGACGTACCAGATAAATCCAAGGCTGAAAGCAGGTGGTATCACGTGGCATTAAACACGTTACAGTCGGTAGAAGAGAGCATTGATGTGATAATAAAAGACCCCTTGATTTAGGAACCCAGTGTGGTCACTGGTCTGATGCTTGTAAATACAAGAATTTATCAAAAATTAAAAATAAAAATGAACGTTGACTTATTATTATTATTATTATTATTATTATTATTATTACTATTCACCCAATAATTAAACATGCACTTGAGTGTGCGTATTTGCATGCTCGGGTACATACACCATCTGTGGTTAAGAGCACGAAGTCGAGACAAAATTATATTAATCTCATGCTCTATTTAAATAAAAGATTGTTTGTTTTTATGTTTTAAAAATTTTTAAAAATTATTTTTTTATATTTTTTTAAAAAAAATTATTTAAAAAGTAATCATTATTACACTTTAAAATACCCTAAAACTCTTATAACAAGGTCACCCAAAAACTCTTATAATTAAGGTCACATGATGGAGCTCAGCTTTAGAGAGTCCCCATAGTTTCTTATTTTGTGAATGATTTCTTTGCAGAGCAGTATTTGCAGGGGAGAAGGTAACATTTGAAGCCCTTTCTCCCCGCTTCTCGTTTCTTTTGAGATAGAAAAGGAACCAAACCCTGCCTTCTTCTTCTTCTTCTTCACACGAGTAATGAAATTTCTTCTACAAGTATTAAAAATGTTATATATATCCTGTGAAGATTTGGATTCCTCAATATCTTTACCCCCACACAATTTCTTGCATCAATTTTATCCTGTGACAATTTGGATTCCTCGATTAGGGACCATCGTTAGAATACATTGATAGAAAAATGATAAAAAAATCACTTGCAAAGAACACGAGTCCCACCTCCTATAAATAGAAAAAGAACTAGCCATTTCACGGGATATTTTGTTTTTTCCTTACAAAAGAATTATATAGGATAGTTTTTTTAAACTTGTAATCCGGGATATAAATTGAGTAGGGTTTAATTTTATTTTTTTTTATCTTAAATTTATATTCAACCTAGAAAAAAAAGGATAAAAAAGTGTTTAGACCCACCAGTTTATAGCCTAGCATGCTTGGGCCACTGAAATAAAGAGATAAGGAGTGTTGGCGGGCTATCAAACCCAAACCAGAGGGCTAAGGCTTGTTTTTATTTTTTTAAAAGGATAGACGACTTGTAACTTATTTCTTTTTTTAAAAAAAATAATAAATAGAAAGCGCGTCACTCGCCAAGACATATAATGTGTCGTTTGCGAATACAAAATTTGGTTACCATAACAGTGGCTAAAAAACCAAGCAGCTAGTCTTCTGGCAAAAAAAAAATAAAAAATAAAAAATATTGAACACCTCACCAACACCTTTATAACACCTTAGAATCATTTCATCAATTCTAAATACTTAAAAAATAGTAAAAACACTTGAAATCAAACTGGTTTAGTTTTGGCTTTCTTGGCTCATATATTATTTTTTCATGCAACATTAAGGCTTTAAACAACCATTATGAAACCCTTTTCATCTAATGGAATCCGTTGACACCAAGAAAACCTATTTTAATGGTCGAAAATGGAGTGAATGATGACTTTCTCTAATATCATTGGAATCCAGCAAACTATTTCTCTCTTCTCTCTTTAACCAGGAACTATAAAATAATAAAAATAAACTTGTATATCAAAATTAATTTTTAAAAATTTAACAAAACCTAAATTGTATACATTGTGTTGTTTTTACATATCTAGGATTTAAGTGTATTTCTCATGCAATCTTTGGCACACTATCTATTTTTAATTTTCTTTTTATTTCCATTCTCCTTTTAATTTTACTATTGACTAAGAATTTAGATGCAATTGACTTTCAATTAGGATCAAATTACACAAATAAAAATTTAAAGACCAAAATGAATTATTAAAAAATACATAATATCATCCATGTTGGTGAGTGTGTGAATAGTTCTGCTCAACAATAAACACCTCGCGTGTTTTAGTTTATTTATATAATGGGGACAAAATTGATATATATATATATAAAATTATTTAGTATACCAAAAATTGTATTCGTTTTGTTTCATAAAAATGTAAAACTATAACTTATTTTTATAATGAATCCTATAGTTTAGAAAAAAGAATGGTGAAAGGATGAAATACAATTTCTAAGGCACCCAACAATTTCTGTCAAAACGCAGAGTTGAATTTGAGATCGTTAGGCCTCACCATCTTCATTAAATGATGGGGCATACCTTCATTAATAATGGGCCTTCTTGGAATGCTCAAGACGCTCTCGGTGGATAAACTTTCAGCGAGTCCGGATTTTTATTATGGCCCAGTAATTAGTTTTTTCAATTAAAAAAAAAAAACCAACAAAATTCGAGGCCGGATCCCGGCTTGTGCTCTTTTTTAAAAAAGATTCTCTCAGCAACCAAACACCCGCATAGAGAAGCAGAAACCAATATTTTGATCATTGATTCAGCAGCAGCAGCAGCCAATGAGTTACAGAAGGTTAGTTTACGAATCAGATACTCCTTTCATTCTCAATCCAATATGACTTTTGTTAATCTAAATCACATCTAGCTTGGTTATTTCTTTCTATCCTAGCTCTAGGGTTTCATTTTCGTTTTCTAATTAAAATTATAACGGACTGTTTATGCATTTCGATTTTGATTTGCTGGAATGTATTTTCAAAATGATGGCAGGGAGCATCGAAATTCGAGAACAGCTCTCTTTGATGATGGGCTTGAAGAAGGAGGTCTTAGGCCATCCTCTTCCTTTTCCCACGAAACCGACGACCATGACAATGATAAGGCTGTCCACACTCTGCAAGACAGAGTTCTTTTCCTCAAGAGAGTATGCCTCTCTCCCAAACTTTAAAACTAATCCTTTGCATCGCTCCTTATTTAATTTACTTCCTTTCATATTAAATACACTGCTGCCTGAACCTGCCTTTGTTTTTACTTTCTTGGTTCATGAAATCTGTACCGTGTCATGATTAATTTGGGATGACATGCACAATGCTCTTTCATTTCAGACTTGTTTTGAATGTTGTTGCTGATGTATAGTCGAGTAGTATTCTGAACTGAGTTGACATGGTACAATTACAATACAATACAATACAATCATCTTTTTTATTGTTACACAGCACCAGCATCTTTTGTTTTTTGTCAATGATGGACAGTAATAAGGTGCTTACTGGTGAGATGCATGTTAAACAAACTTGCACGAAGTTGAAACTGTTCAGGGGCTTCTGGTCGGTACTTATCTAGTTATCCATGCCTTTTAAGTTCAGGTGGTTTTTCTGTTCGTTTTTTTTTTGGAAAGTTCATGCTTACCAGTTTTTTTTTTTTTTTTTTAAATCTATAGAAATTTGTGGTTGTTTTATGTGCTAATATTGTATAGCACCCTGTGAAGTTTTGCTATGCTCATGCATACAAATTGCAAATACCAGATCAAATTCTCCTAGGCGTATGATGGAGCAGGGAATGGAAGGATAGTGCCAGTGTTGCGTAACATTAACTGAAGAAAGCAGATTCAAAATGTTACATCACCTAATATGCCACCCTTTTTCTTATAGCTTCCTGTAATGTATGTACTCAATTGATGTCACACACGCACACACACACACTCTTCACACTTTTATGATGAATTGTACCTGTGTAATTGTATGTATGTGCACATAGTCAGAGGGATTGAAGAGCCCTTCTATTTTGATTTTTTGTTTGTCTTTGGAGTTTCCTGATCCTCCTATTTGTATATCCTCTCCATTTTTTATCTAATAAAATCCCTTTTTTTCTGTAAAAAAAGTTTTGTATGTTATGTATGTCATGCACTCTCTTGCGTGCATTCTCACAGGCATCTGTGTAATACTAGAAGTTCTGTTGCTGCAGCCTATGGGAATTCTTTTTTGATAAGACACAATTTTGATCAGGGAAGAGAAATGAAAGTTATACAGGATTGATGTTTTCCTGCAAATTAAATAGTTTTTTTTTGGCTGATGATGCATATAAATGTTTAAATGCATTTTCTGGTAAATAAATCCAAAAGCAACTCATGATATGTATACACCTTCTTGTTTACAGTTAACTGGTGATATACACGAGGAAGTGGAGAGTCAAAACCATTTGCTTGATCGAATGGTATGTGGTTTATATTTTTGATTGACAGTCCTAAATTTAGGCTATATTTATTTTCCGGAAAGTGGTTTCTGAAAACCACTTTCTAAACGTTCTTGTGTTTGTCTGTCATTAGAAAAGTTGGTCAACGGAAAATACTTTCCAGTCAAAGAAAAATTTAGCCTGGTTTCCAGGAAAGTGTTTTCCTGGAAAATTTGAGCGGAAAACACTTTCTGGAAGTTGTGAAAAATTTAGAAATATCATATTATTTGATGACTATTTCAAATTTGATTCTCAAATTTTTTATTGCTATATATATTTTGTTTTGAATATTTATTTTTCAATTTCATCTTTTAAAATTTAATTTTTATATTAACTTTGGTCCTTATTTTTAAAATTGTTATTTGTTTTTTTCTTATTATTTTTTTATTGGAATTTTTTATCTATTAAATTTGGTCCTTATTTTTTTTATTGTTACTTATTTTATTTGAAATAATTTATGAAATGTTAATTATCATTATTTTAATTTTTTTATCTTTTATTTTTTTTTATTTTTAGATTTAATCTCTATTATTTTGATTATTATTTATTTTATTTGAGATAATTTATGAAATTATATTTTTTTTCAATTTTATTCTCACTTAATTTTTTAATTTGTAAGATTTGTTCCTCATTATTTTAATAAACTTGAGAAAAATAAAACATTAATAAGTAATTTTTCAGCTTATTTTTCATAACATAACCAAACACTAAAAAATATTTTTCAATTTATTTTTCATTACACAACTAAACATTGGAAAATAATTCACTTTCCCGGAATTTACTTTTTAAAATGAAACTACTTTCCAGCAAATAAATGGGGCCTTAGAAAAAACAATTTCAACTTCTTTATTCTGAGTGAAATCTGTTGTAAAATCAGGGCAACAACATGGACACATCAAGGGGTATAATGTCAGGAACCATGGATCGATTCAAGATGGTAATAAGCTAGAACTACTTTGCAGTTATTTTTTATTTACTTAGCTGCGTGGAAATAGCTGAGCATAATAAAGTTCTTGCTATGCAGGTATTTGAAAAGAAATCAAGTCGGAGAACATGTGCCCTAGCAGGGTTTTTCATCCTTTCCTTTTTAATTCTGTACTATCTCATTAGGTAAATGAATTAATGTTGGATCATTTGCAAACTGTTTCATATCTGAAAGGGCCAAAGCTTTTCACCAGCAGTTTTTGACTACTGTTGAACTGTTCATACAAAGTGAATTTAAGTTGTCTCCCTCCCAAATTTATAAAGTTTCAAAATCTTGGTCAGCTACCATTGAGCTAAAAGTTTTCTACATTTTAGCATAGGAAACCAAAATTGAAGAGGACGGTAAATTCCACTCAAGGGATGAATGGCCTGAACAAATATCTTCCATTGATGCTGATTAACATTTTGTTTGCAGGGTCCTTGTATACTTGAAGCAAGGTTGAAGCAGAATTATGAGTACCTCACCTTTGAAGTCCTTGATTGACAATGGGATTTTGCAAGGGGGCTACAAGTGGACTGACCATGTCCTTTCTTAAGTTGGAAGATAACTCATGGTTTACCGTATCCGCTATGAGATGGCCTGTGATTGAACGTATACTACGTGCTTTACCGTATTCTGGTGTTTTCAAGTAAACATGGAGTGGAAGCAATTGTTAGAACTTACAGAAAATGTCAAGGCATGTTAGCATGCAGTGTTTTTTAGTTTTGTACAAGGAAATCTCCAGACGAAGCGGTGGGGATTTCCACTGCACGATACCAAATGTTGAAATCATTAATTTTTTCGTCATGATGCAATACGTTGATCCTCGGATTTTTACCGAGAGCATCTCTCTCCACTGAAACTACAGCACATGGAGAAATCCACTAAATTCTAAAACAACCCTGGATACAGAATTTCAGACCGTTGCTTTCACTCGCTTCTTCTTCAATGGATCTTAATCTTACAGCTTACATGGTTAGCATCCGCTGTAAGTTTTGTTTAACTGATTGGGATCCTGCCGGTTGTGGTTCTATTAGATGTCTCTTTAACTGATTAATTTGTAGGGGTTTAGTTTTAAATGATTCAACTAAATCTGCCTATTTGTACTTCGAACTTAGTATGTTTCCTTGGGAAATTTTGTGAATTAACTGAGCGTGTTTCCTCGTCAATTTTTTATCCCCCAATTCTCGCAGATCTTGGGCATGGCGATTTGTATTAAGCTTAGATCACGAGAACAAAATTAATGGAAGGTGAAGGCCTTGTAATTAATGTTCATAAAAATTGCCGATCAAACTATTCTTCCCTACATCTTTTGGTTTCTGTTCTGTCTAATCCTGAAATGGTGAAATAGTTAAGTTGTTCTGGAACTCACGCTGACCAGTCAAAAGGACTGTTGTTTTCTAGTTTCCTTAGCAATAGCCTATCCTTTCTTGTTCCTCCCACCTGTAGTTTCTCGCTCGATAAAGCTTAATAAAAGTCAAAAGATACTCTGGTTCTAAAAAAAAAATAAAAACAGAGTAGGCTTCTACGTCCATTCAATTAACGTACAAAACTCAGCAATAGAATTCCTACGTGCAAAAGCTCCTCACTGAACAGTTTCCATAGCTGGACAAACATTATTTGGCTTTACGATTTCTTCCAAATTTGGAAGAACACTCTTTCAACCTCTCCTAGCCGTAGGCTTCTAGGTGTCCAGTTGTTGATCCGGCATAATTAAAATAAATTAAATAAGGCAAATGCAGCCATCACTTCTGTCTCGTTGCCTCTACCGTAATCTCACAGTATTTGCATGAACTCTACACATCTACAGCACCACCACAAAAATTAGCTTTTGTGGCTAGGTTTTCTGCATAATAACAAAATTATTGCAACCTGCACTCTGAAAATTTTACTGCCTGACAGTAAATGTACACCCAGATTTACATGCACCTTTTTTCTCGGCATGTAATGGCAAGAACTATACGTCCATGAGTCTAAATTACAAATGAACCGAGATGTGAGAACAACAATGGAAGAGTCAGGGGATCAATAGCTCAGTACTGGTGGCCATCCATATTCCTTGGTGATCTAGGGTTGCAAAGCTAGTCGTTAAAGTAACAGTAGCGGTAGAATGATATAAATAAACAACTCGCACCTCCATAACCAGACATGGAGGTGTTCGTTCATATGTAGTAGGAGTAAAAATTCAAAGAAAAGACCCTAATGACTAGCGAGGTACGTATAAAGTAATGTGAAAAGACATTTCAGCATTAATTTTGTTTTTGGTACGAGTAATTAAATGCAGCGTTGATCTGGATAGGGGAAAAGGGAAAATAAAAATAAAAAATAGCCCTCGTATAATTTGGCCAGTACATACACGTACGCGATGCGTAAACATCATGTCCTTTTCTTTTGTTTTATGGGCGGGGTTCGATTAAACATCAACATCTTCAAATTTGTTTTCTTTTATATTCTTGTCTGGAAATTAATTAAGATTAGAAATTTGAGCACTCGACCTTTGGCATGCAGCACAGATCTTATTACCATGCATATAGATATTCCATAATTAATTAGCAGGATCCTACGACTCTCTTTTTTATGCTATGTATGAAGTTAGGGAGAAGCGAAAGTGTGCATCCCAATCTATAGAGCTTTTTATAAGCATATATTAATTAATTATCAGGAAGCCAAAAGCTCTCCATCTACCTCGTATAATTATTATCAAATTTAATAATTAGTATAACACTTGGAATTAATTGTAATTAATTAAGTTGACGGGACATTGTTCATGTAGCGAGAGAACGACTTGTGGCCGACCCCTCAACATAGAGATTACTAGGCTCAAAGATTATGAAGAGAGTGCAAAGAAAAAGATATGGAAAGGTTGCAAGCAACTAGCTAATAGCTGTAATACGTGATCTTTATTATCATAATGCTTTTCTATTAAATATATTAAACTAATATTTTTTTATTTTTTAAAATTTATTTTTTTATATTAAAAAAATTAATTTAAAAAAATTCAATTTTTTATCAAAAAAAAATTTAGGTCTCGTTTCTAAACACTACCTTAATAAACTAAAAAAATTTATTTTTACATTTCAAAAATGACTTAAAAAATTAATTTATTTTATTTTTTTGTTTTAAATTAATTTTTTAGTATTTTGATATTGTTTTAATAGCTAATATTAAAAATAAAATTAAAATATTATTTTAATATATTTTTAAAAATAATATTACTTTAAAAATTAGAAAAATTATAACATATTAAGAATATTGAAATGTTGGGGCACGAGAAAACGACGTGCTTCCCACCTGCCCACGCGCACAAGACCCCAAGAAACCCTAATTTCAATGACCTCTAAAAGAAGAGCTTATAATATATTGTTGATCACGTTACTATTAGCTAGTACTAGCTCGTAGTATTAATAAAGTACATGGTCGAGGAGAAAAAAACCCTTGCCTAGCTACCTTGCCGAATCACAACACAACGCAAAGGCACAGAAAAAACACAGAGCCAACATTCAAAGAAAGAAATTATACAAGCTCCATTGTTTTGTCTCTTGAGAGATCAGTTCATTTTCTTTGATGAACTTCCAATCTCTAGCTAGTGAGCTTTAGTTTATAATTCTTTCTCTTTCTTCTCTCTTGATTTGCGTGTTGATTGATTCTATGACGGGTTTTGCATCAGTTCTTTGTTCTTTCTCTTAAAATCACTGATCTTGAATCGATCGTGCCACGCTTTACTTGATTCGATGACCAATTGCATCTAATTCTCTCTTTTCACAAGCTCTCCCTAGCTACCTCCTTTTCTAATCTTAATTTCTTTCTTCCTCTCTCACATGCACCCTCATCAAAATCTGAGGAAGAAGATCATCAGCTTAGGAGCTAGCTAGTCTGTAAAAGAACCCTATTGATTGTGGTATTCAACCTTTTTTCTTTTAAAAAAATGTTTCTTGCTAAACCTTGCTTTGACTTTCTGGTCTGGAAGCTTTCCTAAATAAAACCAACTGAAATTCAATTAAGTCTTCTCCTTCCTTTCTCTTAATTCCTTTCTTGTTCCCTTAATTTGCAATCCTGGCTAATCCTTGGTGGACGGGTCAGGTTGGCCTGCCTGGCCTCGACTCTTCATCCAATTCACCTTCGTTAGGAAAAATCAATCGTGAACTTTCCATTAACGAAACCAGCAACAGAAGCGGTGGAAGGGACGAAGATGATGATGATAGAGATACCGGAGACGAGGCTAAAGAGGGTGCTGTTGAGGTTGGTAACCGACGACCTAGAGGCCGGCCTCCTGGATCGAAAAACAAACCCAAACCACCAATTTTTGTGACTCGAGACAGCCCTAATGCCCTCCGTAGCCATGTCATGGAAATTGCTGGAGGTGCTGATGTAGCTGAGAGTGTGGCACAGTTTGCTCGGAGGCGTCAACGGGGTGTTTGTGTGCTTAGTGGCAGTGGCTCCGTGGCCAACGTAACCCTAAGACAACCGGCAGCACCGGGTGCTGTAGTCGCGCTCCACGGTAGGTTTGAGATTTTGTCCCTAACTGGGGCATTTTTGCCGGGACCGGCTCCTCCTGGCTCTACTGGACTGACCGTGTACCTTGCCGGCGGACAAGGGCAGGTTGTTGGAGGAAGTGTGGTTGGATCACTAATTGCAGCAGGGCCGGTCATGGTCATTGCTGCAACTTTTGCTAATGCCACTTATGAGAGGTTACCATTAGAGGATGATGAAGAAGCTGGAAGTGGTGGTCAGGGACACATCCAAAGCGGAGCTAATAATTCCCCACCAGCGATCGGAAGCAGTGGACAACAAGCTGGATTGCCTGATCCCTCATCTATGCCTGTCTATCTGCCGCCAAATCTAATGCAAAGTGGAGCTCAACAATTAGGGCACGACGCCTATGCTTGGGCACATGCTGCTAGACCGCCTTACTGATAGACGAGCTAGCTAGAGAGGAGATTTTCATGATCAGTGTGATACTGTGTTGTACTAAGAGGTAGGCGTTTAAATTGGGAGGAAAAGAAGAATACTAGAATAGAGTTGTGAAGAGAAGAAATCATGCTAGCTTATCAACGTATATTAATTAAACTTCGCTTTGCTTTGCTTTGCTTTCTGTTATGCAATAAAAGGATGATTTCTGGCTTTTTAATTCTTTCCCATCTTCAAGTTTTTAATATTTTTTTCTACATCCATTGTTCCCCATTGAGATTTACCTTGGGTTGGATATTTTCTGCTTATTTTATCCCATTTTATAAAATATATATTTAGATTGATGCTCTTCTGAATTATAGTATATCTGATATGATCGATGGATTAGACTTTGGAGATGTAGAAAAGTACTGGATATGGTTGGTAGACAGACAAAATCACCAAGTCTTGGGGTTTTTGCAGTATAATCCTTACCTTTTGTTTCAGGCTCTTGCAATCTCACTTTACCATACAAATAAAAGTAAAGAAATGGTGGATTCCATCATCTAACCTCATTTAGATTTATGGTTAAAGGACCGTTTGAGTTATAATATCTTGAACAAGGTTTAGTGGAGTGACTAACTTGGAATTGCGCGCAGGTTGGCATTTTTAAAGCGTTGTTTCACAGAATAAACTGATACACAGAAGGATATCCTCATTGGCTAGTGTGTAGAGAAACATTGGTGCATATGAAAGATTCATGTATAATATTTGAAAAATACACTTATCCTTTCAACATAAATATCGTATTACAACTATAACCGAAGAAAGAAAGAAAACGGAGAGAGCAGAAAGGATTAAAAATAAATAGAAAAGAGAGGATTCTATGATGATCATATCAGGGCTCCATCTAACAATATTTTACATATATTTGCTTTTTGTTGGTTTAGTAAAGTATGCGGCTCCATTTCGTTTCTTTATTCTTGCATTATAGAATGAAAATGCATAGCAGGAATTAGTTTATAGCTTTAACACACATACCAACACAGTTTAGATAAGAGAAACTTGCTGTGAGGGACTGAAACATGTCGTGGTTATAGAACAGTACTGGGGGGGGGGGGGGGAGAAGGAGATATATGGTTTCTCAATCTTTTTTCAAGTTTGGGAGGAAATCTTATCCCTGCTGAAGCTCAAATTCAAAGATATGGAAATCAAAAACATGGCAAAGAGATGTTGAATTGGGGCAAATTCAAAGAGAAAAAAACTATGAATGGATGAATTATTAAAGTTTAGAGGACTTTTTCTTTGTCAATTTCCCCTAATTAATGGTGCGCAATACAATGAATATAACTCTATGAGGGCATTCTATAGCCCCACATGTTTGCCCACTCACGTGTAATGGTGATACTCTATCTTCGTGAGCAAGTTCTGTCCCATGAACACTTCCTGGAAGTTTTCCCTGGATGACAAATCTGGTGGCAGAATGGGGGATTTTCTTGCATAATCAAGAAGAATAATCTTAATTATTTCGTTGTCTTGGCATTAAACGTTTTTCTTTTTTCCGTATTAAAAACGCATGAATGGAAAGGTTGGTATCAGAGTGCTACTTGTGTATCTTTTAATTAAACTTGTATCAGATCATCTATGTCGATGGTGAATTATCTTTAATTACAGGTTTTAATTGTTTCAATGTTCCTTCGAGGTTTCAATTTCAAAGCCACTGAAAAAAAATTTACTTCTTAAACTTTTTAAACTTAATCAAATAAGACTTTTTATAAATAATTTGATGAGAAAAGTTTTTCTAATTTTAATTAAAAGGTTCAAATATTATAGCATTTATCATTTATGTATTTAAAAATATAAATAACAAATCACAAGGATTGTAGCATATCTATCGAACTAAAAAATAAAAGTAAAGATAAAGTTTAAACTATGGATCAGCACATTAAAAACTAAATAAATAAATAAAATATTTTTTATGAGTCTAATCAGTGATGAATCATGTCTAAGTGTCAACATTATTTGATTTTATTAAATATATTATTTCTTTGTTAGTTGATGGTTATATCCTTGTAACCCAAAGTTTAAAAGTTATTTTTCTTTGGGGATTAGGCTTTTTAATCTTGATTTTTTTAATTCAATATATTTTTTTAATTCTTAATATGTTTTAAGTTTTTTTTTATATATATAATGAAACCTTATTGAAAGAAATATATATCTTGATTTTGTTGTTTATATTCTTCAATATAAATGATCTGTATGATATAATTTAAATATCTCATCAAATTATTGATTAAAATTTAAAATTCTAGAGATTGGAAAAATATTTTTTATTAGTTTAGATATATGTGATCAGGTAAATTAAAATCAATTAAATTTTAAAGGATAATCTCACTAAATTATTTATTTATGTCAAAGGTGAAGTTGAGAATATCTTTATGAGAGAGATACTAAATTTGAAATTCACTTGATTGAAGGGGATTACTTCAAGAAAAACTCAATTGAAAGTATATTTGGCTTTTGGCTTTAGGCTTTAGGCAACCCCGGCCGATGAAAGAGATAAAGTAAAAAACCAAAACATTATTCCTCGTCATGAATATCATTTATATCAATAATTCTCGTATGAACATCCAGTGCAAACTGACATGGTAACTGCGATAATTAATCTGATATAATTTCTGTGATAGCAGCAACATGCTTGTAATGGAGGCTTTGACTTACCAGATAGAATAAATAATTATTAAAGAAAAAATGAAGACATTTATGTTCTTCCGAAACCATATTAATCATGGCGAATAATTTTTTCAGAAGCTCTGTTAACTTAGTAATGTCCGGCCAGTCTGGAAAAGCATGGAGTCAAGGCCCCATTTTGGATTCCTCAACTGCTATCCGATTCACACAAGTTGACTTATTCCATCTTGAAATTATAATTATTTTGATCCGTTACTAATTTAATTACCCAGTCCAATGTGGGCTTATGGTAGAACATATATAGAATATTTATTAGCAATTTGAATGATGCACAGGCGTAATATTTTAAAATATATATATAAAATATAGTTGAAAAATCATTTTCTTATGGATTTGAATTATGATTATTGATATATGAAAAGTTGCAGTATTATTATTTTTCAGAGATCCTGTAGGGTTGGTTAATTCGAACCGCAAGAACAATTAATTATTTGGAAATTAGTAGCATGCATGGGTCAAACAAGATGAATAAATGAACAACAGAATATTTCTTTCACTATCAAAACAGGCCAGAAACTTTAAAGGCAGGAAAAAAGAAAGGGGGAGAAATCCATTTAACTATTTTCACTTAACCCCATCCACTACTTTTTCCTTTCATCATGCCCAAGAGATGCAATTCAAGAAAGATCTCAACTTTCTTCTTGCCACTTAATGTCATTGTAAAAGGGATATGATCAGAAGTATGAAAACTATATTTTGTCTCAATATAATTTTGTAGTCCAGATCCTACATGTATAATTTTGTTGCTTTATGATGCTTCCGTGAGCTAGCTTCCAATCATTTTGGCCTACCAAAAAAGATAATTTCCTCTTATTGTTTGCAATAAAATTGACCTTATGTGAAGAACAAATACAAACATCTTCTAAAATGCAACAAAAGTACTGCCGTATTGGTTCCAACTGTGCGTGGCTTAAAATAGAGTATTTCTATATATATTCCTCGTCATTAAAGAATAATCGCGAATACTTCAGTGCTGATCTACTGAATATGAGTATAAGAAAACACTATTAATGGCCAGAATGACATGGCAGGGTTCCAAAAGCGAAGTATCATGACATTGATGTGGTTAATTTTATAGTTTTCTTCCACTTGATGTTTCTTATATACGTTGCGCAGATGTGTTAGCTTCAGTATTATAGAATAAAGAAAATCACGCATGAGATCAAATTCAAAATTAAGAGTTATTTTCCATACTGTGATGATTCTCAGAGAAAATAATCATCTCTATTTCCTTGTGGATACATACCAGAAGGTTTTTTTAACTGAAATGATCCGTGCTTCTATGATTAAATGCCTTGTATCTAGGGCTACACCAGAGAATATTTCAAGTGCTGCATAAAGTTCAGCAGAAGAGAACTTTAACATTCTATCAGATTAATCAACCCTTTAAGATCATCTTCTTCTCCTCACACTCAAAGGATCTTATTGAGATTTAGAAACATGGAGGACCCTCTTCACATGGATTCACGTGTCCTCCTTGATAAATATTGATTTAAAAATCGTTAGCAAATTGTATCAATACAACATTCCAAAGCTAAAGTCGAAGCAATGTTGATGATGGACCCTCATCTGTTCAATAATTACTATCGCACTAATTAAACTAATCCTTCATCTTATTACACCAATAAAAACAAATATGCTCTCCTTTTGTTGTTTCAATTGCCTTTCCAAGTGTTGGGACTCCACACGACTTGCATTTGCAACTAGCGAGACTGAGCTATCATCGAGACAGTGAGAAGCCATTAATCTAACATTAGTTTGAAAGGGAATCCACCCATTAATGAAATGCAAACCACCCATTAATTGAAGCCAAATTATATATTAAAGAGAGCGAGAGATTATTATGAATAAAGTATACAGTGGGGTAGCAGCGGACATCAACCAAGAGAAATCCAGGAACATGTTGGCTTTCCTTTCATGTCCATGTTGATGCTGAAATCCAATCGCGCCGTTCCCCTGTCTTGGAGTACACATCATCATCTTGTATCCAACGAAGCAGACTTTAACCTAATCTTTCAAAAACCAATCAATCTCATTAGGTTTCCTTTCATGAGAGAGAAAAGCCAACCTTGCTGCAAAGAGATGAGTGGCTTGAAATAAGGGTCTTTGATAGGCATGGCAGCTTTCAACTAATCAGGTGTTCGGAGCATAATAACCATTGTTTTTCAAGTATTTTTTATTTGAAAATATATTAAAATAATATATTTTTTATTTTTTCAAATTATTTTGATATATTTAATTAATTTAAAATAAAAAAATAAAAAAAAATTATTTTTTTAAAAAACTCTTTCCAATTATAATATCAAACATTAATTTTATGACATAGTAGACATCTCTTGGTGCGTTTCTAAATCACTAGGTAATATACTATTTGAATAGCCTCACATGATTTTTGGAAAGTTTTAAAAGAAGGCATAACAATTCTTATCTTTTGGTATTCCTTGTACTTGGCTAGTTAAAAATGATTTAGGTTTAAATATGATTTAACCCAATATAAAAAGATGATTTTATATAATTTTGTTTTATTTTTTTTCTCGGTTACAAGTTAGCAAAAAGCGTTTCACTTATACAGGTTATTATTTAAAGATAAATTCAGCTTGTATTAGTAAATAGCCTAATAATATTAAGGGAGCATTTAATAGTGCGACCAAAACATTATTTGTTTTAAATATATATTTTTTTAATAGCTTAAAATTATTAATTTTTAAATATTTTTATATTATTTTGATGTGTAATATTAAAAATAAATTCTAAAAATAAAAAAAATATTATTTTAATATATTTTAAAATGAAAAGCACTTTAAGATATAACCTCCACTAGTATATTCTTAAATCCTAAGTCAAAGTAATTAAGGAAATAAGAATATCTGTATTTTTTTTATTATTCCTTTTGTAACAATTCTTACTATAAATTGTTTAATCATTTATTAAATGATCAACAACTACTGATTATATATATATATATATATATATATATATATATATATATATATATATATATATATATATATATATATATATATATATATATATATATATATATAAAGGTTTTTGCAAGGAAAAAAGTGCCCGAAGTTTGAACAAAACCCTAGAATGTACCTTCATGTTTATCTTCATATCGGAGTTGGCGTGCGCATATATATCTCTGTTTGTGTGCTGGTCGACAGATATTATTGATTACTAGGGCAAGCTAAGATAATTTGTGGTTAGCTATCAGTGACATCCTTATCAAGCCCGGTTTAGGATTATTCAATTAATGGATTATATGACGGTTATACCGGTTAATTTAAATTAATTTGAAAAATTAAAAAAATATTTAAAATTTAATATTTTATAAAAAATTAAAAATAATTTATGTGGATATAAATTAAAAAATTATTTCAAAATATTTTTTATTTCACATTAAAAAGATATTATTTTATATTTTTAAGTTGAAGTATTTGAATCATTTTTTTTTCTTGTGAATATAGAGTATTTGGTTTCAAATTTTGATAAAATAAAATATTTTTTTAGTATTTATATAGTAAAATTTGATATAAGCTAGTAATCAATTGAAAAAGATGAAAAAAAGATTTCTAGTTAGGAAAAAAATACATTTTTTTTTTAAAAAAACAGGTCTTTAACTAGGGTAAAAACACTTTTGATAGAAAAAAAAAACAAGTTACTCAAGTTTCATGTAACCCAGCAGGTGAAATAGTTTTTTTCCAGCCAATTACAAATCTGAGTTTTGAATGAAAAAACTTGGTTAAGAATTCGGGTCATCTGCGGTCTTATCCAGATTTGATAACTATAATATGAGACTCCATTCATGGATACGGTAATAACCAAGCTATTTTCAAACATTTAATTAACAAGATATGCCTAGCTGATCATGTGGTGACTTAATCTTGCAAGTTGAACCACTAATTCATAATTAATAGCTTCATCCATGTGTTAAGGGAAAGGAATGAAGTAGCAGACCATTTAGCTAAACAAAGTTTAAGTAGACCTGATGGATTTATAGCTTAATTAATTGGTTGTAACTCTTCTTTTGTTTGTCTTAGCCTTTAATTAACTTATTAATTGAGCAATATTAAAATCATTCATTATAAAATTAAAAGAACTGAACGTCATGATTTTTCTAACGAATTTCAAGATCGATGAAATATTCCTCTTATGACTAAAAAATCTTTGTTTTATGTTTCTGCCACATTTTTCATAAGATCCCACAGAAGCGAGCAAGCAAGTTTAATACAAGTTAAAAAGGTGAGTTTCCGAGACCAAAAGATTTCAAAATTGGATGACAAATTTTTAAATAATATTATTGAACTCTGGTATATATTCTCTTTAACTAGTCTGTCATTCATCGATCTTAACGCACCCACCCACACATATATCCTATTTTAGAACTGCTCAATTTGTTCTTGTCTAGAAAAGCTCATTGCACAATTCAACTATTAAACTTACACTTTTATTTTCACCCCTTCTTTTCCCTTGAATGATTAGCATGTCATGTTATTGTGCTGTGTGTTATGATTGATATTTTTCTAGTTGCAAAGACTATATAAAACCATATTAAAACAGAATGCAGCACGTTCTGCAACCTTTTATTATATGTCTAGTAAATAGCTCAATTTAATTTTTTAAGCGATGGGTCACAACAAGAAAATTGAAGAATGCCAATGGAATATTCCGCTGGTATTTAGAAAAAAACCATGTTGATATTTAAAATAAAAGAAATATCATTATCGTTAGAAATTCCATCTAAACAATTTTATTCTATGACAATTTCTAATATAAATCATAAAATATTTTATTTTTAGAATAAGTTTTCACCAGACAATCAATTAACAATAAAAAGTATCAACATAGTAAACGTTGACAAAATAATCAATTTAAAGAATATTTTGTCGGTTTTTTCATCAGTATTTTTAATTATTTTGTTGGCATCTCATGACAATCAACACAAAAGAAAATTCTGTCTTTTTCATAAATTAATATCTAACATTCAGCGTAAACAAATAATAATAAGACAAATAAAAATTGCAATAAAGTTAATATTTGGGTAGATTTTATATTTTGTACAAGATTTTAAATTGTTCAATAGTAAACGTCCAAAAGAATGATAAACAAAAATTTGGAACACTAAGCATGTTTGCTGCTTGAAAATGTTAAGCTTGCTGCTTGCATAACGCAGTGACAAGACACAATTCACCGAAGAATGCTTGAAAAACTTCCAAAGTCTCTTCATCATGAGTCTACGTCACTCCATTTTGCAAGCAAACGCCCTTTCAACATTAGAATAGGAATCTTATATCTCAATTGAACCAACAATAACTAAATTATAGAATCACTTTCACCAAAATTGCAAATATGTACATTTTAATGAATTAATTGCTATTGATCAGCCTATCTCTCTTGAAGACTTCAACTTCCATGTGATGAGTTCAAAGATCTAAAAACTAGTCTCACGACTAAGGTAAAATTAATATCATATATCGACCTTCATAACTAACCTTTTCTCTTTACACAAAAGGAATCAAACCCAATTTATTGATTTGAGAAAACCTACATAAATTAAAAAAAATATACAAAAACAAACCATCAAAAATAAAATAAAAACTACATCTTGAGATTATTCCAATATAAAAAATAAAAATGAATTAACGGACGGAGGTTGCATCTGCCGAACGAGGGTTAGGTGGCTAGATTTTTTAGGGGTGTCAGAAATTTGAAGTGCATGGGAGAGAGATCAGGTTTAGAGTTTGAATTCAAATCAATGAATTAAGAAGAAGAAATGGGGAAGAAGAGACGATTGTCAATTTTTATTTTTAAAAAAATTATTGATGGGATTTTTATCTGCAATTTGATATGTTAGGAACATTAATGAAAATATTAATAATATATTTTTAATTTTATTATTGTTTCCACCATAAATTACTAGTAAAATATGTCCATCTCATTTCTCATCGGTAAAGTCATGATGAAATATTTTTTGTCAGCTTTTTCGTTGCTTTTTTCAATGTTTGGATAGTGGGTATGCATGCTTTCCGCAATCCAAAATAACGGACAAACGAAAAGAAGATCAAGGTATGATCAACATCATAATTATTATATCAATTTAGTAAGTTATCCCTATTATTTCTTTCACTCTGTACATGCCTAGTGCAATATTTTGTTTTTTTTATTTATTGATTCTCATCTTATTATAATAAATAAATACTTAATGATACTTTTTTTTTTTTGAAAAGTCTGAAAATAATTACTTGGTCGATGCTTTTTTTGAAAAACCAAGATGAATAAAGAAAAAAATCACTAAAACTGTTGAAGAACTAACAAGCCTGGATTGAAAGAGGCAATATCAAGACAAATGAAAAAACAAAAAAAACAAAGGAGCTATATACATTGATGATAATGCAGTATATTTCTTATAATGTTGCACTGTTTTTCATTAATGAAACGAGTGTACATATAGGTTATAGAGAAACTGATTTACACCTAGACTTAAGGAGTTACACCTAGACTTAAGGAGTCTGTTACTAAATACAAGGACATTTGAATTTGAAATATGAAATGGTGATCTTAATCCTGATATGCCCCCTCAAGATAGGCCACGAGTAGAGAGGCCAATCTTGTCATGCAAGTGCTGGAATTGGGAACGAGGCAGAGGCTTTGTAAGAAGGTCTGCAAGTTGGTCTGCTGAAGAAACATGAGACACACGTAGTTTGCCAGTCTGAACTTTTTCACGTAAGAAATGATAGTCAATAGCCACATGTTTCATTCTGGAATGAAAAACTGGATTTGAGCTTAACTATGTGGCGCCAACATTATCATAGTAGATGACCGGTGTAGTGATCAGATCAACATAAAGTTCAGACAACAACGAACGAATCCAGCATAGTTCAGCAGCTGTAGCAGCAACAGCTCGATATTCGGCTTCAGTTGATGAACGAGCAACAGTCTTCTGTTTCTTAGAACTCCAGGAGATGAGATTATTGCCAAGATAAACAAGGTTGGCACTGGTGGAGGAGTAATCGTCTTTGTTTCCTGCCCAGTCAGCATCGGAGAATGCATGAAGTGATATTGGTGAGTTGCTATGAAGAAGAAGACCAGTATTGAGGGTGCCACAGAGGTAACGCAGGATGCGTTTAACAATTTGCCAGTGTTCATCTGTTGGGGCATGCATGAACTGTGACATTTTGTTAACAACAAAGGACACATCTGGACGTGTTAAAGATAAGTACTGGAGGCTACCAACAATTGTTCTGTACTCAGTAGGATTGGCGAGAGGGGAACCAGAAGACAATGTAAGGGATGAGGAGTTGGTTGGCAATGGAGTAAGAACAGGTTTAGCTTGTTCCATGTGTGTTCTAGCAAGTAGTTCCTGAATGTATCGCCGCTGGGAAAGAAGGATACCATTGGGATGGGAAACAACTTCAACACCAAGGAAGTATGAGAGATTGCCCAGATCCTTGAGAGAAAACCTTTGAGCCAAACGAGTAACAAATTGAGACACAAGATCAGCATTGTTACCAGTGAGGATAATATCGTCAACGTATACCAAAAGGTAGAGTAGATTGGTGCCAGTTGCTCGAGTAAACAGAGAAGTATCAGAATGAGAGTTTGTGAAACCAACAGCCAGGAGAAATGAGCGTAATTCATGATACCATGCTCTTAGAGCTTGTTTGAGGCCGTAGATAGCTTTGTGAAGTTTGCAGATATGGTTGGGATGATCAGAATCAATGAAGCCAGGTGGTTGAGCCATGAATACTGTCTTTGAAAGACTGCCTTGAAGGAATGCATTATTAATATCTAGCTAGCGAAGGGACCAATGGTTGGCGACAACAAGACTAAGCACTAGGCGAATTGTTGTTGGTTTAATGATCGGACTGAAAGTTTCAAGATAATCCATACCTGGTCGTTGATGAAAGCCTTTGGCGACTAGTCTTGCCTTATACCTGTCAACAAAGCCATTAGAATCCCTTTTAATACGAAATATCCATTTACAGCCTACAATGTTCGTGGCTGTCGTAGGACATACAAGTTCCCATGTGCCATTGCTAACAAGAGCATTGTATTCAGCTAACATTGCAATTCTCCAGTTTGGATCTTTGATAGCTTGTGCAATGGAAGTCGGTTCCTGAGGTGTGGAGGGGGTTAGGGTTGCATGGAGATTCAACTTTTGTATTGGTTTTGTGATATGATTTCGGGCTATTGTAATCATGGGATGGTTGGCAGTATGGGTTTGCGAGACTTGGAAGGGTTGAGTGGTACTTACAGTAGGTTGGGAGATCAATGAAAAGGATGGAGAAGGATCTGCAGCAAGAGACAATTCTGGTGCATGTATTTCAGGAGTGCAAGAAGGCGACTGAGCGGGAATTGGCATAGAAACTGTGAGAACATGTGGAAACCAGGAGACAGCTGAGGGTTGGGATGGACAAGGTGATATAGATGTGAGACTTGTGTAGGGAAAAATTGACTCAACAAATTTGACATGACGGGAAGCATAGGTTCTGGAAGTCTTAGGCTCAAAACAGAGATATGCACTTTATGATAGTGAGTAACCAATGAAGACACAGGGTTTGGATTTTGGTTCTAGCTTATGGGAGGAATAAGGACGAAGCCATGGATAACATAAGCAGCCAAAGCTTTTTAACTTAGAGTAGTTTGGTGCAGTTTTGAAAATTAATTCAAAGGGGCTAGAGAATTGGAGTGTTTTGGTAGGCATTCTGTTTATTAAATAGACAGCAGTACTGAATGCTTGAGGCCAAAAGGATAATGGAAGTGAGGCATGGGTAAGGAGTGTAAGTCCGGTTTCCACTATGTGACGATGCCTTCTTTCAGAGTAGCCATTCAATTCAGGGGTATGGGGAGGTGTGGTGAGGCGAGTTATTCCAGTGTTTGAAAGGAAGGCTTTGAGTGCAGAATACTCACCACCATTATCAGAGTAGAGAGTGACAATGCGTTAGTTAAAATAATTCTCAACAATGGATTTGTAACGTTGGAAAACGTCAAGAACCTCAGATTTACGCGTGAGAGGATAAAACCAAAGATATTTGGTGAAGTGATCAACAAATATGACATAGTACTTGAAGCCATTAGAAGATGTAACTGGAGAGGTCCAGACATCAGAAAAAATAATTTGTAGAGGCTGTGTGGACACTAGAGTAGAAGTAGAGAAGGGCAATTTATGACTTTTATTGCAGAGACAAGCATTACAAGAGAATTCATTGGGGATAGGGGAGGAGGATTCTAGCTGATAATTAGACAAAATGTGCTGTAAAATAGGTAATGCTGGGTGTCCTAAACGATGATGCCAGTTGGTGGACGTAGTTTTGACGGTGGAGAAAGCTAAGATTGGTGCAGACGCAGGGTTGGAAGCCGGCCATTCATACACTCCATCCTTAGTGTTGCCTTGAAACAGAAGTGCCCCTGATTGAAGATCCTTCACAAAGAATAAAGATGGTAAGAATTCCACGGAGACATTGTTAGAATTGCAAAATTGATGGACAGAAATTAAGTTGCGTTTCATAGTTGGCACACAAAGGACATTAGACAATGTAAAAGTGGAGTGGGGACATAAAATATTTGTAGAACCAGTGTGTGTGATTGGGAGACTGGTACCATCACCAACCATGACATCATCATGTCCATTGTAAGGGGAGTGGAGTGATAATTTATCGAGATCTGCAGTCACATGATGAGATGCACCACTATCAAGGAGCCATGTGGGATCAGTAGAGGCAGTGTTGGTGACAAAATTAGCTCGTGGCTGCCAAGAAGATGTGGATTGTTGTGTTGAGGAATGCTCAGTAGCTGAAGGCTGAATTGGGATCAGTTGGAAGGATGGACAACGTTTTGCTGTGTGACCTTGAATGCTATAAATTTGGCAAAAACCTTGATATGGTTTTGATGGAGGCCGATATTGGCGATAGTGAGAGTTGTTGATTGATGAATAGAAAGGTCTGAAATTGGGATACCGCCACTGGTGAGTAGTTGCAGAAGAGGAATAAGACGGACGAGGATTGTTGAAACGAGGGGCACGCCATGCATGTGCAGTCTTTTGCATTGGATTGACTGTAATGGGAAAGGACGTAGCCAAGGTGTCTGTTGTTGCATGGGCTTCAAAAGAGAGAAGTTTTTCATGAAGCTCATCAAATGAGATGGGTGTGTCACAAGCTTGGATTGCCCGAACGAGTTCCTTGTACTCATCGCTTAGGCCTTCAAGAATTTTGTCAGTGAGATCTTCTGGATCAATTGGTGCACCTAGGATAGCAAGTTCATCAGCACGTGCTTTAATGGAGTGAAGAAACTCAGTGATGGTCAGAGTGCCTTTGGTTGGGTTTTTAAGTCGGTTTTTGACTTGTTGGATGTGACCTCTAGAAGGTTTTGCATATGTGTTGGCAAGGATGTTCCAAGCTTCCTTAGCAGTACCTGCACAAGCAATGAAAGGAATGATGGCAGGCGAGAGAGAGCTGATTATGGCATTTAGCAATAGTTGATCCTGGTGAACCCAGAGCTTGTGAGAGGGATTTGTGAGCATGTGGTTTTCTGTAGTGATAGTGTTGGGAGGACAGGGAATTGAACCATCAATATATCCAATGAGATCATACCCAATGAACAACGTTTCAAATTGAAGTTTCCAAGAGATGTAATTTGTAGAAGTTAGTTTAAGAGGTGTTTGAGCAATGATATTGATGGTAATGAGAGAAACCTCACGGTGAGTATCTGAGGAGTTGGTTGGGGTGGTCATGGTTCTGTGTTTGGAAGAAAGAAAATTTAGTCTTGCTCAGACCGTGAATTAGCAAAAGAGAAGAGAGACTAATGAAGGAGAACCTTGGATTGCTCTGATACCATGATAGTGCAGTATATTTCTTATAATGTTGCACTGCTTTTCATTAATGAAACGAGTGTACATATAGGTTACAGAGAAACTGATTTACACCTAGACTTAATGAGTTACACCTAGACTTAAGGAGTCTGCTACTAAATACAAGGACATTTGAATTTGAAATATGAAATGGTGATCTTAATCCTGATAATTGATATGTTTAATTAGCTAGTAACTGCACATATATTACTTAATTTTCTCCATGAAATTGTCGAAGAACAAGCATGGATTGAAACACAACCTCTCCACTGCCATTAGAATGCACAGCTAGTCATGCCATGAACACAGATTCTCTAAAGTAATAACATCAAAATTGTGCAATTTACGTGAAATTAAGGGTGGAGGAATATTAAAAGTGACTCGTGCAACCTTAAAAAGTAGTCCAAGAATTGATCATATATCCAGCTGGCAAGATCATCTACGAGAATGCATGCTTGATCTTAACAAATTCACCAAGGAGTAGGAAAATTAAAGCTAATCACAATATTTCCCGTTTTTCAATGTAATTAAACGCTATTTTTTTAACCATAGTTTGTCAAGTTGTAGTGAAGTTTTTTAGGCAAATGATGACAAATTAACGCCATAGGAATTATGCCTTTCTTTAATAAGTCAGAATCCATTTAAGTAATGGTACTCACCATCCTGAATCTTGGTTCATCCTTTTTCATGCAACATCTTCTAGTAAAAAGAAATATATAATTTAAGCTAGTTAGTTTGGAGCCGCCATTCAAATTATATATAGTTTTTTTTTTCTTGTCTCAATGATAAATATATTTTTAATCAGTTTTTGTGTACGGAGATTAAGTTCTTTTCTATTTAATTTAACTTTAAATAAATTATTCACACCCTGATTGATGTGCTGCATGGGATTAATTTTATAAATTATGTATGGTTAATTAATATATTTGAGGTCAAATTTAAAATAAAATATACTTGTCAATTTTTTTATTAAATAACAAGTAAAAGTACCAGATTTTGTTATGATTTCAACATAAGAAAATAAAATTAAGTTGGATAAAATACATTATGTAGATGCCATCCCTTGCCAATATGTAAGCTTTTCTACGATGAGCAACTGATAAATAGTATTACACTCGCAACTTCTTATGCCTTTGGCTTTAACAAGAAAGGGGAAAAAAAAGGAAAAAGAAATTGCCAAAAATAATATGCCGATCCTTAAGAACAACGATGGGTAGTGTATGAATTAGCTTTTCTGGAAAGTAGTGGGTCCCAAATCAAACCTTTACCTTTCCAAAAACGGATCTGTTGACCAGTCTCACCCTTCCTCAGATTCCTCCAGGTGGCATTGCAAGCTTTATCACTCTCTGACAGTCCCTACAAATTAGCGGTTTTCCGTCCAGCCCGCCATACGCGGGAGACATATATATATATATATATATATATATATATATATATATATATATATATATATATATATATATATATTATCCTTTTAAATAGTTGTTATAATTATGATTTAAATTTTTTTTAAAAAAAATATAATTAATTATAATTAGTTGGATTTAGATACGTGTTTGGTAAAAATTATTATTAAAGTTTATATGTAACAAAAAAAACATATATAAAATATTTGATTTGCATTTAAGAATGCGGTTGTAGTTGTTTTTGAAAATGTTTTTTACTTAGAATTGTATTAAAATAACATATTTTTTATTTTTAAAAAATTATTTTTGATATCAATGCATCAAAATAATCTGAAAATATTTAAAAAATATTAATTTGAAATAACAAGAAAAATTAATTTTTTTAAAAGTGATTTTAAAACGCAAAAACAAATCGGGTTTTAAGAATTTTTATAAAACTCATTTAAAAAAATATATAAAAACTGCTGCATAAAAACTGTGTATCAAATTTAATTTTTTAGTGAGCCTCACACCATAAAATGCAATTAGGTTTATTACCATACACCTTATTATATTTGTTTCACCGCAAATGTAAAAGCTAGCAGAAAAGAAACACAGCCCCAGTGTATTTTTACTTTGCAAAAATATTTTTTAATTAAAAATATATTATAATAATATTTTAAATTTTTTTATATTAATATTTGTTTAAATTATAAAAAAAAATTAAATTTATTTTTATAATAATTTAAGAATAAATTTTTATATTTTAAATGAAATTAAAAAAAAGTATCTCTTATATTTTATTATTTTTGCCTCTTATATCTTACAGATAGACATGATGGTAAGACAATTATTACGTTCACTAACTATTTTAAAATCGAATGCCTTATTGTGATTGCAATTTTCGTTTTATTTGCATTTGAAAATGAGATTTGATCGTGCAGTGGGACCTACGTGTAGCTTGTTTGGCCTCACTTGGAGGGGTTTGACGACAAGAAGCCTTAGATGTTTATAAGCAGACGCATGATGATAAGGGAGCCTCTTCATTGCTGGAGGGGAAGAAAACAAGAGAAATTACGTGTTAAGATTCTTAAAAAAGCCCTTTTTTTATGCCTATCTACACAGCTATTTGGATCTTTAGTGAAATTATCTAATTACTAAATTGATTATGGGTGACGTTACTTGCAATAAGATGCACTGATTCTCTAGTCTAAAAGTTAATGATACTTCAATATTAAAACATTTCTTAAGGTTTAACATGATTAATTTGCAAGGAGGTTGCAATCCATGCATATTATACATAATTAGAATTTGAATTTTATATAAAGAAAAAATAAAATATATATTTTTTTATACAAGTACACCAATCTAAAAGAATCCAATGTCATATAAAGCTTTAGTCATCATGTAGAAAGTTGGCTAAAAATACATATATACATACGTGTATAGAATGATAAAATTGAACAAAAAAGATCAATTAAAAAATTACCTAAAAAGACGACCCGAATTAACCTGTCAAACCTACAACTTGAATTATAAAACTAAGATAACCTCATAAAAAGTAAATTGAAATAAATTATAAATTTCAATTTCCAATCAGCCTAACATTAAAAAATAAGATTAAAAAAATCAAATAAAAAAGAACATAAAAAATGACTCGAGTCAATTCATCAAACTCATAATCTAAGATATTAGATTGATATAACCTCATAAAAAAAAATTTTAATTTGGGTGGAGCTTATCCTAGTTGGGCCAAAGTCGGCCCAGAATAAACTGGGCCAACATTGGCCCAAGATATGGGTTGAGTTGATGTTGACCCAATAGATATTTTTTCTTTCTTTTTTATGGGACTAGGTCGGACTCAACCTCATCATTTTGGTCTAGGTCGACACTAGTCTAACCCAATGAACACTAGAAAACTCTCTACTGTTCACTTACAGAACAATGAAGGTGGCACACAAAGAAAGAGAAGAAGAAGAAAGGGAAGGGAAGCTGACCTAGCGGTGGAGGTTCCAAGCATTGTTGTTTTTTTTTCGTTTCAATGTAGAGGCACATATTTCTTCTTCTTTTTTTCTGTCTTTTTGTTTATGTTTTTTCTTCTCTCTTATTTTTGTTCCTCCTCCTCTTGTTCTCTCTATCGTTTATGTTTTTATGCTTCTTTCTCTTTGTTTTCTTCTTTCGTTCCTCCTCTCTGTTTTTTTCTTTCCTTTCTATTTTCTTTCTTTTTGTTCTCTATGTTTTTCTTTGTCCTCTTTATTTATCCCCCATTCTCCTCTGGTATTTATAAGGGGCAGGAGGAGATGGAGCTACCTTATCCCTATCAAGTCATGGTGCAGGAGTAGAGTGGCTGGGGTGACCTCTATGCATCTGCCCCAAAACTGCTTGTAGGGCTTGTCCCCCTGCCTCATTTATCATGGTGGGAGGCCATGAGGGGGTGTGGGTGGTGACATAAGGGTGAGAGAGGGAGAGGTAGACTTTGTAAAGGAGGGGAATAAGGTTTTTCTTCCCCTGCCTTTGCGCATCCAGGTAAAGAAAATGGCAAATAGTACCATCAAAATAGCACCATATATATATGTAATGAATAGTGGATGAAACAACGTTATTTTGTACAAAATGAATCGTTTCATTTAAAAGAAAAATAGCATCAAAAAGTCTATTTCCAAATTAATCTTTAATTTTTTATTTTTCAATCTAGTCCTCAATTGAGATTTTGATTTTAAGAATCAATTCAATTGCATTCCTATCAAATTCAAATGTCAGCCATGATGTTGGCTGCCCTTTTCTCTTTGGTTCTTAGATTTGAATTTGTGTATTTTAACTTTTTAACTCGTTAACAAACTTGTAATTTTTTCAATTTAGCTCATGATTTTGTCAATTTTAGCCTTTATATTGGCACGTCCTTTTCAATTTGGTTCTTGATTTTGAATTTATTCAATCGAGTCCCAAATTGCCTATCTAACTTCAATATTTATGCAATTAAATCCATAATTGGACGAAATTAACTATTAAAAATTGTAATGCGACTCTCAAACTTTAATTTCTTCCAATTAAAATCTAAATTGACTCAAAAATCAATTTTTCTTGCAATGAAACCCTTCATAAACTCAATTAATCTCTCAACAAAATCTAACTGAGTCTTTAAACATCTGGTTTTGAATTTTTCTTCATCAAATTGAATTTTGTTTGTCAATAGAACCTTCATCGGTAAAAAATATATTGTCAAATTTCAATCTTTGTATTTTGATTTTTCTCAATCAATCTTTGATCATTTTCTGGGCGCCCCTATATCTTCTTCTCACTGCAATAATTTTTTTTTTCCTTTTTTTTTTTTTTTATATGAAGATCAAAAATAAATAACAACAAATCTTATATGATAAAAATGCAGAGAGTTTTGAAGATAAATCCAATGATATCCTGAGCAAACTTTGTTAAAAAAATAAATCAAATTCAATAATTTATATATATGTGTGTGTGGCACCTTGTCTAAATGACCAGGCTTAACCGGCCCCGACTAGAATCTCTTCCTCTCTCATCCTTCTCTCTCTATTTTTTTATTCCTCTCTCTTCTTTATTTTTCCACGAACTTCAATAATTTTCATCAAAGAAACTGCCTGCACACATATACAAATTAATTTCAATACAAGTATTAACACGCTATCTTTTTTTAATTGGATAATAACACGGCTAACCAGACCGTTGTTTTCTATAGCCAATCAGGATTAAAATTTCTTTTCAATAAGTAGTTTCACAAGTTACGCAACTTTACAAGCTTAGGCTCTCATCATGCTTGCAGACATTTTATTAGCTCATCTTACATGTGAGCTGCACTAGCGGTGCCACTTATATTTTAAATTTATATTTTATTTTACTACTAAATTCAATTTATTTTGTGAGCTACACTTCATCTTCGAAGATTAGTTAAATACCCTTATTGCTCAATTATACAAGTATAATTACCCAACTCTACACTAATCATAAATACAATTTTGCATATAGTTAATTTCTAGTTCATGTATCATTAAAATATTCCTCTGCTAAAACTGATTTAATTATGAAAGGGTATTTTAAGACACCTATAGAAAAAAATAGTTTACACGTGAGAACAACCCAGTTCATTGTTAATCGTGAGAAACAAGGAAATCTTCTGAAAATCTCCATTGACACTTCATCATCGCACATTTGAAATGAGTCTGGATGAGAATTTATAAAATAGGAAATGTTATTATCATTACATAGCTATAATTCTAATGTACATTGTAATAAACAAAAGAAGATTAATAATTAATAACTAAGCGTGTCTTGTCATGAAACAACACATTTTTGTCATTTCTGCGTTTCAATCTCATTTAACACTAATAATCGTGAAAGGATTAAAATAAATCACAACAAACGCAGTCAGGTGTAAATGGTCGACCTATGACTGATCGCCGGCTTTACAATAAAATATATGCGTGGCTGGGGACTTTGGCTAAGAGAACCGTCAATTATAAATATATTAATGTGATTGATTTCCATGTTTTATATTATGATAATCACCGTATTGGGAACTTGGAGAAATCTGATTGTGCTTCCTAAATTATTTAATGCAAGTATTACCATCCCTAGATGACTGGTTAAAATCTGTCGGTGACTTGCTTGTAATTGCACGTACCGGCTGCTTTCAATAAGAGGATAAAAAGTCTACATTTTGACCAACATTTTTTTTCTCTGGACTGACCCTCCCATGCTTGCAATCTCCGGGGAAGTTGCTTGCAGTGTACAAGATAGATCCAACTCAACTTGAAATCATTCGCTTTAATGTTCATACAGAAATTCAAGATGTGGCTGTAATTTTTATTTAATTGAAGTGTTTGTATAGTGTTTTGTCCATTGAGACTTGGAAATTATACTACTAGGACTATGTCCAATTTCTAGAAGACGAAGGGTGAGGTGAAATATATATAGGGACTTAGGGATGGAGGAGATTTATCTTTATTTTTGTAAGTTTTATACACAAACTAGCCCAAGATTCTCTACATATAAAAAAAGAAAAGGAAGAAGAAGAAGAAGAGTGTTATCTCCACTGCATAGTCCAAAACCTACCGATCAAAATACAGTATTTTAACAATTAGGTAGACTACAACTTTCACAAAGCTCAAGGATTTATGCTGCAGCCTGCAAGCAATTTTTCCTTAGTCAAATCTTGTATGTGGAGGCATAAGTACAGATTTTGCGAGATTCTAATCATCCAAAATTCTTGAACCAGAATCATCTGCCTACATAGAAAGATAACCCTCCATCCTACAATGCATGTTTATGCCTTAGAGACTGTTTTTACGCTTGTAATTGTGGTTGTATGCATTTTTTAAAAAATATTTTTTAAAAATATTCTATACCGTAATATCAAATACAAAATTATTATTACTCTCTTACATGGAAGAAGCATGTGTCTAGAAAGAATGACTGAATCATTAAATTTTATTCCTCGAAAACTATGGAAGCCCAGTGTTGCAGGCCTAGTATGATTTAGCTATGAGAAGCTAGGCCTGGTTGACCTTGCTTGTCTTGGACCTTAAGGGCTTAGATTCACCACCAGCTCTGTTTATGAGTTATGAACTTGTTGACTGGGCTCTCTTAGCAATCTAACTTCCAAGGCTCAAATTTCAACGGCAACTGGAGATTTTGATGTCCCCAGACCCATTCAAAGCATACTTTCTTCGCCCATTGTAACAGTAAGACCTATAGCTTTGAAAGACTCTAATGGACGTCTCCGCATCTGTTTGCAAAAAGGCCGAAACCATGTGTAAGGAATGGAAGTGTATCGTGGTCAAATACAAGTTATTTGAGTTGAAAATAGAAAATTCATGAGTTTTATTTTTCAAAACTGGTACACAAGGAAGCACACTCCCTCAAATTTATTGAAAATACAGCCACCATTCTCATGAAAACTGCATATGGGATTTGGTAAGAAATCAAATTAATTCCAAAAAAATCGTATAAGAAAGCGTGAACGATCTTAAAACTGAAGCATGAGCACTCAATCAGAGGCTGAGAATTTAAGCAGGGAAAGAAAGACTTTTCTTGAGACAGTTATACAGAAGGGTAATTGAAAATACAGCCACCATGCGTTCTTTTTTTTCTTCTTTTTCTTTTTCTTTTTCCTCGTTGTGCTATATATATTTCACTGTACTTTAATTATTTTTGCTTTCTTCCTCCTGATAATAAAGAAACAGTCATGCATGCACAATTCAATACCTAAAGAATAATACTGGACGAGTCTGATTTCAAGACCCAATCAATCTAAGAAACATTGAGAATGTATTCCTGAGTTCATTATAGCTCTCTGATGCCAGTAAAAGCTGAGGAAATACATAACGCGTGCATACAGGTATTAATAAATAAATAAATAAAATTATGCATTTGCAGGGTTTGGGCAGCTTGCATGTGGACTACTAACGAAGCTCTTGGAAAGCAAACAAAAAGTAAGTCATTATCTATCGTTAATTTTTTGTTATGTACATTTCCCCATAGAACCAAACAGTCAATACCCACTTAGGGAGGAGCGATGTAGCTAGAAGCAACTGGTCACCATGGTTGTAATCCTCACCTGTAACCCATTTCCCAGCAGCCATGACCTATTTCCACTAGTCAAGTAGCGATCATCAATCGTGTTGGTTGAAGTAGGTAGTAATTAATTTATTATGCCAGAATCTACATAGACAGCAAAGTCCAAATTAATTACTCATTTGGGCAACTTTACTTTCTTATAAATGTTTCGTGGCCAAAAGTTTAGAGGATCAATGCATTGGGGCTAGAGCTGCCTTTCTATTTATGATTTCCTCGAGTACATTATTATAATGCTGGTTTGTGACTTTCTAGTTTATAATTTAGGTGTATTTAGTCTTGCGTACTGAGCTAGATCTGTGACGAAAAGCATTTTCTCTCCTTCTGGAGAAAATAAAATATACCCCCATGTTGGCTTTGAGTATAATAAACTCATCTGTCTTTCTCTAGCGATATATATATATATATATATATATATATATATATATATATATATTTATCTTCAAGTTGCCAATGACTCTTATTAGATTAACTTCAAGCAATCTAAAAGCATGAAAGACAATCCTTTGTATTGATATTTTATTTGGGATACAGAGCCCCTTCCACAGGCGCTTTTACCAGAACAAAACACATTCCAAGTAGCTAGTGAAGAACATGTTCTGGCATCCAAAATTTTAAGCCAAGTTGCGTTTATAAGAAGATTCGAGGCCCATGATCCTTTCTGACTCCAGCTTCTTTGATCCTAAAATCCTAGTGTTTTAGTATTCAAGAAGCAATATATTGAGGGCTTGTCTGCCGCTCTTCGTGAGACACAAACAACACTGACAAAGTATATATATTGCCAAGTTGCAAGAATCTAATTTAGTTCTTGTTACCAAAAGAATGAAAAATTATTATCTTTCGGAACTTGATATGAATGAAAAGTGTAATTGACTTTGTATTTGTTTGGAGAGAGACATTAGCTTGAAATTGCATACTTTTTTTTCTTTTTCATCTCAACAACTTGGAAGCCCAAGTCATAGCATTAGAATCATCACTACTTGATCTGGATTAGATTATAAATTACGCTTTAGTTTGGACATTGAATAGACCCTAATTAGAAGGGTTTATATATATATATATATATATATATATATATATATATATATATATATATATATATATATATATATATATATTGTCGATACACGACGTCGGGCGACGGCTCCTCGTTTTTTGTTTATTTAACAAAAAAGATTTGTTTAATTGGGGGAAATGAAAATTTTATTGGAGTCGCCATCTAGTAATTTGAGGGAACTAGAAATCCCAAATTAGACACTGGTTCCAAAGATTCGGGTATTGGGTTAGTTATGATTAAGGGAAGGTAGACACCACCCTTAAAACATCCTTTCAAAAGAAAGGTTACCCTTACTTGTGTGTTTTTTTATTTGATTTAAATGCTATTATATTTTGAGCTTATTTGCAATTTTGTTTTTTTAAAATAGTTAACGTCAGTCCCTAAAAATAGGAGACACGTTAAAAAATGACATCAGTCCCTAAAAATAGGAGACTTGTCTAAAATATTGACGTTTAACCCTAAAAAGGAGATTTACGTCTAAGTTACCAAAAAAACTATGGATATAATCCATATTGGTATTTAAACTTTTGACATCGGTCCTTTTATGAAAAAGAGACGTGTCGACGAACAGTATTTGTTTATAAAATTATTTTTATATCGTTGAGAAATGGGTATCCCATATTTGAGATTTGGGGCTTTGGACCCACGAACGATAACCCGATAGGATGGGTGTTGGACCCGCGTTGTTATATATTTTTTTATTATTTTTTTTTATTTTACAACATGCAAGAAAATTTATATACAAAATAACAAAAATGATAGAAATCTAAAAAAAATTACTTGAGCGCCACAGTATAGGTAAAAGACTGAAATACCCTCGGATTTATCAGAAATTTACGAAAATGCCACTGGCGGCGCGTGTGGCTCACGCGTGGCTACTGTTGGTGGCGGCGAGATTTTCAGGCGAGATTTCTGGCCAACCGATGGTCGGTTCTGGTAGATCTGAGGTCGATGATTCTGTTGGTGGTGGTTTCGACGGACGTTGATGGCTGACGAGGGAGAATCGACGACTTGAAGCTTCGGTGGCCGGCGACGATCGCGGCCTTTTGCCGGCCAGATGAGGCGGTGACAACGATTAAAACCACCGGGGTTTTACTTTACAGCATGTGAGGAACCTTTCTGTGGTGTTTCGGAGGCTTGATACGGCCGGAGATGGGAGATCGGAGGAGAGAGAGAGAGTCGCCGGCGAGAGGAGAGAGATGCTCTGAGATTTACTACGGTGCGGACGCGTGTATGATGTACCGGTGCCGCTGAAGGATGTAACCGTTGGATCTTGGATGAAACGATCGGATGGCTGTGATTGGCTAGATCTGCAGGTTAATCGGACGGCCCAGATTGTCTGGTTTTTGATCCTGTGTGGCGCGGTGCACCGCAAGCTCGGTGCACCGGATGACGTGGCGCAATGGGATTAAATCTTGAATTAATTCAATGGCTGAGATGAGTCGGGATATATTTGGTATTTTTCAAATTGTTTTTTTTTTAAAATAATATCCTACTCTGGCGAAGAAAACTAAAGAAAAAAAAAACATGCACAGTGTTACAATTCTTTCTCCTCTTTTCTGCTTCTTTTATTTCTCTTTTTTTCTGCCCCCCGTTTTCTCCCTAATCTTCGGTGGCTATTTATAGCCACTAAGGGGACAGCTGAGCGCCTACTCCGTTCATAATTCACCTGCTCAGCCAACTGCCCCGCCAATCATGCAACTACTCTGCTGACTTGTATTATTATTATTATTTTTTTTTCTTGTTTTATTATATATAATAATAAATATTTATATAGATAAAATTAAAAATTCAAATCAGTATTATAAAAAGCCAGTTTCAACCGCTAACACAAAAAACATTTGATAGGTATCAACCCGGTAAACCGGGTTTTAACCGAAAAATGATGGTTTTGACCAAAAAATAGCTCGAAACTCATTTTTCATCCCGGTCGACATGGTTTGACCCGTGTTGACCCGGTGAACTCGGTTTTGGTCAGAAATGACGTTTTTAACCCGAAACAGTCCGGAACTCATTTTTAAACCTGGTCGACATGGTTTGACCCGTGTTGACCCGGTGAACTCGGTTTTTGTCGAAAATGACGTTTTTTGACCCGAAACAGCCCGGAATTCATTTTTAAACCTGGTCGACATGGTTTGACCCGTATTGACCCGATGAACTCGGTTTTGGTCGAAAATGACGTTTTTGACCGGAAACAGCCCGGAACTCATTTTTAAAACTCGTCGACATGGTTTAACCCGGTGGACTTGGTTTTGATGGAAATATGCGGTTGACTCGAGAAAAATATTTTTTGAATTTTAAACTTTTTTCTTAATTTTTTTGGATTTTTATAAATAATAATAGAAATAAAATAACATTCAGAAAAATCTTGGTGAATCCAAAATTGGGTTACAACAGTTGCCCCCTCTTTACAATGCTTACGGTGCAAAGGCACTGGAAAATTCATTTTCTTTTGACTTTGCATAGTAAGTTTTGTAAAGAAAAACGATGGTGTTATTGAAAAATATACAGATTTTCAGTTGGTCTATTCTTTTAGGCGACTTGCCCAAGTGAAAAACATGAAAGTGTTTTCAACAATGGTTTAGTGAAATACATGAAAGTGATTTCAACAATGGTTTTGTGAAATACGTGAAAGTGATTTCAACAATGGTTTTGGGGGATACATGAAAGTGATTTCAACAATGGTTTTGTGAACTGACCCGTTTGTGAAATACATGAGAGTGATTTCAACATTGGTTTTTTGAACTGGCCCGTCTGTGCAATACATGAGAGTGATTTCAACATTGGTTTTTTTTTTTTTTTTTGACTACCACGATGATAAAATGCGAGGAAACTCGTAAGTGGTCTCATTGTTTCAGGCAACCTGCCCGATAGTGAAGAAGAAAGCAAAGAATTTTGTGAGTGGTCTAATTGTTCCAGGCGACCTGCCCGATGATAAAATGCGAGGAAACTCGCAAGTGGTCTAATTGTTCCAGGCGACCTGCCCGATAAATGAAAAAAATGCGAGGAAACTCGCAAGTGGTCTAATTGTTCCAGGCGACCTGCCCGATAAATGAAAAAAATGCGAGAAAACTCGCAAGTGGTCTAATTGTTCCAGGCGACCTGCCCGATAAATGAAAAAAATGCGAGGAAACTCGCAAGTGGTCTAATTGTTCCAGGCGACCTGCCCGATAAAATGCGATGAACTCGCAAGTGGTCTAATTGTTCCAGGCGACCTGCCCGATGATAAAATGCGAGGGAACTCGCAAGTGGTCTAATTGTTCCAGGCGACCTGCCTGATGAAAAAAAAAATGCGAGGAAACTCACAAGTGGTCTAATTGTTCCAGGCGACCTGCCCGATAAATGAAAAAAATGCGAGGAAACTCGCAAGTGGTCTAATTGTTCCAGGCGACCTGCCCGATAAATGAAAAAAATGCGAGGAAACTCGCAAGTGGTCTAATTGTTCCAGGCGACCTGCCCGATTGATAAAATGCGATGAAAGTCGCAAGTGGTCTAATTGTTCCAGGCGACCGGCCCGATGATAAAATGCGATGAAAGTCGCAAGTGGTCTAATTGTTCCAGGCGACCTGCCCGATGATAAAATGCGAAGAACTCGCAAGTGGTCTAATTGTTCCAGGCGACCTGCCCGATGATAAAATGCGATGAAAGTCGCAAGTGGTCTAATTGTTCCAGGCGACCTGCCCGATGATAAAATGCGAAGAACTCGCAAGTGGTCTAATTGTTCCAGGCGACCGGCCCGATGATAAAATGCGATGAAAGTCGCAAGTGGTCTAATTGTTCCAGGCGACCGGCCCGATGATAAAATGCGATGAAAGTCGCAAGTGGTCTAATTGTTCCAGGCGACCTGCCCGATAATGAGCTTCAGGGTTGATGAAAACTTCTAAAGGAAGTCATACCTGTACGGTTGAGATTTGATCTGTAAATCGATCTCAAAGATGATGTAAGCTTCTCACGAAAGTCGTATATGTACAGCTGAGATCTGATTTGCAAATCAATCTCAAAGATAACACTCAAGAAAGTCTTACATGATTTGCAAATCAATCTCAAAGACGACGCTCAAGAAAGTCTTATATGTACAGCTGAGATCTGAGTTGTGAATGGATCAGGAAAGCTTCTCAAGGAAGTCCTGTATGTACGGTTGGGATTTGATCTTCTATTGAAAATGATGGCAGGAGCAAATTCCCTATAAATCACGCAGTATTGGGCAAAAGAAATTATCAACTTCTCACATTTTCAATACTCTCAGAGTTCTCAACTTTTGAAGTTTAACCATGTCTTCCTCTTCTTCCAATGCTAATCCAAACCTTGCTCCTGCGGCAGAGCCTGTAGTTTGGCGTACTACTTTTGAAGTGAATGGTCGTCCAGTTACAATAGAGGATACTGTAATGGACAATGAAGATATTGTTGTAGCCGTGGCTAGGGACATGCTCCTTCCTCGTGATGAATTAATACTGGCAGCCAGGACCGATATTGAAGCAGTGAATCAGTCACTTGCTCTCAGTATTAGAGCTACTTCATCTTTGGTGAACATGGCGGAGCGTCTTCATGCCAGAAGACTTGAGTTGAATACTCAAATTCCTGAGCTCCATAATCAGATTGAGAATTTAAGGAAAAGGCTCCATGATGAGAGACGTTACAGAAACGACTTAGAGAGGAGAAACGAAGAGCTCAATGCACGTGTTGACTTTTGGAGGGACTATGTTAACACACGACACCTCGAGTTCGAGGAACAGATGGAACGCATAATTAACCAGTTTGAGGAATTTCGAGTAATGATGGATCATCAGCGAGCTGAAAATATCCCTAATCGTCCTCGCAGTGTTTAACGTTTGTACTTGTAAACCATTATGCCCATGAATAAAAATCCATCTTTCTCGTCTTTATTCATGAATTTTGCTTTTATGGAATTGCCACATTTGATATGATTTAAAGAACTTCAATTCATCTTTGTCTCGTTGGATCCCGTGAGGAGTTTTGTTTCGAGAGATATCTGCAAAACGAATATGCGATGCTTGTGAAGTGAGATGATATGCAATGCATCTTACCTGTTTTTGAAATATAGATCCCCGTTCATCTTGTTTGAGGGTTTTGACGTTGAGTGAGCTCTTTTGATTTACGCGTACTTCAAGTCTACTCAAGCTGACCCATGTTGTCCATTTTCTAAGATAAGCATTGTTTGAGTTTCCTAACAGTCACTGCACGTTTCTCTATTGGTAACTTCACTGAGAGAATCAGCTTCTCTGTGGCCCAACATTGTCCTGGGATTTCATCTGCATTTCTCGTACTGAAGATGTATCAGTTATCTTGTTGTCTAACTGATCATATTGTAAGAGTCAACAATCTCTTTTCATAGATACTGGACATCATAATATTTCAGTCCTCATGCTAGAAGAAGCCCACAGTTTATCACGTGTATTTTCCACTAGGGAAGCAAATTTCTTTGTGCCATTACAGATCTGGTAACCGCTTCTCTGCCCCCTGGGAGAATTAACTGCCTCATTTCATTTCCTCCTTTGCTCTTGTTGTCATTAGAATCTCTGATTTTCTAATGGTGCCTCATAATGTGTTATATGCTCATTTTTCTTACAAAGAAAACCTTTTTCCAAAAATGATTTTTCAAAAGATCTGTTTTGTTCTCGAAAACTGAAACTCTCAATGTCTGTTTATAACAATGTTCAGGCAATTCTGGGGCTTTATGTCAAATCTCTTGGTAAAAGTAATCTCAGATGAAGGTAAGTGATGAGATGACCTTCTGCTTTGGTTTTCAAAGTGTTCAAGCGATTGCTTGAAGGTATTTTGAGACAAAAGAAGCAATTTGCCTTTTAGTTTTAGAAACACTTTTTAACAGCATGAATAATAATGAGTAATTATTTGTTACGCCATGACTCTTTATGGAAAAGTCTCTTATATTTTGAGAACGCCGTTTATGGATCCAGGTTGCTTACTTGATTAGAAAGGACTTCAAAGGCACGTAATGTATTTTATGGCTCAAGGCTATAAAAGAAAGAGTATTCCATAAGCTCAAAAAAGTGTTTAAGGGCTTATAAACTATAGATCACTATTATCTTGTCTTGGCATTTTCTTTTGCTACCTTGACAACAAAAATGATGCTAAATATTCCAAATGAGGAACTTCTGTTTTCTTTTTGTTATTCCCATATTTGTTAGGAATTCTCTCAATTGTTTGGAATTTAATTGAATTCTTTGTTGTCAGACTTTCTTTATAAGCTCACATGCCTTCAAGACAATTTCCTTAATCATATTTCTCTTTTTGCCCCCTAGTGTAGGGTGTGATCTTAGTTAAGGTTCTCATGAAAGAAAAGGCTTTAAATAGACTCAGCTCAAATTGGGACTGCAAAGGATAATTTTAAAGAAAGTGAAAAGAATATCAAATATGGCCTTTCCTCATTTCAAGTAAGATCAGTTAAAACCAATAAACTTTGTCCATATCCAAAGTAATGCTTTGGATTTGTAAGATACCATGTTTTGCGAGTCCATGACAAACTAATGTACTACCAACCATTATTCATGCTGATAAAATGTGGATCTAAGACATAATTTGGGTGATGTTCCAATTGCATGTTTTGATTTGTTTGGTCATCTCTTTCAAAGGAATTGTTCTGAACATTATTCCAAACAAATCATTGATTTATTTCATTGAAATCACAAACAAAATCAGTTCTTTTAAAACCTCATTTAAGAAGAATGGATTCTCCTGTAAAAAAGTTTGAAAGATCAAATTGTTGAGTCATTGAGATCATGCATGGGTTTTTTTTTTGGTGAGGTATAATGCAAAGAGAATTTCCTGGCCAAAACTTTATTGATTTGATTGGATGAAACCATCATACATAATATTTTTTCACAGAATCAGAGTTCACAGGCCTAGGTAAATCATCTCCATCCATCCTAGTTAACAACAGAGCTCCTCCGGAGAATGCTTTCTTCACTACATATGGGCCTTCATAGTTTGGTGCCCACTTGCTTCGGTCTTCACTTGGTAATGGCAAGATTTTTCGTAGTACAAGATCCCCTTCTTTGAATTCCCTTGGTCGAATTTTCCGGTCATATGCTTTGCCCATCCTTCTTTGGTACAGCTGGTGATGGCAAATTGCAGTCAACCTCTTCTCACTTATCATGTTTAGCTGCTCATACCTCACTTTAGCCCATTCAGCTTCTTCTAGCTCAGATTCTATTAGTACTCTCAGAGATGGAATTTCTACTTCCAAAGGCATCACCGCCTCCATCCCAAATACTAATGAGTAAGGCGTAGCTCCAGTGGATGTCCTTACTGCTGTACGATATGCATGCAGAGCAAAAGGAAGCATGTCATGCCAATCCTTATAAGTGACTACCATCTTCTGGATAATCCTCTTGATATTCTTGTTTGCAGCTTCGACAGCACCATTGATCTTTGGTCTATAAGGAGACGAGTTTGAATGCTTAATTTTCCACTTCGCACACAATTCTGTGATTATTTTTCCATTAAAATTTTGGGCGTTGTCGGTCACTATCTTCTCAGGTGTACCGTACCGACATATCAAATCTTTCTCAATGAAGCACTTGACCACTTTTTGAGTTACATGAGCATAAGAGTTGGCCTCCACCCACTTTGTGAAGTAATCAATGGCTACTAAGATAAATTGATGCCTATTGCTGGCCTTTGGGTTGATTGGACCAATCACATCTATTCCCCACATTGCAAATGGCCATGGTGATGTCATATTAAACAGAGGAGATGGAGGTGCATTTATCTTATCACTGTACACTTGACATTTATGGCATTTTCTGACATAATCGATGCAATCTTTCTCCATGGTCATCCAGAAGTACCCAGATCGTTGCATTTGTCTAGCCATCATATGCCCCCTTGCATGAGTTGCACAAATGCCTTCATGAATTTCTTGCAATGCTACCTTAGCTGTGATTTCATCTAGACATCTTAGTACAGTGCCATTGAATGATCTTTTACATAGAATTTCTCCATCTAGGTAAAATTACATGGCTAGCCTTCTCAAGGTCTTCATATCTGCTTTAGATGCCTCCAATGGAAATTCTCCTTGTTCTTATCGCTTGTTCTATTCTCTCAGCGATAGTTACAGCATCATAGAAATGCTGAGCTGAACTACCCACTAGGTGTTCAAAGTATGGAGATTTAAAAGTGTTAGAAAATAGAGTGACCATTTCTTTTTCTAACAAAGAGGGTTGCACATGAGATGCTTTTTCACGCCATCTCAAAGCATATTCTCTTACAGTCTCTTTGTTGCCCTTCTCCATGACTAACAAGCTTGACCTGTCCGGGGCTACCTCCATGTTGAATTTATAATGTTCAACAAAGGCTTTTACCAAATCTTTCCACTTTCTGATCTTAGTATTGTCTAGCCTTGTATACCAACTTAGTGCCGATCCAGAAAGACTGTCTTGAAAGAAATGGATGAGAAGTTTCTCATCATTCACTACTTCTGCCATCTTATTGCAGTAAGATTTAAGATGAGTGACTGGGCATTCAGTTCCAGTATACTTGATGAATTCTGGTACCCTAAATTCTTTGGGTACAACTACATTTGGAACTAAACACATTTCTGCAGCATGAATAAGATCATATAAGTCTGCCCCTTCAACTGCCTTCAATCTTTCTTCCAGAGCGGTCAATTTATCATAATCGATATTTTCAGAAAATTTCATCCTTTGTGGGCCATCGGTTGTCAGGTTTACAGTAATTGGCACTTGTGCTGGTAGAACATTAGCAGTGAACTGTTGTTCAAATGAAGAGGGATTTGCCCCTAAATTTTGAGGCGGGAATACAAAGGGAGTTGATGACATAGTTATAGATGGAGTTGCAACTGCCGGCTGAGTAGAGGTACCTTCCCCAGACTTCGATACTAGGGCCTGCTCGAGTAGACTTGTAAGTCGTGCTATATCATTTTTCATGTTCTCCAACTCTCTTTGATAATGAGCCTCTAGATGGGCCCTTTCTTCGTTCTCCATGATCTTCCTTCGTAGTCGAGTGTAATGAATTTTATTGTAATTTGGGGGACCTATATTTCAACCCAGATGAATGCGAGTAAACTAAATGAAATGTATAAATGGATGCAAAATGCCATATGGTTTATGCATGCTTGTTATTGGTTTCACAAATTTTTTTTCACTTATGACGAAGAATAAACCAGATCAGATTCTCTTAAAAAGTTCTCACTGAGGACTCCAAACCTACAGGGACTTGAACCGATTTAGGGGAGAAATTTGATGTCATATTCTGATGGCAAACAATCCCCTTAATCATGTTGGTTCAATTCTGATCTGGTCAAAAAAAATTCCTCAATAGTAATGGTTTTTTTATTTTCTAATTTTTTATTATCTCACACTTCTTATAAAGATCGGTGGAGATTTAATAAGAATATGAAATGTATATGAACATGTATGTTAATGTATTGATATTTGTTTGTGTCCTAAAAGGTATATCCTAATTGATAGGATCTAGCTCATAAGGTTTTGCTTAGTTTATTCTATCCTTAAAGATATTTTTTGGTTCCTAGATTGCCCGAATTACCCATGGGGTAGTCGGCCTCTTAACCTTATACAACATGAGTATGGGAAGAAAATTCCACAATACCCGTTGCATAGGGTGAGTTACAATCCAAGCGAAAGTCCAGATGAGCATCAGTGGATATAAGTCACACTTGCCACCTGAATCTTTCTTTTCTAATCTTAAAAAAAGACGAGCTCGGGTCCAGAGCTTTTATGGGTTCACTGTGAAGTGTGTGAATACACAAATAAATAACATGCATGCATGTGTAATACACTAAAAATGAAATGATTTACAATTGATATTGCATAAAATAAATAGTGCAAATAAAATAAATACTCAAAAAAAAAATAGCAATAAAAAAAAATGAAAAGCACACACAAGCAGTTGGTTCAACCCTAAATCCCCAGTGGAGTCGCTATTCTGTCGATACACGACGTCGGGCGACGGCTCCTCGTTTTTTGTTTATTTAACAAAAAAGATTTGTTTAATTGGGGGAAATGAAAATTTTATTGGAGTCGCCATCTAGTAATTTGAGGGAACTAGAAATCCCAAATTAGACACTGGTTCCAAAGATTCGGGTATTGGGTTAGTTATGATTAAGGGAAGGTAGACACCACCCTTAAAACATCCTTTCAAAAGAAAGGTTACCCTTACTTGTGTGTTTTTTTATTTGATTTAAATGCTATTATATTTTGAGCTTATTTGCAATTTTGTTTTTTTAAAATAGTTAACGTCAGTCCCTAAAAATAGGAGACACGTTAAAAAATGACATCAGTCCCTAAAAATAGGAGACTTGTCTAAAATATTGACGTTTAACCCTAAAAAGGAGATTTACGTCTAAGTTACCAAAAAAACTATGGATATAATCCATATTGGTATTTAAACTTTTGACATCGGTCCTTTTATGAAAAAGAGACGTGTCGACGAACAGTATTTGTTTATAAAATTATTTTTATATCGTTGAGAAATGGGTATCCCATATTTGAGATTTGGGGCTTTGGACCCACGAACGATAACCCGATAGGATGGGTGTTGGACCCGCGTTGTTATATATTTTTTTATTATTTTTTTTTATTTTACAACATGCAAGAAAATTTATATACAAAATAACAAAAATGATAGAAATCTAAAAAAAATTACTTGAGCGCCACAGTATAGGTAAAAGACTGAAATACCCTCGGATTTATCAGAAATTTACGAAAATGCCACTGGCGGCGCGTGTGGCTCACGCGTGGCTACTGTTGGTGGCGGCGAGATTTTCAGGCGAGATTTCTGGCCAACCGATGGTCGGTTCTGGTAGATCTGAGGTCGATGATTCTGTTGGTGGTGGTTTCGACGGACGTTGATGGCTGACGAGGGAGAATCGACGACTTGAAGCTTCGGTGGCCGGCGACGATCGCGGCCTTTTGCCGGCCAGATGAGGCGGTGACAACGATTAAAACCACCGGGGTTTTACTTTACAGCATGTGAGGAACCTTTCTGTGGTGTTTCGGAGGCTTGATACGGCCGGAGATGGGAGATCGGAGGAGAGAGAGAGAGTCGCCGGCGAGAGGAGAGAGATGCTCTGAGATTTACTACGGTGCGGACGCGTGTATGATGTACCGGTGCCGCTGAAGGATGTAACCGTTGGATCTTGGATGAAACGATCGGATGGCTGTGATTGGCTAGATCTGCAGGTTAATCGGACGGCCCAGATTGTCTGGTTTTTGATCCTGTGTGGCGCGGTGCACCGCAAGCTCGGTGCACCGGATGACGTGGCGCAATGGGATTAAATCTTGAATTAATTCAATGGCTGAGATGAGTCGGGATATATTTGGTATTTTTCAAATTGTTTTTTTTTTAAAATAATATCCTACTCTGGCGAAGAAAACTAAAGAAAAAAAAAACATGCACAGTGTTACAATTCTTTCTCCTCTTTTCTGCTTCTTTTATTTCTCTTTTTTTCTGCCCCCCCGTTTTCTCCCTAATCTTCGGTGGCTATTTATAGCCACTAAGGGGACAGCTGAGCGCCTACTCCGTTCATAATTCACCTGCTCAGCCAACTGCCCCGCCAATCATGCAACTACTCTGCTGACTTGTATTATTATTATTATTTTTTTTTTCTTGTTTTATTATATATAATAATAAATATTTATATAGATAAAATTAAAAATTCAAATCAGTATTATAAAAAGCCAGTTTCAACCGCTAACACAAAAAACATTTGATAGGTATCAACCCGGTAAACCGGGTTTTAACCGAAAAATGATGGTTTTGATCAATAAATAGCTCGAAACTCATTTTTCATCCCGGTCGACATGGTTTGACCCGTGTTGACCCGGTGAACTCGGTTTTGGTCAGAAATGACGTTTTTAACCCGAAACAGTCCGGAACTCATTTTTAAACCTGGTCGACATGGTTTGACCCGTGTTGACCCGGTGAACTCGGTTTTTGTCGAAAATGACGTTTTTTGACCCGAAACAGCCCGGAATTCATTTTTAAACCTGGTCGACATGGTTTGACCCGTATTGACCCGATGAACTCGGTTTTGGTCGAAAATGACGTTTTTGACCGGAAACAGCCCGGAACTCATTTTTAAAACTCGTCGACATGGTTTAACCCGGTGGACTTGGTTTTGATGGAAATATACGGTTGACTCGAGAAAAATATTTTTTGAATTTTAAACTTTTTTCTTAATTTTTTTGGATTTTTATAAATAATAATAGAAATAAAATAACATTCAGAAAAATCTTGGTGAATCCAAAATTGGGTTACAACATATATATATATATATATATATATATATATATATATATATATATATATAGTAAGGTATTGTAAAATGATAGAAACCTTCCAAAAGTTTGAACATTTAGCAAGAACCCTCTCCAAGTTTAAGAAAAGAAGGGATAGAACGAATTTGCCTCCAAACTATCCATGCATATCCCAACTGAGTTTCCCACTTATCAATTGTTCTAATTGAGTCCCTCATCTATTCTGATTTTGATCAATCAACCTCTTACTATGATCTATAGTTAACGATTCGTCAAACAAACACGTGATAGGCATAGGCCATAAGGTTACTCTTTCAGCCAGATTTCGACTAAAACTCTAGTTTTTTTTTTTTCGAAAACGTTTTGGTGACAAATTGATACATTTGCGAATTTACATCAAATCACATGGCTCAAAAATGAAAAAAAATATGTACGCACCCAAAACTCTCACCAAATCTTGGCTGGATTAGTGAATTACATGGCTATCCTGTGCCTATTTAATGAATATTTAATTGTAGATCATGATGAAAGATTGATTGATGAATGGATCAAAATCTGAATACGAGGGGGACTTGATAGAGGCAAACGGATGAGGGATTCAATCAGGACCAGTATAATAATTTGGGGGTAAAACTATCCTTTCCCCATAATGTAAAATGTATACGTACACCCTTACTTGCCATACATGGTTTTGTTTTTTTTTTTTTTTTGCCCTTTAAAGAAAGGCATTGGCGTGAATAAAAGAAAACGACATTTGCAACTTCGAGGTTTGGTATGATTTATAACAACAAAGTTCAAGTTTTAGCTCAACAATTTAATTTGCAAAAATTAGTTTCTCGTCTAAATAACTTCATCCACTCCTCCCTGCCCTTTTTCTTCTCTTAAAACCCCTAAAAACTTTGTCTTTTTTAGTAGTTGTCTAGCTACCATTGATTGTCCTTACCATAATTATTAAATTCCGCATGGTTTGGTAGGTTAACCAAACAAAAATATAATTTAAATTAAGTTTTAATTTGAACTAATTTTGACACTAATCTTGACATTAATCCAGCTAAACTTGGATAATATAACAGGTTAATCCATGCCCTAATTGATCACTTGATTAAACTCGATCAAAACTTAACCGAATAAAAACCAAGAAATTTCTTTAAAAAAAAATCAAAACAACAATGTTTCAATAATAATAAAAAAGGATTGACCCTGATTGCTTTAATGACCCGCGAATTGACCCAATAGCCTAATGACATGAGCATTATACTAGCCTAAATCTTAGTTCATATCTGAAAATTATATTTCATACCAGCAATAACCTATTCTTTAATTTATTTTTTTGTTTATAGGCCTATATGATCGCATATCAACTATTTGCTCTCCTTGTTGGTTGAGGTCTTCTTATAAGGATGGTGGTTGTTTTTAGTTGAATGGAGAAAATTAATATCCATCGGTGGTTTTGGATCTTCCATTAATGAGACAATGTAGTGTGACCCATTTTCCTATTAATTTATGGAGGCTGAAATTGGATCGGGATTAGGTCGAGTTTAATACCCATGATACAAGTCATCAATAATAGCTCAACAACTACTTTAAAAAATATTAAGTTCTAATTTGAAATAGTTTTGACATTAACTTGGCTAAACTCAAATGACCTAATAGGTTGATTCGTGACCTAATTGACTTAACAAGACTCAGTTAGATTAAAACCTCAAACAAGAAAACAAAAAAAGATTGAATTAATGACCAATTACCTTTATCAGGTTAGACCTCAGGCAAAGTCTAATAACTATGGTTCATACCAGTAACAACCTTCTATTTTCTTATTCATTATTTTAGATTTTTTTTCATAGTTATAGATATTAGATTTAGATCTATGCGATCACAAGTAAACTATTTATTCTGTTGGCTTTTTGATCCCTGAAAGTAGAAGACTCGTTTATTTGGTTATTTGCAAAGAAAATCTTGACATCACTACTTTTAAAAGAAGACTTGTTGTTTTGGTTACCTACAAAAACTATCAATGGTCTCCTGAAAAAGAAAAGAAAAAAAAAAAAACTTGTCATTTAAGTTGTTTCTAAAATAGTAATCGTATTCATAAGGATGATAAAAATAAAATTGGGCTTTGACCCATTTCTTTTGATTGGTTTTGTAAAACAGACCTGATGAATGTCTTTCCAACTCAATGGATCTTGATGAGATCATGTTGACCAAGCTCAAATCTTTATACCATAAGCTAAAAAAAAAAAGACTACATAAAATTTTTATATTATAAGTTCTTAGCATTTTTTGTTATTATTATTGTTCTTAAAAGAATGTTATTACCAAACAAAATAAAAATCTAGACATATATGCAGTGTAAGAATAGAGACATACATAAAAATTAAACACACAAATCATATTATATTATACTTTAAAAAGCATGGGAAAAACATTGTGTATTTACTGTGGACATAAACTCATTACATTGTGGATCACATTGTAGATATAAAGTGTTTGCACTGTGAACGACACTATAGCGCATGGGGGCGTTACTTTGTTGTTTGTTAGTCAAAAAGTGTTGTTGAGGAGCGTTGTCTTTTCTGTTTTCTTTGCCAAAAGCTATTGGGTCTGGTTGTCCAAATCACTTCCAATAGATGTTGGGTCTAGCTTAGCAGCCATATCCACTGTTATTGGATCCTGCTTTCAGCCAGGCCTAGATATGTCTAATTTTATCTTCTTTTTTTTATCTCTTTAGATTTTTTTTTTCTTTTTTTATTTAATTTTTTTTCATACTGTAAAAAGAAAATGAATTGATAAGACTTTTTTTTATATTGTACAAAAGTTGGATGATGATAATTTTTTTTCTTTTGAGGTTGGGTTGGTTAAATTTCTTTTCTCTTATATTGATTGGACTTTTAATGTTACGGAACCAATAGAGGTGAGCCCTGCTGCAAGGCAGAAACCAATTGAGTTGGGTCCCACTACCAGCAGAACCCAATAACATTGGTCGAGTTTGTGTCATTCAAAATTCAGACCTGTAATTGACCAAGAGTAAACCGGTCGACCCACCGAGTCAACTTGGAACTCAGGTGACTAGGCAAAAACTCGGTAAAAAATCTTTTTTTTCAAATGTGTTTTTTCTCTTATCCAAAGACTTTTTTATATATTTTTTTCTGCTGGTTACTAACTCATTTTAAAGTTCACTATATAAATACTATAAAAATATTTTATTTTTTCAATATGAGATTTGAATTCTTTTAGTATATATACTCTATGTTTACAAGAAAACAATTATATTTTTTTTTTAATATGGAATAAAAAAAATAGATTTAAATACTTTAACTTAGAAAAATAAGATGATATTTTTTTAATATAAAATAATTTTTTTAAAATTTAATTATTTACAAAATATATATATAAAAGAAGTTTCAGCAATACGGAGATAGGGCAGTAATTCATTTATCTAGATGATGATGTTACATATTTACCATATATCATGATATTCACCTTCACAGTGGCTTGAACAATTCAAGGAACGTGTAAGAGGAATAAAGCGTTAACGTGTTAGAAAGTGGTTTCACTAACCAGGCCCGTTGGGGCTCATCAAGTCACAGAGTTGAAATTATGAGACAAGTTAGGCAGGAATGGCATTCCTCTGTGGAGGAAAACCCTATCATTGCTACGTCGAATAGGGTCTTGTTCTCACGCCATGCCCTGAACCATGCAGTGAACCCGATATTGAAAAGAGACACAGTAGGGATGAAAAGTGGCCGAGGAAGAGCTAGAAACGCCTGCTCGACGGAAGGGATAAGACGAGGGCATGATCGGTAGGGACCAGTGATGTGCGTGAGAATAATTCATAGTGATAAGATATCCGTAAAACAATGTTGACAAGGAACTCACCAAACCTTCGCATACCTAATAATTGATTCTGAATGAGCCATCACCTAATGCCACTTTCCAAGAAAATGTTTTGTGTAAAAATTGATGGATAGGACAAAATCCGTGAACCGGCGAGTAAAAAGGAGTTTGAATGAAGTACGTGGAAAACTGGTCATTGTTGCAAGAGGATCTAACGTCAAGTCCTTGTAATAAAATAATGACACCTATCGATTAAAATAATCCTTTGTCCAAATTCATGGAATATTGCATCGAGCTTCTCTCCCGAGTTTGATATCCTATGATATGGTTCGGGCATGATTTTTGTGGGAATAAGACAGGGGTCCACATAGTGTGATATTTCAGACACGAAAAAAGAAAGTGTCTATGTACGTTATGAGATTCATGCATGGTTTTAAGAACAAGGCTGATTGACGCCCACCCCCTTTCCCACTTTCCCCGTCTCCCATGGCAGCAGCCTGGAACAGAGAGAAACTTCCTGGGGGCGTAAGAACGTGCAAGGCACGTGATCCTACAAACAACACGTGGATGGCGATAATTATATTCATGTTGGATTGGATACTTAGCCGGCCCCCGAGATTTTCTTTGCCAGCAAGAGAGAAGTCGCCACCAGATATCATCTCTCTCCATGCGAAATCTTTAAGTTCTCGAGGGTCATAGCATGGCTGGCATTCTATCAAATAAATTTGACCATGGCATGCAGTTGCTTTCAGCTCTATGAAACGGCCTTTACATAGACTAATCTTGGAGCCCATTCTTGTCCTTACCAGGACCTCCAGGGACCTTCGACCAAAGGGCAGTCAGTTTTAAAAAAAATGAGACCTTCCGTTGAGAAAATACTTTAAATCTCTGAGCGTCTGTATTTTCAACGAAAAAACAACTTTCTAATTGCCAAGGTTCCATTATTACTCTTGAATGTTCATGGTACAAAATGCCCGTGGTATCCACTGCTTGAATCAAGAACTCGAGCACGTTCAATCAACTTCAAATGGCTTCCACTGCGTGCATTCTGTTATCTTAATAAGAGTATTATTATTAAAGAACAAATTAGATAGGTTATGCAAGACGCAACTGTGAGGAAGATAAACCTCTTATCAATCAAGAAAATGGAGAGCTAAATTTGTATATCGTTGTAACTGTAAATGTTGTATATGTAACCATCTCTATACTAGAAGATTGGCTGGCTATTCAATTGCGAACCCCAAACTGCTCTAAAGAAGTTTTGTGACTTGCGCAAGTGTCATCAAACAGCCTTGTTTGCCAGAAGCACGACTCTTCGTAGCTCATTGGCAATTCCTTGTAGAACAACTGGTTTCCGAATGACTCCATTGATTCCAATCTGCTTGCATTTGTCCCAAACATCGTCATCAGAACTTGCTGTCAAGGCAATGATCAAGGGCCAACTTCGACTTCTAAACTTCCGGATTCTCACTGCAATTTCAAATCCATCTAGCTCAGGCATCTGAAGATCCAAAAGAACTATTTGGAAAGAAGATGCAGCTGGACCAATAGCACTAAGGCAGTCAAACCCAGATGAAACAGTAGCAACACTGCAACCTAGCTTCTCAAGCAGCTTCCGAGTCACAGCTCTGTTCAAATCATCAGCATCAGCTAATAGAACCTGCAAACCTCTGAAAAGAGAGTTGGAAAGTGGGTGCTCTGAGGATTCTCCAGATTCAGGGATGGCTATTGATATGGATGGTCGAAGCTGAAACCGAAGAACAAACCCCATGCTTTCAGCAAGGCCTTGAGAATTGGGCACCATCCAGATCTTACCTTGCATCAACTACCAAATACAAGGAGGTTAGAAAAAGAAAAGAAAACACTTGACGGTAAAAAATGTGACGGCTATTTAGATGCATACTTGCTTCAACTGAGAAACTCAACCTAGCAACATGAAAGGAAAAGATTATTACACCTAACTAGTTGTTTCCACGGGCATGACAAGCTGCTGAATTTTTCCACAATTTGCATTTCATCCAAACCTCAAAGCACCAATACTTTTCACTCTATAACATAAAGAACTAAGTTCTTTCCAACTATAGATTTAATATATGACACCATCTAAGAGAAAATTTATTCAGGCAAAATAATAAATATTGAAAATAAAAACCTTCTAATAAAAAAAGAACCTGTAGTGCAGCTTCAAATGATACATTAACACACTCAAAAGACTCTCTAAGTTAATCATCTTGTCACAACCAAAGCCATCGACAGAGGCTGCTAAACAAGGATGATGTGTTTCATCAGACAAAGATTGTGCTCAGTATGAGTAACTACCCTATTAGTATATCGAGACTGATTCTGTGCAATATCTGTAACCACGCAGATATATATCTGAATCATCTTCACTGACAATGCATCTTGGACACAGAAATGAAAATCCTAATCATGAGACATAGAGATTGTGCTTCCAATTGTTTTCAAGCACAAGTTTATTATCAGTAGTTTCTAGTGTTTCAGGTCATAGCATTGGAAAAAGGATAGCTGTGTGAGTGCATTTATACATACAAAGGTTATGTTTCTTACATGAACCAGCTTTTTGCAAATGCTGAAGCTCAAGCCCTCCTCAACACCGTCACTAGCATACCTCTTACCACTAAGTTGTGACATTGAAGTTGAGCCCTCTGACTCAGAAACACTACTGTTTATTGCAAATTCAAATCTGATATATACATCTCCATCAGAAATGCTTTGCCTCCAGGCTGTCCATTTCTGATCATTCCTCTCCTGACTTCCATTCTCAGAGAAAACCCGAAGAACTGCAGACCCTCCTCCATTATTGCGATCAAGTAGGTTCCCAACCATATGCAAAATCACCTGAAAAACCCTCCTTTCATCGCCCATAACATGATCCGGCAGGGACTTGTCAACCTCAATTGAAAAACAGAAGCCCCTATAAACACACAAGCATTTGGCAAGGCAAGCTGCTTCTTTGATCATGGCATGTAACCCAAAAGATCTAATCTCCAAAGGAAATCTTCCACTATCCTTTGTTGAAATTTCAATCACATCATTTATCAACGTTGTTAGGACATTGCTAGTCCTCATCATTGCATCAACAATAATTCTTTGCTCACCACTCAAATTCCCATCCTGTATCATTGAAATCAAACCCAAGATCGAATGCATTGGCCTCTTCATCCCATCACTCATTACCTTCTGAAATGCACCCCTAGCTTTGCTTGCCATCATTGCATTCTTTCTGGCCTGTTGTAGAGCTCGGTTTTGCTCCTCCAGCTTCTCCCTCATAAGCTGGGACTCTTCAAGAACTGCAGCATGGGAGAGAGCCACAGCCACCTGATCAGCTACCACCTTAATTATCTCTACTTCCTGGTTGGTCCAAGATCTGGGTTGTCCACCTGGGAGAACCAGCACCAATATTGCATAACAGGTCTCAGTTATCTCAGGAGTCCCTCCTTTGAAATTGCAGACACGAAGTGTCGGCATTCGAATTGCAGCTACAGGCCCTGGCTCACCAGACTCCCCATGGCTTGCAGCAGCAAGTGCAGAGTCAGACCTAAGAATGTTTACTGCTTCACTTTGTTTAATCCTGACAACATCAGGATCAGTGATTGGAATTGAAAGATTATCTGAACTCAAATAATTACCTCTATTTAACTCATGAGTCAAGTCCATCTGGGTTTTAATTTCATTAGGCATCCAAACAGCACAATTTTGCAACCCCAATGTCTTTGATAACTCAACAAGGGTAGTATACAGAATCGTATGTCTATCAAGCGATTTTCGAATCTCTTGAGTAAGCATACGAACATGCAACCCAGCTTCTTTCTGTTTCATTATAATCCCAACTTCACGACCAAGATCCCATGCCTTCTTCTTCAACATGAATTCTCTCACCTTCACTTTGAGAAGCAAAGGAATGAGAGTGAAAAGAGTAATAGCAGTGGCACAAGAAACCAGAGCAGTTAATATCTTGAAGACAGTTAGGGCAAGCATAAGCTGAAATGTGTGGGGGCCATAGGTCATGCCATTGATCAAATGGGTCAATCCACATAGAACAATGAAAGCAATGAACTCAAAGAGAACCCATTTAAATGGGATATTTGAGCAGCTAACGAAGTACAGCAGCTCAATAGGGATTGAAAAATAGGCCACAGCAATCAAGAAATCACTCACTCTTTGGCTCTCAAGAATAGCGTCTATGCTCCATAAACTGCCCTCATCTTCACAATTACATCGAGAAAATTCGTTGTCGTTCGCAGATGCTGATATCAGGAATAAAAAAATCAACAGCAGCCCAGGAGCTAATGCTTTTAACATTGCGGCCAAAATGGGCTGCTCCCTCTATCTCAATCCATCTATGAGCTCAACAAGTTTGAATCTTTCTCTTTTTTGCAAAAAAATATTGCAAAGGAGCTGCCTTTAACTATAGAAATCAAACATCTCCAGCTTTAATTCTCATTTCCTGTAAGAAACAAAAACAAAACTCTAACAAGATTAAAATCCCATTAAGATTTTGAAGGAATTAATTAGGCGTAATTTGGGGATCTACAACAAATGCACATAAATTAGTTAATCTCTCATATCCTATACTTAAGCATACCCTTCTCTCCTCTCTCTTCCCTCTTCTCTCTTCTCTCTGATTTTTAGATATATAATTAATTACTATTAAATAGAAGATGAAACAGTAACATAGAACATGACATTTTCACCGATACAAAATTAAATAAAACTTTTTTTCTAGAGAAGAAAAGGAAAGATATCAAAGGCACAGGCTAAAAGATCAACCCCACTTATAAAAGAAAAACAGTTTAACCTGGATAAAAGAAATCACCAATAAAAAAAGATAAAACCCACCAACTTTTCCTCTCTCACAAAAAATGAACAAAAACCCACTAATAAAAAAACAAGAAAAGACATTGCAGCCTAACAAGAGAAAGAGCACCCGTACCTTAAGAAACCCAGATAGATCTTTCTTTACTGATCTCTAACTTGCAGTGGCATAGAAGCATACACAGAAAGTTATATGGTCATACACTTATACTTAAAGAGACAGGAAGAGCTGAAATCTGCAGTTACAAATTTTATGTATGGGAAACCAATCCAAGCAATACATCTTCTTTTTATAGTAGAAGCAAAACCTTGTACTACCAAACTCCAACAGTGTTTTTTTTTCTCTCTCTTGGAAAAAATGAAAGAAAAAAAATAGAGAGAGAGGGAGAGATAGACACTCAAAAGACCCAAAACCACCTACTGGTTTTGCACTAACTGTAATAGGTTATGTGTATATAGAGACCTCAGAAAATATAATAAAAATCCCTTCTCTTTCGTGCAGAGGGAGATATAGAGAGGGAGAAAAAACAGAACTCTGTAGCTAGATGTTAAGGAAATTTGAAACGAAGAAAAAAAATAAAAAAGAAAAGAAAACGCTTTCTAGAGAGAGAGAGAGACTAAAATGAACCGTCCCCGCCGTTGTTTTGTAGGAGAGAGAGGGAGGGAGGGAAAAGGGACATCAGATATGAGGTGGGACCCGGTGGGGTGGACGAATACATACATGAAGAGAACTTGGACGCCCTTTTGAATCAACAAGTCCGAGTCATCCCTCAAAAGTTTTGTTTTATTTTTCTTTCTTTCTATCTGTCGAAAACGTTTCTTTGTTTCTGCCAAAAAAAAACGCTTCTTTCACTCTCATCTTTAATTAATTTGCTTTTTTATTTTTATTTTTATTTTTATTTTTATTTTTCTTCTTGCCTTGATGAAATCTTACCTTCCAAAACAAAACCACCAGCGGACCCTCCTTCCTGGTTGTTTTATTTGCAGATACAAATCATCGAAACGAGTCGGTCGGATGACACGTGGCTCAAAGAAAATCTCCGATGCAGCTGTGTGTTTATTACTGCGGTGTATTAATACGATTTTTTGAACATATTTATATTTATATGATTAAAAATATATTAAAATAATATATTTTATTTATTTTAGTTTTGATATTATAATATTAAATTATTCACAAATATCTAAAAATATATTAATTTAATATTTTTTAAATAAAAAAATTTAAAAAATAATTTATAATACAAAAATATTTATTAAGAGCCGGTTTTGTTTTGTGATAGCAATTATTTTTTACTTAAAAAATCATTAAAATAAATTTATTTAATTTTTATAATTTATTTTTAACATCAACATATTAAAAAAATAAAAAATAAAAAATAATTTTTTAAAAAATAATTTTATCTTTTTTATTTTATCTTTGATATCAAGTTGTTTAGTAATTAAGTTTTGTAATTTTTCTTAATTTTTTTTATGTTAAGTTATCTCTTGGTCTCATGGATTATTTTTTTTAACTTTCAGCATTGGATATGTTAGGAATTGAGCTTTGTAATCTTTTTTATTTTCTGTTTATGAAATTATTCTGGTCTCATAATCTTAGTCATGGTTTTAACATGTTTACTCGGGTTGACTCGGATCATTTTTTATCTTATTTTAATTGAATTTTTTTATATTTCATCCTTCAATTTGTGTTGTTTGAAAACTTAACTTCGTGAATTTTTTTGTATTTGTTTTCTATGTGGTTATCTCGATATCATGAGCTGGGTCACGGGTTTGGAAAGTTAATTTGGATTGCCTCTATTCATATTTTTCTGATCATTTTTTAATTGAGCTTCATAATTTTTTTTAAAAAAAATTCTATCTATGGAGTTGTTCTCGTGACCTAAGATGTAAGTTTGACAAGTTAGCCCGAGTTAACTCAATTCATTTTCTTAGATTCTTTTATAATTGAATGCTATTTTTTTCTCAATTTCACCCTCCACAATCTTCTTTTTTTTATTTAATTTTTTTTCGAATTCATCCTTTAATATTATGTTGTTTAAGAATCGAGTTTTGTAATTTTTTTCAATTTGCTTTATGTGAAGTTATTCTAGTCTTATGGATTTAGTTTTTTAGTTTTTTTTTCAATTTTCAACATTGAATATGTTAGAAATGGAGTTTTGTAAATATTTGTATTTATTTTTTAAAATTTATTGTATTCTCATGGCCTAGATTACGGGTTTAATAGGTTAGTTTGAGTTGACCTAGGATTTTTTTTCTTAATTGATTTTTTTTAATTTTATTATTTAACATTGGGTTAGTTGAAAATCGGTTTTAATATTTTATTTCTATAAGATTATCTTAATCTCATAACTCGAGTTATGGATCTAACAAATTAACTCGGGTTGACTTAAATAATTTTTTTGTATTTCTTTAATTTTAATATTTTATTTTCAATTTATCTGTTGAAACCTTTAGAAATTTGAAACTCCTTTTTAAATCCATCAAACCCATGGTTTCGAAATAAGGAGATCATTCAAAGGAAATACAGCAAATAAAAGCCCTCTAAAATCAAATCTCCCAAATGGTAGATCTAAAAAAAAAACCCAGACATAAAGATTAGGGAGTGAGAGCCACCTCTAAAGAGAAAAAAACAGGCTATCGATCGGTGAGGGGTTTCAAGGGTGTGTTCAGTAACATAATATATATAGTTTTCTTGTCCCTTTCCATCAAAAAATTAGAAAGTGTGTTCATTTATTGAAAATAAAAACGAATTTTTTCACCAAAACAATAAGAAATGCATCAAATATCACAACTATTTTTTTTTAAAAAAACCATAATCTATAATAGTCATCTTAATTTGTTGTATTTATGATATTATAATTATAGAATATTATTTTTATTTTATTCAAATTAAAAATTACCATGAAAAAAATATAATGCTAACTAAAAATTATATATATCAGATTTACAATAAAATTTAAATTCATGACTCTAACTAAACATGAAAAACATGCATGTAAAAAATAATTTTAATAATTGCTTGGCGAAAAAGGATTTGTATATAAAAGAAAAAAAATTATTTTATTCATTTTTTTATTTGAAAAACTTGTATTGAAAAACTATGGAGCACGTCTAAAATATATTTTTTAAACTTGATATAAATTTGAAAAACTAAAAAAATATATTTTTAAAGTGAAAAATATTGTATTTGAACACCAAGTTTTATTTTATTTTTTTTCACATCTAATCTTTCATAAAATTAAAATGTTATTCTATTTCTAAACCATCTATAGAGGCTAGACATAGAAAAATATAATTTTCAAAGGCTCCTTAAAAAAAAAAAAAAACGATAGTGCTTGCTTCGTTACATATTTGTTAGTTAACACACACACACACACATATATATATATATATATATATATATATATATATATATATATATATATAACACATCAAGAAGAGTTCGGTGGTAAAACTTCTTAATTACAAGATTCTTGGTTTGCTTTTCAACATGTAAAGTATAAATGGCAAAAACCTTTAAGTTTATGTTCAAGAACATCCCATCAAAACAATCGAGGTCCAAGTTGATTGCATTTACCTACTGATGAGGCTAAAAAAATTCCTCGGAAGTATCAGTGGCGCTTTTTTATAAGTTAATAAAACTAAATTTGAAGAACTTGGTGGGTTCTTCGACACCTGCAATAAAAACATTCCGAAACTAAAGTCAATATAATAATTGTACATGTGACAAGAAGAATAAGTATTATTCTGGCTTAAATATTCTTTAATCCTTGTTTAAATCTTATATTAGATTTATGTTGTGTCAGACCTAAAGCCTTAGAGAGATGAGCTCTGGTCTGTTAGTATTGGCCACCCTTTAATCTAAAGAGATAAAGTTATGCTTATATTGATTTTATTAAGATAAATATTTAAGAAACATATAGTATATTTAATATAAATATCTAGGATATTTGTAGAGATATTTATGAAGGTTATGTAGTGTATAAACAATTTATGTAGTTTTTTCATGTATCACCAGAGCCTTTCAAAGCTTGCAAACATTCAAGGCTTGAACATATAAAAGGTATCATCGGGACTCAGGGGCTCTGATGATAAACAAAAGGTAACATTATCTAATGTAAGTAGTTTCTCCCCTATTCTTACTAGGTCAAGTTTTCCAAACATATATGTTTGCACATAGTCATGAGCATGGTTGTGGCGCGTAATTATGGGAGTAATAGTAGGCGAGCTTCCAGGCCCACCATCTTTGAGCTCGTCCAAACATTAAACATATGTATATATAGGTCTAGCAAACTACCATACCCATTATCTTTGAGCTCAGTCAAACGTTGAGCCCATGCTCTTTTAACACTAGAGATATTTTATCATGACGAGTCAGATATGTTTTATCTTAAGAAGTTAAAGATATTTTTTGCTGATATTTTAATCTTTCATCTTCAATAAATAATGCAATGGGGGGTATAAAAGAAAGGGGTTCTATTTTTCTCCATAAAAAAATGGCATATTTATTTTAGGGTTTTCTTCTAAATTATTTCTGCCTTTTCTCTCAAACTATACTTATTTAATCATCAGAGAGCCCCAAATACATAAGAAAGGACCTTTTGCAACTATTAAACATAATCCACCAGCCACTTTATCAAGGATGGATTAGATTGTCAAAATCAGGAGATTAACCAAATGTTCTAGATACTAACTTGGCCTACAAGCCCATAAGATAAACTCGATCCTTATCAATAACGTTGTCTGCAGGAAAATGATCAAAAATCCATTGATTACTCTTTTAAAAGGCAATCTATCATCATCCCTAATTTCCATCAGAGTTGGAGTTTTAAGGTTTTGGAATGCTTTTAAGGGGTACTAGCAAAATATTGGCTCAAACTGTACAACTTCAAGAGTTATTGCAGGCCAACGACTTCATCCAAGTTCCTAAATCTGTCAGGGTAGACTATATCTAAGTATAGAAATTGTCTTCTCGTTTACTAGTCATACTTTCACAACAATCCAATGAATCATGTTGATCTAGGAGGAGTCCTTTTAGCGACCACTTAAAAAACCTCTATTGGAGAAAACTCCATCCCCTTTTCTTTTTAAGGTGGAAAATATAATGTTATTTTGGTTAATTATACCTCAATGAGAGATAAAATGTATTATAGTCAACGATTAAGAATGTAAGTCTCTTGTACATTAATTAAATTATTCAAAATAATAATGCTTTCTACTCTCCATGTTCTCCTTAAGGTAAGAGCCCTTCACCCTTCCATTGAGGGGATGAATTCATTCTCCCTAGTATGATAACACATTTATTTTGAAAGGATTGAACGTCTTTCTAGTGCTATGACATATTTTACCTTGGAAGAGATTATTATAGTTTCCTTGATGCGATCACACAATACATCTAAACTGATAAAAGGACGCCTAAAAATGACACTTCTTTTTTATTCCAAGAAGGTAGGACTCGTCTAAATCCTATTAAGGTTAGATAATTCGTTGCCCAGCACAAGAAATGCTTAATTAAATATAGGCATAGGACCTAAAAATATTTTACTAGGTATGGGTATCATATCCATAAATAGTTTAATAAGTGTAGGCGTTGAACCCAAAAATATTTTACCAAGTGTGCATGTTAAACCCAAATAAGATTTCTACACGAGGACTTTAGACTCATGAAAATCAATATTAAGATAAATTAATTTCATAAAAAGAAAAAAGAAAAAAATGTATATACATGTGTACAAAGGGGTCTAAAGATCTAGCTTAGGCTTCTCAATTAGGTACTCCTCTTGCTAGGATGCAACAGCCTTAACCGGGAATATGTCTGTAAAATCAGGGACTAGGACTGAATGGAAAGTTGTACTGAAATCCACATGTATCCCCTTTAAGAGATTGAAGAAATACATGTTAGACATTGTAAGGAATATCTTGTATTTCACATTTTCGATCAAAGATACCAACCTCATGAAAAATCCTTGGAACTACCTAAAAAAGTTCTTAAAGCCTCCAACTTCGCCTAGGAATGCTAAGCCTCTTCCCTGGAAACAACAACTAACTTGTATAATAGTAAGCTCAATCTAAAGACTAGATTGAAAAACCCTTGCTTCAAAGAGCTTCTTTCTTAGAGGAACCACCTAGTTATGGGTGGCCTTGAGTGATTTTTTACAAAAGCCTAGCTCAAGGGCAAAACCTTGTGTTCGGTCCTTTAGCGTGCTTCAACATGGAATAAGCCACTTTAATGGTCAACAGTTCTGCTTTCACAACATATTTCTCCCTCTATATTCATTCGAATGAAGCTTGATTTGTCCTGTTTGCAACCACAACCTCTCTCGCGTGACCTTTTTCATTCATTCAAGGCCTCTGAAAGTGGGCACACATCATAAAGGTCTACCAAGAGTAATTGTTAGAAGTGGTAATCACCAAACCAAACTGAAAAAAGGTAGCAACCTCCCTTGCAAAACAATTTAGTAGTATCTTTAGGTCATTTTATTGACTTCACTTTCAGTTAAAGTCGACTCTAATACAACACAATTCTTCTCCTCATCAAGCTTAGACGAGGCTTGTTGTTTACTTCATAGGGACCCCTTCAGTAGTGGGAATAACCCTAGAAGAGTTGTAGTCCTTTTTTTATGATTGATTGTCCCAATGAATCTTACAACCAACCATCTCCCCCCTCCACTTCTTGACATATGTTGGCTTCTTAACCAACAAGTTCTTTATAGCATCATTATTTATATTGGTAAAGGTGAAGAACCACTGCATGTCATTTTTACTATTGATGCTAGTAACCAATTAATAATAGTTTCTAAAAACATTTATAGTAGGCTCAAGCTTAATGATCCTACAAAATTATTCATAAAAAAAAAAACATGATTATCCATCCATTTGGGTGCAACTTGCTTAGACCCAGCTAATACCTAAACACATCTTTTGCAAACCCTTTTAAAAATGAAGGATAACAACATTATATACATACAGTTATGGGCGGTAATTAAAAAAAAAAGCCTAAGGTGGAGCTTAGAGTCTGTTCACTAATACGCTCAGCAAGGTCGGACATTTGAACCATGTACTCTTGAGATTAATGGCGAGCCACAAATTCTACATCCATAACACTTACACTGCTAAAGATGTTGTTAATAAAAGTGTGGGGCAACCTCCATCTTTCTTGGATGTCTCTTACAGGGTCAGGAAAGGGACTCATTCGAGACCTTCTGAACTGGGTATCTTTGGTGGGGGGAAGGAAAATGACTCATATGGAAAGGTTTTCTCCCTTTCCAATTAGAAAAGGATGCCAATATAACACATCTTCTTGTCTTAGGGCCTAGTTTGATGGACCCTTGTCCATTGCTAATTTTTTTAGGCTCTAGTTGGAACCTAAACTCCTTATTAGGGACATGAGTGCTTCTCTTTTTAGAGATGGATTTGACGTGCCTGAGGTTTATTTGTTTTGTTTGAAAGAAAGATAAGTAAAAAGTTTATAGAAAGGGAAATGTTTAAAGAGGTCTTTTCTTAAATTAGAGAAAAGATGATCTTGTTATAGAAGCAAATTTACAGGAATTCAGAGAAAGTTAAAGTAAAAGAAAATCCACAAGTAAGAACAACCAGTGTTATATAGAAACAAACTTTTTGTTCCTACCATCGGATGAGTAACCTTTCATGTCATCATAAATATAAAAAAATCCACTCAATTACTGCATTGAAAGTCAATTGTTGTTTTATTTCCTAATAAACACTTCCTCTTAGTAAGGACAAACCACTTGGACTTGAAAATCCCTATAGTCTTGTGTGGGGTATGTAAGATCTTATAGGGACGGTAAAAAAAGTCTCATCTTTTACTACCAGAGATTTTTGAAAATCTTTGCATATAAAACCTAAAGATTTAAGGGGCTATTAATGGATCAACATTTATTGTTTTTTTTTTATTAGATCTGCCATTTAAAAAATGATTAAAGAAAGGATAAAAACTCATTATCTTTGGGTCAGCCAAGTACTAAGCCCAAACATATATGGATTTGGTAAGTTGTCAGACCCACCATTTACATATATGGTTTTGAATAGTTACCAGACCCACCATCTCTGAGTTTAGCCAAGTACTGAGCCCAGGTTTATGTGGTTCTAACGGGTTGTCAAGTCCACTATTTTTGGGCTCAACTAAGTACTTAACCTAGACATATGTGAGCCTAGCAAGCTGCTAAACCCATTATATTTGGACTTAGCAAAGCGCTAAGCCCTGATATATGCAGACTGAGCCCATGTTTTTTTAATGTCATAGATATTTTATCCTGATGAGTTAGAGATATTTTACCCTAAAAATTTATAAATATTTTAATGATATTTTAATCCTTTATCTTTAATAAAGTGTGCGGGGAAGGGGGGCTATAAAAGAAAGTAGGTATCCTTTAAAGAGGGTTCAATTTTTCTCCGTAAAAAATTGTATATCTATTTTAGGGTTTTTTTCCCTAAATTATAACCACCTTTTCTTTTAAAATATTCTTATTTAATCATAAGAGAATCCTCACATACATAAAAAGACACCTTTTATAAGTATTAAGCATAATACACCAACTACTTTGCTAAGAAAAAATAGATTAGATTGTCAAAATTAAAAGATTAACTAAATATCTCAGATACTAGCTTGGCTCATAAGCTTATAAACCCATGAAATAAACTCGAATCTCATTAGGATTATAAGACTTATTTATGATTAGAATAAAAAAGAAGTTTTGTAGATGGTTATGAGTTGCATGATTCTATCTTTAAATAAATAAAAAAAGAAAAGAATATATATATATATATATATATATATATATATATATATTATACCAATTAAATTTTAAGGAATCTTTTCTGCCTGCACACATTATCTCTACGGAAGTCTATATCCATGTCCTCTTCTGTCAACAAAGTCTATGAATGAACCTTTTTCTTTCATTATTGTAAAACCTATGGTTCTACTAATTTTTTAAATCAAAGATAAATCATTTCTATGTCCATCTCCCTCAATAAATCTGGTATTTTATTTTAAAATTTTACATGGAATGGAGCCAAGTAATATTTTGTTGCGGGAGCTCCCAAGAGATCCACCCTCTTCAACTCCCACTAAAATTGTATGGTGCAACATGAAGTGTGTTTAAAATATAATAAAAATTATTTTTAAAAATATTATTTTTTAAAATATATAAAAATAATATTTTTATTTTTTAAAATTTATTTTGATATCAACACGTAAAAATGATCAAACATTATAAAAAAATAATTTAAAACTGAAAAAAAAAAATTTTAAAAATCCAAATATAAAATCAATCACTGCATGGCAGCAAACATTGGTTATGATGTTTCCGTGCAGGTACTCGGTATATGGAATAAGATTTGCGCGGGTTAGATTATTTGTCGTTGATGATTGGTTGAATTTAGTAAAAATAAATCTAACGGAGGAGAAGTTATCATTGGAAAAATAATTAATGATTGGCCACACAAGTGTGGTCTAATTGCATAATCTACTAAACAGTGAAGTCCTGCACGCGCTCTAGCGAGCAACAGTTTATTATATTTTACTCCTTATAGTTTAACGAAACTAATTAATTCGTCCTTGTAGATTTTTTTTAAAAAATATTCGATCTCTATGCTTATGAATTTATTTTTAATTATTTTTGTTAATTTTATGTTCCTTTTAAATTTATTTTAATTTATAAAAATAAAAAATAAAGTAAATAAGAGGAGGGTATTTGATGAGAAGATGGCATTTTTAATATAAAAAACTACTAAATAGAAGATAGGTAAAAGTTGGTCATGAGACTATTTAATTATTATTTTTATATTATAAGTATTATTTAATTAGTTTTGATAAACTACTAGGATTGAGTTTGTGTTTGATGTCGTTGTATTACATTATGTCATAAGAGAAAAATAATACTTTGTGACGGGCTAGTGTACTGTGCTTATAACTATTTATAACAATAAAAAAGTATTTGAAATATCAAAATTATCAATAAATATTGCAGCATTCTAAAAATATTGTAATAAATATATTATGTTTATATTAAATGATTTATAACTTTTAGACGTACATTACGTATCTTCATATTTTTTAAGTTCAACAAACTAAAGAGATGTTAAATGTCATGATAATATATATAAACACATCATTTCGCTACATTCAATGATATACAATTTTTTTTTTCAAAGCAAAATTGCGTAGAATACTAGCATCTTTGGTACATGTAATATTTTTTTTAAAAAATATCATTTTAATTAAAAAACAATATGACAACAAGGAGTTACACTCTTGGTTCAAAGCTTGGAATACCCTATTTTGTTTCAAAACCAAAATAATTTTATTTTAAAAGCCATATTTAATTTAATTTCAAACAAAATAAGTATTGATTAAGGTCTAAATAAAGATGGGTTAAAATTCACTTTTTTTTTGTTTAAAATTAATTTCTTATATTTTTGAATTAAAACGTTGGTATAAAAATTAAATTTTAAAAAATAAAAAAATATTATTATTTTAATATATTTTTTAAAAAACACACTTTAAAAAATAATAATGGCTATTCTAACAAACAACCTCTGAAAAACTGATAAGTGAATTTGATTTGAAAGTATGACAATAAGAAATAGGCAGAGTAATAAAAAAATTCATTGAATAATCATCTACCATGTGATTGGATGGAAGATAAAGTATACGTGTGTTCGTGTGGAAATTAATTGAAATGTGTTTAGATGTAACGGTGGGAAAGGTGAAAAGAAAGAAAGTCTCCAACGTAATTAAGACTACTCATCAACCAAACCGATGCTAATTTAATCTTAGTTATAGAATAAAGTTTTTTTTTAAAAAAAATTGAATAATTGGACGGGTGATCTACATGCACACCTGCAGATTGAAGAACAGGAGGCTGAATAAAAGAGATTAATTACAAAAGTTTGAAGATAGCTTTGAGAAGAAGGTGAGTTCTAAAATTAATGCTTCTACTAGTGTTTTGTTTTTGGTAATTGAGTGATTATACTTCTATTTTTTGTTATTGAAGTGATTATGTTTTCAGAAAATATTGTTTTAAAATAGATAAATCCAATAAAGATAAAAAAAAAAAAACCTTGAGATAAACCGTGTTATTCTAAAAAAAATCATAAAAATCTTCTTGAAAGTTGAAAGAATACCAGATAATCAAACCAAAAAAACCCGATGAATCAAGTATATCTAAAGATAAAAATGTCTTATTTTTATTTATCAATCAAGTATTTTTACTATATTCTGAATACTTAAAAAAGAAATTATGTGCACATTTTATTATGAAGAATGTGAGGATCATGCTGAAAGGTCGAAAGCAAAGAGGACCGAAAGTCTCCTGTTACTTGCGTCAGAAAGAGATCGAGTTTTCAAGCTTCGAACGATTTTTTTGGGCAGACAACTACCACATTACGCAATTAAAAGAACTTGATATTGCTGCAAACGGGAAAAGAAATGTCGTCTTGGTAAATAATCTTTTGAAAGTGATACAATTACATGCAACACTAATTTATTTTCGATTACCATTCATTTTCTGCTCGCTTGAGATCAAGATTCCTCCCTGCATTCTTTTTTTTAAAATAGAAATACCAAAAACATGAAGCTCTCGATCAAATATAGTCGTCCCCTTTGAGATGGCAGTGCGCCGTGAGCAGTCCCAATCACATCCCAAGATTTGAAAGCTTTCTAAAGATGACAATTACAGCAGCCGGGAAAAATAGCCGGCAGGCGATCCCATTGTTGCTACGCCTTTTCAGGTTTTAGACGTAAGCAATGATGAAAATGTTAGGTGTTTTAGAATAACTTTGAGCAGATATGCAGAGAATTTTCGCAACTCCAAATCACATGGAAGGAAAAAAAAAAAAAACATGCTAAGGATGAAACTCAAGAACCTCACGACCATTAATTGTTTCTCTATAATATTCTGCTCATTTTCCTTGTGTGTTAATAGTGCTTCACATTCTCTGTAAAAAAGCCCACCATTGATGCGTCGCAAGCTGCATGCTAGCACCTGATTTTAGGAATGGTATATACCCTAGCTAGCTAGCACTCAACTCAGACTTCTCTGTAAAGTGGTAGCCGGATAAGAATTTAAGAAAAGCATTTTCCATGTTTTGAAAATGCCACTTTACATGCAGAATCTTCAGTTTGGGATATATTGATGAGTAAACGGGTTAATTACACGCATGATATATAGTTTTACTCGTCGAGTCTCTCGATCCTCTGCTTAATTATTTGATGGCTGAGTCCCTCTATTAAATTAATTATGTAGTTTACATTAATCTGCAGGATTATCCATGTGTTGGCTCTAATTTACTGTCATATTCCTATATATATATACATACATACATACTGTAGAAAGAAGATTCTTCTAAACAAAAGCAAATGATGAAGTTGAAAGCATGAAGTATCCTTTGATAACCACGCATTTTACTTTTCTTTCATAACAATTATTTTTATTTCCAAAAGGAAGCCTGAAACGCTCCTCCTTGACCACCGTATACCAAAACGGTAGAAACCAAAAAATAAGAATCATATCTATTTAGGTGGTGGTATAGTAATAAAAGCTTGAGATCAAGAGGTTTGTTTTCTCTGTAATTTCAGGTTCGAGCCTTAGATTACTCATATAATGGCTACTAGAAACTTAAATGGTCATTAATTTTAAGACTTATAGGATTAATCGAGATACATGCAAGCTGTCTCGGATATTCACGTTCAACTAAAAAAACAAAAAAAAAATAAGAATCATAACAAAGAAATATTGAAAAGGGAGATAAACAATTAAGGGGAGAAAAGTAAAACTTCGGTTGGTTATCACGATAAATCTCCATGGTTGGCGTAACCATTTTGCCTTTGAAAATAATACAAATAGTGTTCCTGATATCACACATGATTTTTTCTCCCTTGGATTGGTGAAGGAAGGGACACGGCTGCTATCAGTCGTGTTCACTGTTCAGCATGGGTCGGGGTTTAATTCTTATCATATGCTGTATATTATATAGCAAATAATATTAAAAAACCATCTTAATTTAAAAAATTTAAAAATTAGGTAAAGTTTTAAAATATAATTTATATTATTTTTTACCATATCCTCTCAAGTAAAAGTTCTTTAAGTTTAAAATTTGTACAAGCTTATATTATCCTGTGTTTATTTTTTATCAAATAAATAAAGATGGTGAGATTCGAACTCGTAACTGCTTGGTCATCAAGGCTCTAACAATATATCAAAGAACCATCTCAATCCAAAAACTTACGTTATTAGGTAATGTTCCAGGATATAATTTATATTATTTTCTAATAAAAATAAGGTATAGGGATTGATTGATGTTAACTGTAGTTTTTTTTTAAAAAAAAGTATTTAGAAATAAAAATAAGAAAAACTTGCTTGTTTTGAGTCTTTTATAATTTTTAGAATTATTTAACTCAATTTAATTTAAAATTTTAAGTTTTTAGATGAGATTTTAATATATAATTAATAATATTTTTTATTATTTTTTAAAAAATCTGACAGCTAAATGTTATTTTTTCGCATAAAAAAAACAAATAATTAAAACAGTTTCTGATTCTGATTTAAAACGAAAACAATAGCAAACGATCACTCCTAAGATTCAGTAATCTTTTCCATAGGAATGCTCAGCTTTTGCCCAGGAGTCCAGCTCCATCTGGCTCAAGAGCTAGTTGTCTCAGCTCTACTTAACCAGGCAATATAAGGCAGACAACATCGCTAAATATGAATGTCAAAATAATATTTTTAATATAATTTTAACTTGAAAAAAAACTTGCATCCGCATTAGCATGTAGGCAGAAAATGTAAGAACTAACCACTGATGGACCCACACTTAAAACTGAATTATTACTTTGCCTGATTTGATTGGATATGGAGGTAGAAAGTTTAGTGGGAAATGATTTCATGAAACCTTTTGAAACTTCATCATCTTCGAAGGAAACCCTCCCTGTCTCTCTCAAAACTGGGGACGGGAATTCCCACCCATTGTTTTTGACTTTGGATCCTGGCTAGGAATCTTAAATCACCCTTAAAAAGTACTGCAGCAGTAACTTTTATTTTTAAATATATTTGTTTTAAAAAATATTAAATTCATATTTTTTAAGTATTTTTATAATTTCACGAGCTAACTCTCTCTTCCATGTAGTGGCAGACTTCTTAATAAATTCTCTTTAATACTAGCTCCAAAATTAAAACCTAGAAAGTCAAGTAAATGAACAAATCTTCTTAATCCAAAATTTAAAAATAACACTGTAGAAGATTCTGCGTGGTAGACAACAAGGGCAAAATGTAGATTAAGCTCATTGACAGGGAATTAATTGTGACACGTATTTGTTGTTCATGATCCCCCACTAAAAAAAGTCAGTACCCACTTCTTTCTTTTTTTCAAAACTATGTATGAGAAAAAGTAAAGTATGCTTATATACTTTATTGAGAATTGTTTTTTAAATTATTTTTTTTAAAAAAATATTATTTTTATTATTTTTAATTTATTTCTGATAATACATATCAAAATAATAAAAAATTAATTTAAAATATAAAATATAAAAAATTAATTTTTTTTAAATATTTTTAAAACGTAAAAATAAACATATATTTTTCTAACTTTTGAAAAGAAAGATTAAGTAACCAAAACAATTATTTCTTTTAGAGGTAATCTAGCTTCAATAATTTTGAGCAGACAATGATCGAGAATGATGCTTGAAAAACGCGGCTCAACATTTTCCACGTCCATTGTACATGGCCTCCAAATTGGTGGCCTTCCATGAACCTTCTTTCACTAGAGTAAATTGAATGTGGTCCTTACATCTTTAATGATTCTGCAAGTTAATCCTTATAGTTTTGAAAATCATAAATTCATCCTTTTACCAAAATTGATTGTTGATGCCCTTTGAAGCTCCTAAATTAACTTTGTTTTCACTCTTTTTCTATAGATTAAAGAATCTAACTAGAAACGAAGAACATATCTTAGGAAAAAAACAATTATGAGAATACAAGGATTCGATATTGTATTCTGAAACCAAATGGATAGCTAATTATTTTACTAAAAACACAGGGATTAATTTATAATTTAGTCTTTTTTCATTAATTTCATAAGGATATAATGATTCGTACAATGTTCTTGAATACCTCCAATATAAAAGTGTCAAAACTATCAAAATATCTAACAAAACTTTTAATTGGAGTCTTTTCTGTCCAGATACATGACAAACACACACTTAAAATATTCTCGTCACAGTTCATGGTAGAGCATTGCTTTCTTTCCAATCCAATCTAATCCATGGTAAAGAGAACAATAATAAACAGGCAGACTTAAGACAGAATCGTACAGTTGAAAGGACTTTGAGACACATTCTTCTCTCCTTACCCCCACAATTTCGTCAACTGATTGCCCAGTCGGGTTTGTTGCTTTTGACTTTTTTTTTTCTTAATTGGACGAATTTCATTTTGGGATGTTGTAATCTAACCCATTTGCTTTTATTTTAATTTTTAAAGAGGGTTAAATTTGAAATTAAAAGATCAATGATTAATTTTAATTGAAAGTGATTTGTTAAGTTATGAAAAAACTAGAAATTATAATATATTTTTGTTATTCTCTTCTAATCTTCAATTTGAAAAAATATAATTATAATATCTTAATTATTTATTTTTAAATTTGACTTTAAACTCTAATCAAGTTTATATTTCAAAAAGATGATGAGTTGTTTTGGACTTTAAATTTCATATGCTCTAAGACTTTATATTATAAATAAAAATATTAGTGTATAGAAAATGAATAGGGGGAGCATATCAAAATCTCTATATTGATAGGAGATAAAAGAAAAAAAAATTGTTGTAAGAGTAGACCTAAAAAATAAAATAAAAACAAAACAGAGAACCTAAAAATCTTTCATAAATGATCCAACAAAAAACACCCTTCTTTTCTCTCTCATTTTCTTTACCCCCCCTTTTCTCTCTCATTTTCTTTCTTCTATCACTATCTCTTTAAAAACGAAAGAAGAAAAAATCATCACCAACCGCCAACCACCCACCATACCAACAACTCCATTAATTTCAGCACACCAACGCCAACACACCCATGGTAGATCCAACTTTTCCTTTCAATTATTAGCAGGCCTCACAACAATTGTCTGCATCTCCTGCTCCAAAACTGAAGCTTCCATTGGCAATAAACCCATATTGCTCTCTCTCTCTCTCTCTCTCCCCGTCACAAACCCAATACAACCATCAACATTCCCTAAACACCACCACTTATGACGGACCCATCATCATGTGATACCCATAACCTTTCTCTCACAACAACACCTTTCTTCACTTAATTGTTTCAGCCAAACTAGCCTTTAAAACAGTTAGCCTGCACTAGCACCGTGAGTCGCGCGACCAATAACTCTTCTTACTCTAGCTTGCATGCCACTATCTTTTCCTCTCAGAACGACAACAAATTTGTGAAGATAGGAGGGGATTAAATTGATTTTGCTGTGTGAATTTTTCTAATTTTTTCTAGTAATATTGATTCACAAATTTGGAAAGGGAGCTACCTAATCTATTGCACCAAGTTCGATCTAGGACTCTAGAGCATCCTTCCACGCACCGTCATCTTTGGTGGTATGTGACAAACACACACCATGGGAAACCCACTATTACTACATCATCTGATTTCATTTTGACAGTCTCATCCTATTTAGCAACACCATTGACAATTGATCTATAGTTGAGATTTATTTTTGCAAATTAATTATGTATTTGATTTGAGTATTTTTTAGGATTGTAAAAGTAGGTGTGTGAGTAGATTAGTAAAATTTCTACTCACACACTTACAATTTGCATCATTGTTAAGTCCTAAAAAAATATGAGAATTGCATTTGCATTAACTTATGATTTCTTAGCATAGAAAATAGCTTAAATATATTTTTGCAAGTTTTAGTATTTTTATAATTTTTATGTTTTATCACTTTTTGATAAAAAAAAATATTTTGTTTGCATATAGAATTTATAACAAGTTTATAAAACTCATTACAACTTGGCCTAAATAAAATAGTTCATTGGGCTTACATACAAAATACCAAAAACTCATTTCTTTAAAAGGGTCAAAAGCCTACTTTTATCATTCTTGTGAGTCTACATATCATTTTAAAAATCAATACAGAAGTATTTAAGGTATGTAGATTCACGATGAGTATCAATTCCAAAAATATCAATTAGTGTCAGAAATATCAACTTTGGTTTTTATTAATGCCGAAGTAAAAAATATCAATTCCAATAATTACTAACGACAGAATCAGAAATATTATAGACAAATCATTGATAACATAACACAATAACTCATAGCAATTTAAGACAAAGCTAGCAATGCAGTTTGCCTAAGGTAAGGCACTTTAGGGGTGATAATATATTTCCTTTAGCATAATCAGTCCATTGACATAGAATCTCTGAAGATCAGTTAGGGTTTCTAGTCATCATAATACTAGGTGGGGACTCCTTAAACAAGACCTTTTCTCTTTAAAAATAAGATGCCATATATCTATTTTTTTTCTACTTCTTAAAGGTCATTGCGATGTCGGGTGTGACAGAATATTGACGAATCCACTTGGGATATTTGGACTAAGTTTTTCTTTTTGTCTTTCTATTACTATCATTTTTGTGCTATTTTTTTCTTGCTTTTACTATTTTAGCATGCATTCATACTTCTATCCAAGGTTGCCAACAACACTTTTTTGACACGATATGGAACATATAATATAAACTCGAATCGTAAAATCATAAAATCAAAAGTAAAATTTTTTAACTAAAAATCATAAAATCGCAAGTAAAATATTTTAACTAAAATCATAAAATCCAAGTAAAATCGTAAAATCCAAGTAAAATATTTTAAACAATACAAATATCCAAACATCTTAAAATACATAATTCAAATAAAAGTAAAATAAACAATACAAATATCCAAACATTTTGAGAAATAAAAGACAAGAACATGAACTTTCCAATTCCAGATTCAACAAATACAGTGCCAATTGCCAAAGGAATTGAAATGTTTGTTTCCCAGTATTTAAACTACAGAAGTATGGCAGGTGACAACATGTAATTTAATGATTTACAATTCACAAAAAGGCAACAGAAGCACTGCAAAAGGCATTCCAATCCAAGACTGACCTATCCAGTAATACACATTGTCGTACCCGACATCGCGGCGACCCTAAAAAAATAATTCTCTTGAATTAATTATGGAAAAAGAACAGATTCTGGCATCCGGTTCTTTTAGGGAAAAAGGTCTTGTTTGAGGAGTCGCCACCTAGTATTATGGTCACTAGGAACCCTAACTGGTCAACAGAGATTCTATGACTCGGGATTGGTTACGTAAAAGGGAAGATATTATCACCCCTTAAACGTTCTGCCTAAGGCAGACTGCATTGTTGGTTTTGTCTTAAATTGCTAAATATTTATTAATTTATGCTGTGAAAATTTGCTTATAATATTCCTGACTCTGGCGCCAGTGAATATTCGAGCTCGAATAATTCCAACTCTGGCGTTGGTAAAAATTCGTAGCTACAAAAAAATTAGATCAATATTTTTTTATTCTCTACTCTAGCGCCAGTGAATAAATAAATAAAAATAAATTTATTTTTACGCATGCACACATTTTATTTTTTTTGTTTAGCTAAATAAAATTGAATAAACGAATAAAAATAATATAAATTTAAACCGGTATTTTTATTCCTGACTCTGGCGTCAGTGAATAAACCAATAAATTTACATTATTTTTATTCTCGCAATCACATTTTTTATTTTTTATTTTTCTGTATTTTTTTTTATTTTTTTTGTTGGGCTGGGCTGGGCTAGACCCAGCCCAGCATACGGTTTTGGGCTGGGCTGGGCTAGACCCAGCCCAGCATACGGTTTTGGGCTGGGCCTAGCTCAGCCCCTATGGGCTGGGCTAAGCCCAGCCAGCCCGGCTGGGCTCAGCAGCACGCGTGCGTTATTGCACAGTGCAGCAGCACGCGTGCGTTAGCGCACGCGTGCTGCTGCACTGTGCAAGTGAATTAAAATTCACTTGCACAGTGCATAAGGCATTTGAAATAAATGAAGAAACCACTAACCTGGTCTGCTGGAATCAATGGAGACGATGGCGAAGCTCTGGCTGGCCGGCACTGCCTCCTCTCCTCTGCACCTTCTTCTGCTTTCCTTTGCTTTCTCTTCTGGTTATGGAAACGCTGAAAGCAGTGGCAGCGATCTCGTGACTTTCCTCTGCTTGTGTTTTTTTGGTCTGTGTCTCCTGGGTTTTCCAGTCGAGAGGATGATGAAGAGGCCGGCCTGATGGGAACTTGTTTTTGATTCAGGGTTTTCGGTGTTTGCAGGGACGAAGGCAATGAGGGCCAATACTCTTCTCTATGTTTTGCTGTTCTCTGTGTCTCTTTGTTTCGGTTCCTGGTCTTCTCTTGGTCTCCCCTGTCTGTCTCGTTCTGCTCCGTTCTTTGTTTCCAGTGTTCTTCCTTAGTCAAGTCGATGGGGGTTCTTCTCCTGTCTGGGTTCCTGGAGGCTGAAGAGTTGCTGAAGATGGTGAAGAGATGGTTGGAACTGATTCTGTGTCTTCCCCTCTCCCCTGCCGTGCATGGCTTTCTTTCTTTCTCCCCCAGTTTTTTAGTTTCTTTTCTCTGGTTCTGTGATCCCCATGTTCGTGTTCCAGTGTCTTCGTTCTCTTGTTTTTGGGTTTCTTGGTCTGCTGCCTCTGGGTATTTGTTTCAGTTTTCTTCTCGGTTCATTGTTCCCCCCTCTCCTGGGTTTTTTTTCCGCGCGGTCTTTCTTTTGGTCTCTCCCCTTGGTTCCCCCTTCGCGAGGTTGCCTTTGCCCAGCTTTTATAAGGCCAAAAATCGATCGGCGCTGTAACGGTCGCCACTTAAATGCCCTGTAACTGGTTGCCTTCAATGATGAAACTCAAGCGTTGGCTGGAAACTGATGAGACGGAGGAAGAAGACAATGAACAGTCGCTGCAAAACGACTCCGTTTTCCAGTTCTAAAGGCTGCCTTCAATTTGGTCCCTGTAATTATTGTAATTTTGCAATCAAGTCCCTGGTTAAAATATAATTAGATCCTTGCATTTCTGTGTCATTTTCAAGCTAGTCCTTAGATTTTAATGTTTGCAATTTGGACCCCAAACTTTGATATTTTTTCGATTAAGTCCTTGATCTCATTAATTTAATTAAATCCAAAGTCCAATTAAGTCTAAAACTTACCAATTCTTCAATTAAGCCCCTAATTGGATTAATTAAATTAATTCCAAGCTTAATTAAGTCTCAAAACTTATCAATTCTCCAATTAAATCCTTGATTGGATGAATTAAATTAATTTCAAGCTTAATTAAATCTCAAAACTTATCAATTCTCCAATTAAACCCTTGATTGGATTAATTAAATTAATTCCAAGCTTAATTAGATTAATTCCAAAGTTTAATTAAACCCCTGAACTTCCAATCATGTTGCCCTTAATCCAAATTTTAATTCATTCTTCATTTATTTCATTTTACTTGTTTTTTTTTAAATCATCATCATTATTTTTTCATCATTTTTTTCTTTTCATAAAATAATAATAATTAAAATAAAATGGTCAAAAATTGGGTTATGACACACATTAAGAATTAAATGCAAAATATAAAAAACCTTAACACATTAAGAACCAGCAATCTTAGTTACAAGAAATTACAACACACAAAAACAGTAAGTAAGAAATTAAACAGAGCCCTCTCATATAAGAAATTTGACATGAACTGCCACACATACACACTCTTTTCTTTCATTCACATTTGAAAATTTTCATGCTTATCAACAAATACTTGCATTTCATCAACACGTCTTGGACTTTCAAATTTCAATGAGAATATAATATTTCAAGGCCCTACTAGCTAGTAAAACAATGAACTTGACTAGATAAAAACACAAACAGGAAAAAAGCTAGTGGTGGAAAAAGAAAACCAAATCCATGGAAATGCCTTAGCAGTGAACTTACGAGGAGTTTCCACGTTCATACAAGAATGCAGAAAGCCTTTCTTGTGCCCCGGTACTGAAAATAAAGTAAGGCAGAATCTGCAACACCAAAGCAAGCAAGATCAAACACAGATTCAAAGCAGTGTAGCATAACTCCCCCTCCGAAAAAATACCCATCAGCAAACCAAGTAATAGTAGAATACCCGAAGATAAACACAGATTCATAGAATACCTAGATAATTTTTGTCTCTAATCACCACCATTAGACAGAAAAAAACAAAGCTTGAGATTGAGAATCAATTCTTACCTTCGTCTCGCTAAGAACACTCCGGATCGGGGGAAAATAATTTTTTAAATTGTTGGGGAAAGGGGGAAGGGGAAAGGGAAAAGGAGTCAAGGAGACTAGGAGAGTTGGAGACAGGGACTTGGAATTTGAAAAGAGACTGGTGCAGTGGTGCTGAGTCAAAGGAGCATTTGCAATTTTGCATTTCTAATTGTCTGCAACTCTGCATTTGCCATTTGGTGAAACCGTGAAACGATGAAAGTGAAAGTTTTGGTTAACTCGTGAAAACGTTATGTTTTTTACGAGTCAACCCATTTTTATACGAGTTTGATCGAGTCAACTCGATTTTACTAGTTTTCGAGTTTTAACCCCGATTCTACATGTTTTTTGTGTTTTAACTCCTAAAATCAGAAGATTTTACGAGTTAAAACGCATTTTTAACAACTATTCTTCTATCACCATGCATCACTTTTGAGCACACACTCTAAACTTTAGGATAATTAAGGAAGTAACGATACCTCAATGACTTTAACATGTGCAAGACTTGTGAAATCATCCAACTCTCGTTTGATTGTTTGTTTGGAAGTGGTTGGTTTGTTGATTTGATATTATTCGGGGCCTCTATCTCCACACTTCTTGTATGCCTTATATCGACCTTTTAAAGACGATCATTGAGCATGTGAGAAACCCTTTTAAACTAGATAATAACCTACCCTTTGATGCACTAAATGACTAAAACTTACCTATTAAGTTGTACCCTGTGGTAAGCCCAACATATGACATCTTGAATTCCAAGACTATCAGGTGACAAATGACCTCCGCGTAGGAATTTTACAAGAATCTAAGTTATTATAGTTGACAAAAAGAAACTGTCTTGAATTACAAGCCAAAGGGCTATTAAAAGCTTGAACTTAGGCAATACTAGACAAGGACCCTCTAGTTGGCATGCTAATGATATTAGGTTCCTAAAATTCATGGATAACGACTATTGTCACCCCATGAAAGGCAAGTCCACATTTAATATGCATTTTTCTTATTGATAACATCACCACTTTTACATTTTATATTTACCTTATACAATTACATGATTTTCATTTAACACGTTAACATATAGGTCCGCCATTAAGCTGCACCTATAGCACTTCCTTGAGAAGAATACAAATAGAGAACAAAGAGAGAGCCTAGTTGGAAGCCCAATATTAAAAAAATAGGTTAGAAAGTCTTAAAGAAGATGTCACAAGGTTTTTTAGTCTACTTGAATAGGCCTTAAGATCTAGATCCGGAGAAGCAACATCTACACAGCTTGTACCCGTGCTCGATCCTCGCTGCAATCCATAAAATATGTGGTGAAATAAAGTGCTATTTGAATCTAAATAGGCTATATATTTCCAATTTGTTTAATCAATATATCTTATAAGGATGCTACCTACCATTTGTTATCACATTCACGTCAATATTCTCTTATTCAAAGTTTACAAAGTTGATGTTAGGTGATAGAAGACCTAACAACCACAAAATAGTTCATTTTAATGGTATTTAGGGATTCTTTGTTGTCAAAGTCAGTGATTTTTATCATAACTCAATTTTGAATTCCCTAGAATTATCCTTTTCTTTTATACAAAAATTAAAAAAAGGTTGCAAAATAAAAACAAATATAGAAAGACAAGTGACTTGATTAGCAAGAACATGCTAATGAATTTGAAAAAAAATTGAAATTTTGATGGTTGATAGGGGTCGAATTGAACAAATTAGAAACCAATGACCAATGTTTTTTTAAAAAACACAAATTAAGAGAGAATAAACTTTAAATTCTAAGAACAAGAGTGTTTGTTCTTAACTATGTATGATAAATGCTTTGAGAATAAGAGTATGGATACTTAGAAAGTAGAAAAAAAATATGAACCCTTTACTTAAGTGGTTTAGATGATAAACATAGCTTCTGAACTCTATCATGTTCTTGAATAGAGAGGTTGGAACGTCATCTTCTCCTGATAGCATTAACAAGAGATAAATACCCCATACATAATATTAATAAGGGATATATATCCCTTATATAATATCAATATGGAATAAATGTCTCTTATATAATATTAATATTGATAGAAATAAGGTAGACCATTAAGAGGCTTTTAGGCACATAGGGATATGAAAAAGATGATTATTATTGATATTTAACATTTAATGTTAAAAGATATAAGAATAAATAAATAAATCCTCGTGAACCAATACGAGGACTAAAAGGATTACGAACTCCATATATATTTATTTGGAGTTGAAATGATTTGAAACCCAAGGATGATATAGATCTGATAGCTTGCTAGATCCATATATATTTGGGCTCTACGTGTAGCCGAACCCAATGATGTTAGGTTTAATATCTCTTTATACCCATATGCACCCGGGCTTAATGTGTAGCCGAATTCAAGAGTGTTTGGTTTGACACCTTGCCAGACTCACATGTACTTGAACTCAACACGTAGCTGAACTTAAGGGTGTTAGGTTTAACATCTCCTCATATTCATATATACTTGGATTTAATGTATAACTGATCCTAAAAATATTGAATATGAAAGCATGTCATATCCATATAATTTGGGCTTTAAATTCTACCAAGTTTAGATACATAAGTTATACACACATTCTGATACATCGATACTTTTTAAAAAAATTATAAACAAACTTTTCATTTTAAATTTCTACCCGAGTTTAGGTGTCAAATTGTTAAGGGTATATGTGTCAATTTGATGGTGTAGTGACTGATATACCATCTAGAAAGTAATTGTAACATGTATTTGTGTGATGTATTTTTGTGAAATGTTTATCTGTACAATATTAATTTACTTTAATTATATCAATTTTAAAACATTGTCGATTATTATATGTGATTTAATTTAAATAGATGAAATACTGAATGATATGCACTTCTAAAGCACCAAGTTATTTTGTAAGTACACGTGATACCTTTGGCTAATTTCCTCTCCTCCGATTAGAACACCCGCTTCAATTATCAGTTCTATATAAATGTTTCACAATATCTGACAAGGTTTCTTCTGCCGCTCACTCTGTTTGTGACGAAGAATGAGGTTCAAAGAAGCATCCATGTAAATTTTTTAATTTTGATAAAAAATAGGTTGGAGGCTGCAAGAACCCGAAAAAACGTAACATATAATTAAGGTGGGAAAGCAAATCAAGCTTGAAGTATTTACGTGTCCGGTTTGTTTAGAGAATCTGAATTTTTTTATGAATATTTCATGCTCCAAAATAATTCTCCTGTTTAATCCCAAAAATGTCACCTTTTTCAAGTGTTACGAAATTGAAATTTGATTAATATTATGATTAATGTATCTTCATTATTTACATTATTATGAAAAAAATCTCCTCAAGTCAATCTATTATTACTATTATTATTGTTGTAGTACATAACTTAATATAAAAAAAATAACAAAAATTCTAAAATTAAATAAGGAAATATAATTGTATTTTGTCAAATAATCATTTCAACCCAATAGTTTAAGCTGTTATGTGGGGTTCCAGGATATGATTTATATTATTCTCTAACACACTTTCTCAAGTGAAAGTCTTTTGGGCTTAAAACTTATACATGTCCATATTACATTGTGCTTAATTTTTATCAAATAAATATGAATGGTGAAATTCGAACTCGTGACCTCTTTGTTATCAAGGCTTTGATACCATGTCAAAGAATCATCTCAACCCAATAGTTTAAGCTATTAGATGAGGTCTTAAGATATGATTTATATTATTTTATAACTTATTTCTTTATGGTTTTATAATATCACTATAAAAATAAAGCTTGTTCAAATACAATTGAAAATTTTACTCTAAAAAAATAATGTAAAAGAAAAGCAAAGCCATGTTGAAAGCTTTTTTAGAGTTTTTTTTGTTATCGTAGTAGTGATTGTTTTTCAAAGTACTTTTAGTTTGGAAATGTATTGAAATAATATATTTTTTTATTTTTTAAAATTTATTTTAATATCGGCATGTCAAAACAATTTAAAATTAATCAAAAAAATAATTTCAAGTAAAATAATAATAATTTATTTTCAAATTAAAATACTTTTAAAATACAAAACATGTTATATTTTTGACATTTTAGACTTTCTTATTCAAATACTTGTTTTGAATGTGAATAATATGACTTACTCCAAGGACAAAGCAAGAAACATAATTGAGGTTGTGTAAGAGCATGTTTGACACAATTTTTGAATTATGATTTTTAAATATAATTTAAAAATTATTTTTTCAAAGATAATTTAAAATAAAAATATTTTTTAAAAAAGAGAAAGTTCTGTAAAAGTGAAATCTTAACTCAATTTTACAGAATGTATTGTTAAAGTTAAGAATTATTTTTAACAGAACATACTCATAACTTGTACTCAAATAAAATGTTAAAAAAGTTAAATTGATTTATAAAAACTACAACAAACATAACCTAAATCAAGTAACGGCACAAAAACCACACTTGGTCCATGTGCTCTGCTACACGGACAGAGACGTTACATGCACGGCCAAGGTGGTGGAGGGGTCCTCTGCACAAATGCACATGCCCTTTTCCAAATGTGTCACATGCATGGCAATACACCCCACGTGTCAAAAGCATAAGAGTCATATCCTTGCCTTTCTCGGACAATTAAGGGGTAGCCTAGATGCTTTCTTGCTTGCTGTGGAATATTGCGAGCGAATTTACTACAGGGGAAAAAAGAAAGGAAAGGCTACAGTCTACACGCCATGGCACATGGCTCATGTGGTGTACGAACAGTTCATGATGGTCAATCCTCAGCCATTGGATTAATAGCGACCGGTAATCATGGCCTCACATCATTTTAGTTTAGGGGGGTAAAATTAGAAAATCTTTTTTTTGAAAGATAAAATTTATAATTTATCGAAGATGAGAGCTAAAAAAATAATAATTATTTGTCCTCATTCCGCACCTGCGCGTGGGCCGTGTTTATATTGTGACGCTCTGTGGCCGCCTGTGTTTAGAGAATCTTGTGGCGTTTTGGACCTAGCCAGGCTCAATGCCCTGAAAAGGTCAAAGAGGGTATATAAAAAATGAATTCTTTCTCTCTAGATCAGGGTTAGAGTGTGCTCGGATGACTTCATAAACACTTGGGTCTAGCCCAGGCCTACATACAGCCCAAAACAGGATACGAATAGAGGACTGCAAATTGCTGGAAATCTTACTGTCACAGTTTTGAATTTCGGGTTTCTATCAAGAGATCATATCGATACAATGAAAATAACTATGGATTTATCTAAAAAGATTTCGGGATTTTATTTATAAAAGGAAAGTCTCTTAAGTGTACAGTTTCTTTTCATTGCCTTATATGTGGCTAGCTAGGTAAACAATGAATCCCATGCCCACAATAAGATTGGAAACTACAGGGAGAGAGATAGCTAGATCATGGAGAAAAATTAATATCCTTGGGCTTCTATATACGAAATTACTTGCATGGTTTAGCATCCTATAAATGGGGCAATGCACCATGCGCTTCATTCGTTGGCTGTCACATTCACGTCCAAACGATCAAGCAAGAAGACATATACATGGATCATATATAAAGTGCAGTAATCCATGCTTACATATAATAAAATCATCCATTGCGCTTTGGAGGCCTGTTTTTCTTATCTTCGAAATCATCGTTAAGAAGGTGCAATTAGCAGTGTAACTTTCTTAGAATGGATAGCATTAACAACCGGCTTGGAGAGAGCAAAGACGAAGCTTAGTCTGCAGAAACAGAAGAAGAAGAGAAGGAAAAAAAAAAGGATTTAAATGGTTTTACATTAACTAGATATTAAAATGAAACTTATAAACTTGCAACAACTTTTGTCCTTTCTCTTTAGTAATAGTAATGCTTCCTGATAGTCATTAATGGCAAGGATTCACATGCATATAGTTCTTACATTCACGAAACAGCCAGAAGAAGCTAAAGATTTTGGATTTATAGCTTGATAAATTAATATAATATTTGGACAATTTCTGCGAAGTTATTATCAATGATCATGATGCAAAATATCCATGTGATAGACGGGGGGAGGAAGCACACAAGAAATCGGTTTTCTGACCTTGTTTAAAACACTATAGCTTTCAAGGTAGGAAATATATCTCATTTAATTATAATTGAAACATTTTGGGAAATCACCAGCACCGCATGTATATTAATTACCTTCTACTGCTAGATACATTACGTCTTATAACACCAAATAATGTGATAAATGTAACCTTTGACAAACAATCTAATAATCAATGGGAAAATCCCAGGGATTAATAATTTACAAAGGTTATTGTTTGGCTTCATCGATCAATGCTTCCTAATTATGAAAGCAAATTAATGCCCAACTTCTGTCAATTATAACTTAATGTCATGGATGTTAATGATCTACCATAATTCCTAGGGTGTTACAGTTTCTCTGACTAACAATTATGCATGCTTTGGTGTCATAGTATGGAATAATTTGTACATGAATTGAGTGCAGTATTGGATTAAATATGAGATCGTTAAGAACATTCCAGAAAGAAAAACCAGAGATACTCACGAACTCATATTTCCCTAGTACTCCACACACACACACACACACACACACATGTTTGTGAAGAATCCTCATAATAAGCCTCAGTGCCATCCAATCAGACAATTTTGGGCAATTATGTATATATTTGACTAAGAGAGGATTGATCGAGGTCTAACCTCGCTCTTGTCCATATAATGGAAGGAGAAAATGCAATAACAAATAAAATGTTGATTAATCTTGTATAAGAAAAATCAAGAATGAAACTTTGAAGCTACATGAAAATGGCAAACCAGAAGAAACATATTCAATCTAAAATGTGTGTGCCTCGCCCTTGTTTATTAATTATTAGTGGTTCACAATGGAAATAATCTGTCATCAACCTAAAAAAAAAATTAAAAACAAAAAAATGCATTCATATTTTCTCACAAATGGTTACATTATATGTGTGAGTTTAATATTCCAGGTACAAGAAGAAACATAAAATTAAGCAACAGGGTTATATATACAAGAGTTGTTAGGCATGAATGTTTTGAGGATGGAGTGCTACTTAGGCTTGAAACACCCGAAGGAAACAGGAGAGTTTTTCACTATGAACAAGGTCAATTCTCAATAATCTCCAAACATCGATTATTTGAGTTTGAATGAGATATAGAAACTGTAGAACATGATAGAGCTAGCCTTGTAATTTTGTATGAACGTAGCCTCACCGAACCAGTAATACAATGCACTTACCTCCTGCAGAGGATCGAGAACTTGATTCATAGGTTTATCTGTCGAGGATGTACGATTCTGAACCAAATATCATTCGTTTTCGATCTCTCAGCATAATCTATATATTACACCAATGGAACAGTAATATGCAAAAATACGTATGTTTCTATCTTCATGGAATCCACAAATACCATCCCCTATCAAACAGTACCAGCAAATAATAAGAACGTAACCTTCGTACAATACATTTTCTTCATTCTTTAAAGAGAGATTTACCCGTGTGACTCATTAGCGGTCATGGCCAAGTCTAAGCTCCAAATCGACTTCATCATCGTCAGAAACCCTCCTATTCCCTCCGTTATCTTGTATATTGGAAGACCCAATTTGCAAGCCTATACTTGTACCCCAAAGCTCGTCATTCATGCTCAAGGATTGAGATCTCGGCACAAGAAAATCATGACTGTCATGTTTGTAACTATATGGCTCTCTAGGGTTAGATCTTGCTTTCTGAAAACACGTTCCATAATTCCTTTGAGCCTCCGAAACCGGATAGTACTTCGTGGGTTCACTTGAATTTGGTACCATATATCTAGGATTCTTGATTTCCTCGCTGGCTTTGCTTGATACTGACGAAGAACTTGCAAGTTGCTTGTCTTTGGTTCGATTAGCTCGATCTTTGCGGTGTATGTTCATGTGCCCCCCTAAGGCCTGCGCGTTGGTGAAGCCTCTCTTGCAAAAAGAACATTCATATGAGCGTTTAGCAGAGATTGTTGTACGGCTTGACAAGTCCTCTTTGACTTGTTCTTGACGATCATAATTTTCTTCAGTACTTGAAGTCTCCGAGCTTTGTTGTTTTGCCGACTCCATACACACACACACCAAGAAATTGAAAATCTTGTTGCGATAGTAAATATTTGTCCACAGAGTTTTTGTTTGGAATCAGTATACGAGATAAAGGTTAGAGAAACGAAGAAAATGGGCTTTTAGTGGAACTGATTTAGGTTAGAGAGGAATAGAGAGAAGGCTAGAGAAGGAAAGGCAAGTGGTTGTGAAACAGTGACAACACAAGTCATTGGCATTTCCATTGGGGCTTTTGAGTATTTTTTGTTGAACGGAGATTCAATTTTGGCGTTTGCTTTAGGACTTTTCTTGTTGGTCGGTTTTTGTGATGGATCCATTTATATATATCTAGTAAATTTTACTACCTTCTCATCTCTTTTGATCTGCTGCTATGGGAATTTCTTTTAGTAACGCGGTTTTTATCTACTACCCTTATATCAACATCCTTAATACTTGATTTTTAAGGATTCAAAACATGTGAAATAAACTTTACGTTTAAGGGTATAATTAAGAAAATTCAAAAGTTTAGGACTAGAATGTAAATTTTGAAAACTGGGTGGTTTTGTCCCCACCCTTCAACGTAGTTTCCCAGTGTGTGCCCTTTGCATTTGAAGGTATGAGATGAAACTTCCAGCTCATGACATCATCGGCATATTGGAGGCAATTGTTTCCATGGTCGACTCACAGGTTGACATCACACATGCCAATACTAATCGCAAAACCAAGAGGAGATGGTAATTCAAAAAGATTAGGGGAATGTGAGAAAATAATATATATTATTTAAAAGTTTAAGATTAGAGGTTAAATTGATTATTTAATAAGATATTATAATTTTAATGACTAATCGTTATGAGTTTGATAAAAATTAAATATATAAAAATATAAATTCATGTAAATTGAAAAATATATTAAAAAATAATATAAATTATATTTTAAAATCTTATATAACAATTTCAATTTTTAAATTAAATTAATTTTTTTACACCTGCAGTTAATTCTAGCCATCGAAAACAAATGTTATAAAACCACTTGGAAATCTTGGAAAAGAAATCCTCTTAGGTGTTCTATCATCTATGGGCTGCAATTGTGAGTTTCTCAGAATGGATTTAAATATATGATATAATCCTAAATACAAGTCTATACCTTACAAATCACTGTCTTGTTATTCTACCTACGTACATCAATTCAGTTTCTTGTGACTCTCTCCTTTTCATTAAATCAATTATATAATCCCTTATCCCTTCAGTACTCCCCATTGTATGCATGGCGTAGATAACTTGAAGACTGCAAGAAAGGGGGGAAAGAGAGAAGGCATGTAAATAGCAATAGCGGGCGGGTACAATAACATCAACGTGACTTAACTGGTTATTTCATCCATGGCAGTCGGAATTCTTGTCGACGCCATAGCTATTTTTTCATCTTTTTAAGTAGCTGGTTTCGTTCTTTTTGGATAGAGAGACGGCAAGAACAACGCGGTGACAGCACTTAATCAAGCTTTGACCATGTCCTTTTGTGTTTCAAGGAAAACTTGATCATGTCCTAGAAATGACTGACAATTTAATTTTCATGTTTATGTGTTTGTATTGATTATATATACCTGTAATAACTAGTCATTAAAATGACAAATGGAAGAAGGTCATCAACGACAACAACACGAGTGCTGTAAGGTTCTGAAAGCTTTCTGGACCAGGACAACCCGATATTGTTAGTGCTGGATGAAAAATCTTATTTTCCAGAGCTTAATCACAGATTTTTCAAAAAAGCAATGGCCCTGAGTGGTTTAAACATACAACTTTATTACTTGACTGATTTTAACTCAAACATGTCGTTATCATATATATTTAGTGTGAAAAACACCCCGTAAAGCAACCGCAAATAATCTCTTTATTCTCTATAATTTATTTTTCAGATATTTTTTTAAAGTTTAATTTATAAATGTGATGCTTGTAATAAGTTAGATTTGACAAAGAAAATCAAATTGGACGATATCTTTAAGCTGAAGAGAATTAATCAAAATACTTTCCAGTGAATTATTGAGCCGGATTTCACCATAATCTTAGGATAAATTTTGAAAATGATTTATTAATCTTGAACTTAAAGTTTCCGATTTTCTTCTAATAACATGAAAGAATGATTCTCCAATAACATATCCCACCATGAATTCCAATCGTACTGCGCAGCCCTTCACTTTTCTTTCTGTTTTGTTTTTTTTTTTTTTTAGATTTACTTGTATGATCTTAGCAAGGGGCACCCGCTTTTTTCCTTTTGTTTTTCTTGGCTTGAATTTCTTGAATGTCCATTCATAGACCTCTAGGTGAAAGCAGTCCTTTCTCTGACATCTACCGCTTGATCATATGCCCAACATGCTACTCCATAAAGGAATGATCTCTCTTCTCTGTGACCAAGGAGAGGAATGGACAAAACATTGCTGTCACAGCCATCAACATGAATTGCCAGATAAGCACATGACAGTAGGGTTCTGGCTACCTGCATGATAAACAGTTCTAAATCATCTGGATGCCTTTCTAAATCATCTGGATGCCTTTCGTGCTCGTATAATATGATGAGATTGTCATTTGCCGCCGTATGCAGATGTACGAGTGAAGTTTTCAACACATTGATGTATTCACAATTTCGCTTTTAATTTGGCACGATCTTCTTAACTTATTCTGTGTTCATATGTTATTGGAGGAGTCGATCTCCTGATCCAGGTTTTGAAGGTCATATATTTCGATATTTTCTCAATGGCATGTTTTTTTTATTATTCCTGACATGGCTCCGACCCAAAAACTAGAGGCAGACAACACTTTTTCCGACATGAGATCCGGACTGAAAGTCTTGAGCCTGGGTTTGAGGGTAACTTTTATTTTCATAAGGTTGTCAAAAAAAAACCCCAGACATCATGAACAACAAAAGCTGCGAAATTCAGTTTTCCGTTTTGCTCCATAAAATCTGATAAGTAATAAATCCACTGTCTTCTCAGATAATAACTTTAAGATGTTTCTTTTTATACTTTGTTTTTTAAAATTATCATGGCGTTTTGCGAAAAGTACTTTGAGTTTTTTTTCATTCGTAATTATAAAAAAATCAAGAAAAGAAACATTGGGAGCAACAATTTTGACCGACAATTAGTGGGTGTGAAGAAGATGAGCCTGCTGTGATATGGGCCACAACTGCAAATGTAGAGGCCCATGTTTTGTATGGCATGTCCAGGCCTGGGATGGTATACTCAAATCCGCTTGGAGATCACCTGGGATTTTCCACTAAATAAAAAAAAATCAATAAAAGATATTTAAGTCGCCATGGGACGGGGCTAATTGTTCTTTCAAGCGACGATCATACGTACTTTGTTCTTTTATGTCATTGGATGGTCAACTTATCAGCAAGAATTACATAGGGCTACTGATAAACAATATATATATATATATATATATATATATATATATATATATATATATATTTGTTGCTATTAGTAATTCAGTAACGTGATGAATAATATTTTTTAATTAAAAATATGAATGTTTTTTAGATTTTTTTTTTGACATTAATACATTTATCAATGTAATATTTTTTTAAGTGAGAAACAATTTAAAAATTACTTCCAGACAATCACGTAATTCACGAATGTAAGAACTTCAATCTCTGATATACACCTGCTACCTCACGAATGTAAGAGCTATAGATTCAACAGCTTTAGGTGGTAGAAAGAGAGTGGATGCATGACTCTCTCTCTTCTTCATCTCTCTCACATCACTCCCACTGTTTGCGTCTCTTCCATAATTTTCTCTCGTTTACTATAAAAAAACAGAAAGAGAGTGGATGATATATGTGGTATATATATTAAGCATTCTGAGCAAATTAATCGTTGCTCCTCGGAAAGCTTCGCTTCAATTTTGTAGCCTGGGGATCGTTTCTTTTTCAAGAACTAGCAGAAAGACTACTAATTAATTGTCTTCGAAATTGTACACAGTAGCTAGGAGTCTAGCTAGAAACAGCTGATGGAAAAGCTCAATGCTTTGTATAGAAACAGCTTAATTGTCTTCACACACACACACACACACACAAACATCTCTCTCTCGCCCATCATAGACCTAAACACAAAAATTATTGAAGTGCAGATGTTGTTGTTGAAAGCAATGCAGAGGGGATCGAGAAAGTGCAAAATAAAAGAAGGGGTTGGGATTTGGGAAGGAAATTAGCAGAGATAGATGGTGATGGGCGCCGACTGGGAAAAGGCTTTGCTTTATGCCATCCCCCTCCCCTCACTTTCACTAAAAAAAGCAGTCTGGTAGCTTCTCCTCTTGCTTAATTGTCTCTGCTCTTTCCTCTCTATTGTCATCAATCAAGTGTTGGGGACACTGTCTTTTTAAAATTCCCAACATTACATGACAATTACATTACAAAATAAACTAAAAGAAGAGCAGATTTCACTGCTTTTTTTTTTTTAAAAAAAATAAATCGGTAACGTCTACGTATTTATTTTTTGAGTATAGAAAGATTTCAATCGGCTTGCGGTGAAGAGCAGGTAAACTAATTAGTGAAGCCTATGACGCTTACGCGTCAACGCTCTTTAAAATACTGAGTAAAGTTTAGCCTTTGTAGTCATCTAGTGATTACCAAGCAGTATTTAATGTATCTGTGATTTTAATTATATTTCACAATTACATGTATCATCATCGATCCATTCATGAATATAGTTTTTCTACACGAAACCAACTCAGCTTCAAGATGCTCCACCAGCACATCAAGTCTGACGCATCAGCTCTCTTTATATATATATTAACATCAATGTTTGGGTTAACTTTGGTATTCTTCAACTAATTCTATGAGCTTTAAAATTAACAATTATAAATTTAAAGGACTATCATGTCAAAAACCACTTGAGCTTGATACACACCAGCTCTCTTTAATTTACTCGGTAAAGTTTAGTCCTTGTAGCCGCATCCAGTGAAAGATCGATGACAGGCTCTCTCTAAACTATATATATATATATATATATATATATATATATATATATTTGGTTTGTAGAAAAACGAAAGTTGATTACTATTTTTACTGCTATTTTTATGAAGGAATGCTTACCATAAATTTCTATATACTGATACTGGCCTCAAGATCAACGAATAGAAGATCCATGGAGTAGAAAATGAAAACAAGTGCGTGACTCACTCACTGATGGAAAAGCTTCTGTAATTACGAAAAGGATAGCTGAAGACAATTACACCCAATCTACAAGCCAAATCCAGTGGCTCAAGGTCGTCCGTATCAGGGCTGGACATATATATATATATATATATATATATATATATATATATATATATATATATATAAAATACTGCGCATACATTGTTTCTTGCAAAGCAACTGCACGCGCTCTTCATCCCTGTCCATGTGGACGAAGAATCGCAAGAACAACAATGCTCCACAATCTTTCTAAAAGCCGATGTCAAATTATTAGTACCAGTACTTTAACTTTCATCTTACCTTTTTTCTTCCTCTTCTTCTTGTGCTCAATGACGGATCTAAAGATTCAGATAAGTTTTTTTAAAAAATATATATGTGTGTGTGCGTGTGTGTGTGTAGTAAGCGGTAACTTTTAATAGTTAAATCATAAGAAAAAATCTGTAAACTTAAAATCCACGGTCGACCGTATATTTGCATGTGAGTGGGGAGAAGCAAGAGAATCCAAACTAGAAATATTTTCTCCTCCTAAATGATTTTTTTTCTAATTAATTATTTTCGGCTAAGCTAATAGCTCATTGAAGGATTCAGACAGGTTAATAATTCTAAAACTATATACAATATATTTTTGCAAGTTTAATATAATAGATAATTAGGGGGTATTTGAGAGTGAACTTCAACTTATTTTTTTAATCAAGATTTGTTTTTCTTACTTTAAATTAATATGTTTTTTGTTTTTATATCATTTTGATGTTTTGTTGTATAAAAAAAATATTATTTTAATGATTTAAAAAAATTTAAAAATAATTGATATCAGACTTTTAAACATTATTTTCATGAAAAATTAAGAATAAAGTGATTATATCATCTTTGATCTGGTTACAAGATTTAATGTTTTTAGTAAAGCAAATGATAATGGAGTCAAATTTATATGGTCTCAAATTTATGATTTGTTTTCGTAAGATGTCAGGTATATTTAAGCTAAAAGGTCCATTCTTCGAGAAATGGGAGCATGACAAAGACGGGATGAGTGTGATGACGAGGGGTCTGCTTGAACCGGGAAGTTATTTGCTATTTCAGTCTAGGAGCACTATTAATCATATTTTATTTAAATTAATCATTAATAACATCAATTGTGGAGATATAATGGGCAGGAAAATAATTTTGGGCCTGTAAAATTTGTGGTAAAAATTACACCATATGAAGAAAAAAACACTGTAAGGCTACATCAATGAAAATATTAGATATTGTTCGAGATATATTTGTGATTGTGGTTTTTTCAGCTATAATTGGGCTTCCAAGTTGTAGCAGCTCAATGCTGCTTTCTCCACACAATAAAAACGAAATCATGATTAGTCCAGTTGTCTTCTAGCTGTTAAATTATACTGACCGATGTGAGTAAAAGAATTTCATTGACCGATGCAAGGAACGGTGAGCTGATCAACAAAATGAACGGCCATGATGATGTAGGTTGGTCGGCCAGGGTTGTATAATGAAAGGGATTGATTCCTCGAAGGAAGATTTCGAACACAGTATTGTACTCGGAACGACAATTGTCCCCAATTGTCCCCGAGTAATAGCTTCTTTTTCTTCTTTTTTACATGTCAAAAATATCTTTCAAAAAAATTATAATTTTCAAAATATTTTATTTTTATTTTTATTTTAATGTCATATCAAAAATAATTTTAAAATGAAAAATATTATTTTAATTTATTTTTAAATAAAAAATATGTTAAAAATTAATCATTACCAATTTAACACTGTCCGAACAATAGGTGTAATGATAAGACATGACGCAGGGTACTACCATCATGAGGATCCTCGATCACATTTCAGTATCTTACTCAACTGAGGTGTGTACATGTATGTGGTTTGCTTCATTTCTTTGCGTCTTTCAGGTTTCTTTCAGAATGATTATGGCTGGCCCGTGTGGTAGTACGTAAAGTTCCAATTACAGGTGTGGAAATAAAATAAAATAAAAGTTTTATTGGACGAGCTCCCTCTTGCGCTCATTCTCCTAAATCTAATCATATTAATTATTATTAATCTTTATAAAATATAGTTAGACTTTTGAGAAAAATCGTATAATTGTTCACCTTTCTCTCATACATTTAGTTGTGAGAAAATGGGTGTTTGGATGAATTTATCATACAATTAACAAAACTATTATATTTTTCATTATATATTATACAAATTGAGGTTCTCCTGTTATATATATGTTCTCCTATAAGAGAAAAATAAAAAATAAAAATGAGAGATGTATTTTTATACAGTAGAAGAAAATTATGCCAAGGACGGCATGAGGTTGGATGTGGGGAAAGCTAGCGGTACTGTAGTGTCTGCCTTGACCAATGGCCAAATATGGAAAGCGTTTTGGTGTTTTAGTTGTCTGAATTGCTTTGCACGGACCAAAACCTTACATTCTGTTTAAGGAAAAACATCATACCATTTGACACCCAGACAATGTCGGGAACATGCAAACCATCAGATTTTGGGAAAAGAGCGTCGTATCCAATGGCTCTCTCACCTCTCATTAATTTGTGTATGTGCATGATATCATGCATGTAAACATGCCATCATGATTGAAATAACAATGCATTACTCACATTTTCTTCTCAAAAAGTTAACGATGTCAATTCCCATGATCATCTTCATAGATTCAAACAAAAGCTCGGAGCTTTTTCTTCGACATAATCTCTAATTCCCCACATATATTCAACTGAAGAATATAGGATAAAAACTTTCCGTCCACAGTGATTAAGGCAGTGCTGCCTGTTGGATCTGAGCTGCTTAAAGAACGACAAATTTCAGCCCCCACCCAACCAAATAGAAAAAAAAATTAAGAAGAAGAAGAGAGGGATCTGCATGCTTACATGTGCGATTTGTAATTTGATATTCAAGAGTTTTGATTCTAAAGACAAGAACTTGAATCTTAGCATACCTCATTTATTTTCAAAGAAATTTAAGCACAAACTTAAAGCCTTATATATAGTGGCATCTTAATTAAGAAATGAAAACATTCTCTAATCTCACCTGACAATTTGAGTTCTTTTATTGGACATCTTCTTACACACACACGCATGCACCATAATTCATGCAACATCATGCAATCTGACTTTAGTATTATACAATATAATTAATAATGTTTGATGATGTTGGCAACCTCCTGGAGATTGGATCAAAGTTAATACAGGTGGGGCTAGAAGGGGCAATCCAGGTCCTGCTACTGCTGGCTGTATTGTTCCGTATGGCAGTGGGTATTTGGCTAGCTAATAAAGGATTTGAGCTTAATTATGCATGCCGGGGGTTCATTTCCCCCCCTCCTGTTCCTCCCGGAGCTGCTGATAAATTAACTCAAGATTCAGTTGGGAGTGGCTTGATAATGGTGCTAAGGCCCCTTTAATTACCAGAAAAGAAAATGGTGTTGGCAACCATCCAACATGTAACTAAATTTCTAGTAATCGCTTGCTTTTGGTTCGCAGCATAAACCACTTAGAATTCCTTTGCTAGAGCAGGAAGACCTACTGTCATTTTATTTTTCATCCACCTCTTAATTTTGTTCTTCTTTCATATCGTCTTTTTCCAAGTATGCCATCCAAGAATACTAAACAGCGTGCATCTTCCATTAATTTTTAATAAGATCAACTATTTTTGTTGTTAAGTTACAGTTAACCTAACAAGAACCACAATCCACGTTAACTACATAAAAAATTACAAAAACGAAATAGAAACAATAAAAAGAAGAAATGAAAAAAATCTATCATTTTTTACTGGATGAATCATCAAAATTCTCAGTCACACACCCACCTTTTCTCTCTCTCTCTCTCTAAAGTAGTGGGAGATATCGATCAGAAATCTAAACTGAAGCTAAAATTATATACAATATAAAAAAACGAGATTTTTCTTTTTCTATGAAAGTGGATAATAGTATTAGAAAAGGTACCAGCCAGTAAGAGAATGGCTAATGGCTACTAAGACAAAAAGTTATACGATACAGTATGCTGACAGCAAATCTAGATAACATAATAAGAGCCATGATTAAGAGAAAAGAAACTTGATAACAGAAAATAACATGTAAAAAGTAGCAGAAAAATGCGTTTCTAGATCAGGGAGAATATCAATTTGCTTTGGAATCTAACATCTTCTGAACTTCTTCATGAAAACTTCTGGATTAGCTACTAAACATAATGCATCTTATAATACATGATCACAAACTGGTGCAACAAGCAAATTGCAAGCTTCCAAGATTAACCGTGTTAATTTGTGTTCATAGGGCTGCACAAGTTGATCACCTAATTGAGAGATCCCAGTCGAAGTTCCAAATCCAATTCATCCTTGGAGTCACGAACAAGACCAATCTCCAAATCTAACCTCACAATCTCAGCCTTCTTCCAGATCTTGAATCCATCTTGCTGTGTGAAACCACCAAAGTTTCCAGTACTGAAGAAGGATTTTCTGGTTCCCGTTGTTGTTAAATCAGAAAGTTCAGAGCTTGAAGGGTCAAGAGGGGTACCATCAATGGTCCATTTCTTGACTTCAGAAGCTAAAGGTGGTGTAGATAGTGCAGAAAGAGGAGGAGACACAAAGGATGGTAATGTGCGAGTGAACGGAGGACATAAACTAGGGTTAGGGTTAAGGTTCGGAACAGGACACTGAGCGTCCCTTGGAGGTGACCTTCTTAACCTGGCTCTATCTCTCCTATGAACATTCATGTGACCGCCAAGAGCTTGAGCAGATTTAAATTCCCTTCTACAGAAGCTACACGTGTACGATCTTGGAGGCCATGAAAGACTATCAAGATAATCTTCTCCAAAGCTTTGGCAGCTGCTAAGGTTCCATGAATCTCTGAGTTTCTTGTTGCTGTTAGTGTTGGTGCACGCTTCACTGCCAATACTATGATCTTTCAAGTTGCTGCTAAAACTGTTCCTCTCCATGAGTTCTTTACGGTTCAGTCAGACCTAGCAAGATAAAAAGGACAACAGCATTCTAGCTCAAATCATGTCAATTTACAAAAGCAAATCACGAAAGTAAAAAAACCATCTCTCAAAAGTTAGGAGTACAAAAGAAAGAGAAGGAATGAAAGAGGGAAACAAAACTGACCAAAAGATGTGGTCTATGGAGATGATCTAGACTTGGGTTTTGGGTTTCAGAGAGAGGGAGAGGAAAGCGGAGTGATTAATAAAGTTGGAGCAAAGAGTACATCAAATTCTGAACCAGAAGCTGAAAATCCCATTGAAGGTACTCATCCCCAGAAAAGTGCTCCTGCTCCACATGTTTTGGCCACTGCTTCTGCTCGCTATATGTACTCGAACCTCGGCCTGCCAGGTTATTACCTTTATGACGAATCTAGCTCGAGTTATTGGATGCTCTTCACTTGTCATTAAATTTTACTAAAGTACATACGAGTCTAATTTTTGTGCAACAAGTGTAATGAAAACTGAACAGTGATCATGTGTAGACGGGCACAACTCAACATGCCCAATGACTTGTCTGGATATAATTGGTTGAATTTAATTTAATGAAACTAGCTAGGAAGAGAGAGAGGAGGCCTTGTTGTTTGCTCACCAAATGGGTACCCTAATAGCGAGGAAGACAAAATTCTGTTTGTCGATGTACGTATCCCAAGGCTACTACTACTTCACGAGAATATCCTGATTAATTACCCTTTCTTTTTTTTTTGTTCTCACCCCTTGTTCAAAAGAATTGCTTTTGTTTTTTTTTTTTAATAACATAATCGTTCGGGATCAATATATTGATTTTTGTCGAAACAATATATAAAATTGAAAAAAATATTAAGGGCATGTTATATATCCTTCAATTAAAAGTCATCAAAGATATCCCTTTAGTTTTATTAATATATTATATAGATCTCTTATATTAGCAGCCACCTATCGCTTGAACCTTGTTAATTATATATAACCTGCAGCGGATATATACTACCATAGCTCATCAACAAAGTAAGAAATAAATAATAATAATTCAATAACCATAGCAGAGCATGATAAATATTCTTCATGGACCTCAAGATTTTCAAGATCCAGGGTAAAATATACTGCAGAAAATGATAGCAGAAGGAGGGCCAGTGATGGATGCTCCTACAAGAGCATCTTTTCCACCCCCGATGATGGGACTACGTTAATTAATGGAAACTCAATTTTCACGCAGCCTGACTTTTGCCTGATTCATTCAAGAATGTATGCAGTATTTGCTCCAATCTCTCTTTCCTTGCATTTTATTTATTCATCTAGTTGTTTTCTTTACTGGACCCTTGCAATTTGTTTATCTTTTGCATATTCATGGGCAGTAGTTGGAGGTATAGTTGCTGCAGTGTTCATGAGTACTGCAAGCTAGCCAGTTTCATTTCATTCCAAAAAGCTTTGATTTGCACAACTCCATCTACTTCAAAGACAGGTTATCTCAGTGCAGCAAGATTTGTTTTCCATTTTCAAGTGAAAAGGAGTTGGAGTTTTTTCAGAGAACCCATATGGACAAAAGATTGAGCCACATTTAGCATAGCTTTCTCGAAAGACTGGTGGCCAGTAAGGGAGCCTGTGGTATGCTATATATAGTTGTGAGGTTGTGAGGTTCAACAGCCGAAATTGCAGGGTTTACCCGCAGTGTAATCCGGTGCCGTCTGCTCCACTCATAATTAAAGATCGAGCGCCACACCAAAAAGGTTTTTTTTTTTTTTTTTTTTTAATATGATCAACCAGCTCTAATGATTTAGTTACCATGTTTATCAATGAGGGGGGGGGGGGGGGGGGGTGGGAAGAGAGGAGAAGAATGCCTGGTCCAATGCTAGATCAAGTAAATACTGTATTTAATTTTATTGAAGTTGTAAAAAATTCCCAATTTTTTTTAATAAATTAGGTTTTAGAGTAAAAAATGTATTTTTTCAATCAAAATTGTCTCTTTTTCTATATGTATTTTTTTTGTTTGACGAAATCATGAATTTTTTCTTTATATGGTTTTTTGAATAAAAAGTTAAAGCAATTAAAATAACAATTAAAATGATTAAAATTTAGGAGGAAAATGTATTTCTTTAATCAAAGCTCTCTTTTTATTTGTCATTTATTTAAGTTAACTAATTTTCAACAAACAAAATGACAAATAACTATCTTGATTATTTTTATATGACTGTGTAAAAAATTAATTAATTTGAAAAAAAATATAAAAAGATTATGAGAATAATATATATATATATATATATATATATATATATGTATGTATGTATGTATGTATGTATGCATGCATGCATGTTGAATACTCATGTATAATTTTCATATATCATTATTAAAAGAATTGCAAATACAAACATAAAAATCTCTAATCTTATTTAAAATATAGAATAATAGAATGATTTTTGAAATATTATTATAATTATTTATTTAATTAATAGAATTTTATTTTAAAATATAAAAGAAAACGAAGATGAGGAGGGTAAGAGAGGCTAAATGCTTTGCGGCGTAGACTACCAGCCCCTATGTCTCTGGCCCATAAAAAAACTCAAAGGGGCCTGATTTTCTTTTTTCTTGTAATACACACACACACACACACACAGACATATATATATATATATATATATATATATATATATATATATAAAACACCTACTTAGACAAATAATATGTTTTTCATTGTAATAAATTACTGAAAAATCAAGTTGTCGGACATTCGAACCAAAAATCTTAATTTTCACCTCATTTCACTTAAAAACATTTTTTTTCTTTTTTGTCAGAATATCAATAACTCTTCCCTTTTACAATCTTAAAACATCATCTAATCTAAAAACTAAAATTCAAATCAAATAAAAAAACATACTCATAAGTCTCCATCAATCTTTTCCAACATAAACACAAAGATTCAAATGATTTCATTAAATACCTCTCTTTAAGTGAAACTTATCAACACCAAGATTTGTGTTTTTTTTTGTTAGAATTTGACTAATCAAAAACCTTCTCATCTCTCTCAACATTAAAGAATTAAAATATAAAAGAAAATAAAATTTAAGATTTGTTTATTTTGCATTTCAAAAGTATTTTTTTAAAAAATAAATTTTTAAATTTTTCTTTGCTTCAATTTTTTTTAAAATTGTTTTGATATGTTAATGCAAAAACTAAATTTTTAAAAATAAAAAAAATAATATTTTAATTTATTTTAATGTAAAAAATATTTTAAAAAAAACCGCTATTATAATATTTTATAATCAAAACATAAATATCAAATATATATATTTAAAAAATTAAGTAATAAAATTGTAATTTTATGGTTCTCAAACACTATAACCTTGGAATTGCCGACGCATTAATTAGTTATAGCAATCCACATTGCATTTGTGTTTGTGATAACAAGAGCTAGCACACTAAATTAATTTGCTTTGATTATAATTGTAATATTTTTAACATGGTAATCAAGATTAAAGCATGCTTCATTTAATGGCTGAGCCAACGTGGAAGAGTGGCAAATCCAATTTGGTGGGGGCAGGACTATGAATACTAAACGTCCCTAAGCTTGATCGAGTGGGTGTCATCAACTAAATATTTATAAAAAGAAAAAGGAGAACCGATTGAAACAGAACAGGAGCTTTTTCAGTTTTGTCGGAAGCTATCACTATAGATATACGTGATAGCTAGCTTGAACCTGACTGGAAACTCTACCGGCAGAACAAAAGGCATACTGACATAAAGCAACACTTTCTAGTTTTGCTTTCAGATTCGAACTTAGATCCCTCTGAGAGCAGAGCCACCTCTCAACACGCAAAACACAAAATAGCAGCACTGTTTTACTTTTTATATCAATACTAGTTAAGAAATCGAACATTTTATGCACCAGAAATCAGAAGCTTGAGATGCCAGAATTCCATCTTCCACAAAAAGTCAATATATTGATGAAAATCTCTCCATTTGTAAATGAAGCGGTGGCTTTAAATGCATCAGAAATCAAGTTCTCTTGCTTCTCCGTTAGCACCATTCGTTCCTCTCCATCGGTCTCCCCTCCTAAGAGACCAATTATAATTCCCGCAAAAAGTCAATATATTAAGGAGAGTTTATTTTGGGGAAGATAGACAAGGGGAAAAGGGGAAGAAAGTAGGTATTTTGCAGGCTGTTTTGTAGTGGTGTTTCAGGTTTGAAAGGGAGAGACGCAGTTATAGCGTTGATCGATCATAATGTAATGAAAAGACAGCCAGAGGATGCATGTGAACACAGGACTGCTTTTTATATGCTCACTTTTCTACAAATCGCTCAATGTAGCTTGGATCTTGGAACACCAATGACTTGCAATTTAATGCTCTAAAGAGCTAGCATAATAAATTCATAAAATCCTGAACAGATAAAAGTCTTGTGCAGTAAGTAGCAACTAATTAGTATAGCATCAAACCAGAGGATGCCCTGCATCCCCAGAAAATGCCCCGCTCAAGGACTGAAAATAATAGACCGTTATCTACGGAGGACATGAGTGAATATGATGTTGTGCCCAGCTGCCCCTAATCTCAGTTTTTGCTGTCTTACAAGGTGAGTATAGTACACAAGAGATCATAAAGGCTGATTTATATTGGAATAGGATGAACGAGATTCCATGGCAATTTACCACCTCAGAGTCATATGTCCCAAGCACAGCAAGAAAATGGTGATTACAAGAGACAACAAGGTGACTGGAGTTGGAACACGTCCTTTATCCTTCCTCAGTAACATTCCTTCAATTACAGGGTAGTTTACCATCAATATGTAAAGTGATAGGAATACCTGCCCAAATGTCTCATTCCAACCTCCTGCAATGAACATCCTAGCTACTCCTCCAATAAAGGAAACCATGTTCAGAATGATTAATGTAATAATTGGCGTAAGTATCGTTGTTGATGCTTGGAAATTCAGTTTTCCCATTTGATATAATGCAACTTGTTCATCATCTGCTACTTTGTTTGTTGGCAGGAAACTGGCTTCTCTCATGCCAAAGCATTTCATGATAGCATCTAAACTACCAAATGTGAAGGCGGTAACTGACTTCATCATCCAAACGCGCTGCTCATTTAACAAGGTCTGGATCGAGGCTCCTGTGGATAGGATCTCTTCCAAATGTTTCAAGAGAGAAGCTAGAAAAATGAACGAAAAGACCATAAACCATGAAGATGAAACCTGTTTCAGAAGACAAACGAATTTTAGAGCCTAAAGCTATTAAGCGAGCAAACTCGTTAAAGTGCCGAAACAGGTTAAAAAGATACAAATGAAAGGCTTCTTTAGAAATTTAATAGCTAAAACTTGGGACTTGGAAGAATTAATTCCTCTGCCTCCTCACGACACCTCTTGAACCAGCAAAACAGCTATGTTTAACTCAGAAATGAAGAAATACTGGCCTTCCATTGCACTGTTTCCACAGCCAATGGTGAAAAGCCAGAAGTGTCACTCCACCAGAGTCTTTTTTTCGTCTAAATATCACCAATCTCCCACAACATTCGCCGTTAATATAAAATTTCATGTAAATGACTGCTACTATCAAAAAGAGAGAGAGCAGATGAAAGAAACTTAAAATGGAGAATTAAGATAGAAGACAAAGGCGCTGGTATTCTTACCTGAGGGTATATGGGGATGCCATTAAGGAGACAAAGTTGAGGCAGCGTAGCTAAACACCACAAGGGCAAGAAATAGAGAGGCTGAAGTGCAAGGTAGCCATAGCACATGGTTTGAAGTAATGGCATTCTCGATAGGCCATAAATGAAAGGGCAGAACTTTGAGAGGGTAACTTCTAACAACCCAGAGTTCCATCTCGTTCCCTGAACTAGCAAGTCATTCAAATTTGTGGTAGAGCTGCCCAAGAATGCTGGCTTTGAAGGATTACAAAAAACAGAAGTTTTCCCTTTGCAATGCAAGATGAACCCAGTAAAATAATCCTCTACTACAGAATGATACAAGAAACCCATCTGCTTTCAAACCATGAAGAGAATACATAAATTTATAATCCATAAGGATTTAAAGCAAGAAAGAAAGCCAGGAATTGATCACGCCACTCTTGCCTGTTCACCCCATTGAGTGTTTTTCTCATAGGTGCTAGAGGATAAAAATTGGGCCTCTTGTTGGAGTTTGCTTGATGATTCTGTGTTCTTGATGGCGCTATATTGATAGATTTTGTGAATCGACATGATAAACTCATTCGAATGTCCAAAAGATTGCTTTAGACGCATGACATCTGCATCATGCCAAGTGACAGATTAATAAGTGAACCAGACCACTTACTCAGTATCCTTTGCTATGGAACGAAATTTTTTAATGGAAGTTTCAATCCTATTTAGGCCAAGGAGTATTGTTTTACCTTTCTCTGAAAGATTGCCATACAATGCTTCTCTCTTCATGTAAAATCCAGTGCCAGACAGAACTGGTCCTTGAAGCCCATCAATTCCTGGCCACCTTATCTGAAACACAGTATGAAAACATCTCCACATAAGAGACCACTAATCACTGCAAGTCACGCATCAAAATTCCCAACAATGCCGGAAACTTGATAGGACTCATCAGTGGACAGGAATCAATGTCTTCAAGGCACTGCAGTATCCACGAAAAAGCAAAAGGAGATTAATTTATTTACCTCGAATAGTTTTCTCAGCTGCCCATCATAGATGTCATTCTTGTTGATGTTATGAAATTTCTGAGGGAATTGAATGAAAGCCAGCGAGGGAGAAATTTTTGGATCAAGGTGGAAACACATTGCTTGCCTTGCAGATGTTGGGTCATTACAGTACATGTCACAATCCAGTACCAATATGTAAGGCGAGTTGGTCATGATACCAGAGACCCTAAGCTGTAAGAATTAATGATATCTGGTGATTATATTTATGTATTCTTGCACGCACAAACATGTTACTAAAGGAAACAAAAGAAAGAAAGAGAAGTGGAGAGACAGGGAAGTACAAGAACATTCAGTGCTCCAGCTTTGAAATGATGAGAATGAGAAGGCCTTTTCTCACGAGAAACGTAGACAAGAAGAGGCATTTTAGCTTGTCTTATTCCAGCTTCATTTTCAGGTTCATCATCTATCACCTGCAGACAAGTGCCAACCGTTGCACATCAACAACGGCAACAGAACAGGAATGGTAATGAATCCCTGAAATGCAAGAAACGGACAGTAGGAATCGAAAAATTGGCTTTCTCGATCAACCGCTCCAAACATTAGTTTGTAGAACTCATAGGCAGTGACAAGAGTGTTAAAGCAATTCAATTAGCACAAAAATAAGTACAAACATGAAAGAGAAGGATCTTAAATTAGTTCTCATCAATAATTTAAATACAAAAAACTTATATATAGGTTAAGCTAAAAATATTATTTTACTCTTAATAAATAAAATATATTATTTAACAAAGAAAACCCATACCTCGATTACCGGAGGATGATCTTTGCTGCTTGTGGCCTCTTCACTTCCAATAATTTCTCCTGCTTTATTGACACGTTCTTTGAAAAGCTCGTATTTTCCCTGCAAAACCAAGTACTTCCATGACTAAGTAGTTTAAATAGAACTCAATCAAATTCTCACAAACATTAAATAATTGGACAGACATGAAATCGAGGATCTTAACTTAGTAGGATAAAAATATTCAAACCTTGATCTTCTCCTTTTCCTCCTCGTATTCCAGAGAATGAAGGGGACCAGAATAATTATCTTCCAAACTTGAAAAATAAACCTTAGGACACGTAATCTTGATTCCAAACCTTCTACAAAAAGGAATCCAGGACCTGGCAAACAACCAAGCCTCTCTCATGCCTTGTAATGTTAAAGATGAGCCCCCATCATCCGAAAGATACACAGAAAGCTTATCGGGTGGATAATCCAGTGCCATAGCTGACAAAACAGTGTTCATTACCTCCAGAGGTGGTTCCTTCTTGTGGTCTGCAGTGCATATGAACACATCAATACCAGGAAGCTCTTCATCCTCTGGCAGTCTTTCCGGGAAAGTTGTTCGAGAAACTGGCCTCCACGTATAAGCTTGGTCAAAAAGCCATATGATAGAGAGCAGCATCTCAGAGGCAAAGACTAGAAGATAAGGAAGTGAAGGTTTTGGTTTTGATGATAGAAAAGAAGATAGTCTGTAATAGAACAAGGCTACTAAGGCTGTGAAATGAAGGAGAGAATATGAGCGGTTGATTATGGCAGAGGATATGCTAGGAGTGCAGGCATGGAGAGGAAGAGACTTCATTTTTGGCTACTGGTTGTTTAGTGTTCTTCTGCAAGAGAAATCTTCCAAGATATACTCATCAAATTCCATTTCTACGGCGTTTTAAGTTGGTTATCAACCTTTTAGTCAATGAAGCTACAAAAGCAAAGCTGTTTGCACTTTAACAAGTCATTGTTTATGGCTGGTCAAACAGCTTAGACTAATCACACTCTTTAAAGTCTTGCTATTTGATTTTTCACTCTGATTAATTAGACCGCCATTTCAAATCGAAACGTCATGCAATATGCTAAACATAAAATATTAAATATAGAACAAATCAACGTATTCACAAAGCCATCCATTTTTTTTTTTGTTTGCGGTATAATTTTAGTTATTTTTTAAATAATTTTTTATATTAAAATATATATTAATATAATTTTTTTAATATCAGCACATCAAAATAATTTAAAAATACTAAAAATATATTAATTTAAATTTAATAAAAAATAAAAAAAAATTAAATTTTTTTAAAAATAATTTTAAAATACAGAAATAATTAGACATAATTGATTACATTTCAATTCATAGTGTACAGTGGATGTCTTTGTAAAATGGATTAGATTTAGGGTTCAAAAGTGCTTTTGTAATTTTTTTATTTTTTGCTTTGATTTTTCGCAATTTATAAAAGCAACCACCACATCAAATGAGACGGAGATCATATATCCTAGGTGACTCTTATAATCATGGAGGAAAAGAGAACCTTTTTTTCCAAGTGGGCACACTGTCTACAGTGATATTTGCACTCCATCCTTTCATGAAAAGCATCATTGGCATCCCTTGCATATAAACCAACATCCATCGATAGAGACAAAAACACAAACAAAAGGCATATCAACAAATAAGATTCAGCGCACTTAAAGGATAGCTGGTATGGTAACTGCAAGTACAAGTTTAATTTGTGTGAATATTCTGGGTTTGTTTCTTGTTCTGTATCAGCCTATCATTCTCGTAATATCTAATTTATTTATTGAGCTTGTAGGATATTTAGTAGGCTCTGAAAATAATCATAATACATATAAGTTAGCTCCAACATCCAGAGTCATTATAAAAAAAAAAAACAAATAAGATTCAGCTGAAAACTTATTTGTAGGGCAACCAACATGGTCGATGCGAGCCTTTACGCCACTAACCATGTTGAAATAAATGCTTGCTTTCTAAATTGTCAAAAAGTAGATAAAGTTGAAAAGTCAAGTGTGTGACAAATTGACAACAGATGCTCCATAAAAACCTGCAGGATCAGTTGATAAAAAAAAAAAAAAAAAAGGACAAGAAGAGAACCAAGATCCACTAGAACAAGCAGTTTTATTTCATTAAGGTGTATGCGAACAAAGATTCCATATCGACCTACAGCTCTTACGTGGTTATAATGTGAACAATATGGTGCGAGTATATCGCTTAATACATTAAAAAGAAAGATCCCAGACACAAGAAAATTATCGAAAATACAGTAGAGAGCACAGTAACTGATAATGGAATGCATCCCTTGTCCTTCCTCATAGTCATTCCTTCAATAATTGCAGAATTCATAACTAAGATATAAGATGAAAGGAAAACTTGGACAACCATACTGTCCCAATTGCCAGCAATGATAATTCTGACCACTCCCAGAACAAATGATGCCATGTTCAAGATTATGACCGTAACCATAGGAACAAGCAACATTGATGATGTTTTGAAATCAAATTTACCCATTTGGTAGAGCTTGAACTTTTCTTCATCAGCAGCCTTATTGGTCGGCAAGAAACTGGCTTCCTTTACTCCTATCCTTTTCATGACAGCATCCAAACTCCCATAAGTGTGAGTCGAAACTGACTTCATCATCCATAATCTTTGTTCGTATACCAATGTATTGATTGACCCTCCACTTTTGAGGACCTCATACAAATGTTTGGATACGGCTGATAGGAAAATGAATGAAAATACAACGAAGAATGAACTCGAAACCTGTGACAAAATAGAGACGAATATGACAAGGCGTTATGGCAGAATATCAACTAAAATTTCTGAAAACTTAAGAGACGTGAGGGAAATGCAAAATATGAGTAACAGAACTTTTGTGTTAGTTACCTTCGGGTACAACGGGATTCCATTTAGCAGACAAAGTTGAGGGATGGTAGCAAAACACCATAAAGGCAAACAGTAGAAAAGAGGGAAAAGTGAAATTTCTGCATAGCACAAGCTCTCAAGGAAAGACATCCTCAAAGTTCCATATACAAGAGGGCAAAACCTTGAAAGACCAACTTCAACCACCCCCGAGCTCCATCTGGTGCCTTGAATCAATAGGTCATTTAAATTTGTTATAGAAGTGCCCAAAAATTGCGGCCTCGATGGGTTAAGATAGACTGATAACCAGCCCTTGCAGTGTAAAATGAAACCTGTGAAGAAATCTTCCGCGACTGAATGGTACAAAAAACCTACCTGAAAACAAAGCATCATAATTTACAATGTTGAGTAAATATAACTCAGTGATCAAGAAATGAGTTACTAAAAATTATCACATGCCTCTTCACCCCATTTTGTGTGGCTTGGATAGTCACATGAGGCTAAAATTCTAGTCTCATGAAGCAACATGCTGGAAACGCTCCCATAACTCATCGTCTTAGCCTTGTAGTTTTGTCGAATGGAATTTACGAATTCATTTGATAAGCCGAAAGTGTCTCTAAGTTCAAGAAGGTTACAACCTGTTACAATATCAAATTTAGCCTGAATTATTTTAAAACAATAACCTGTTAAAATATGGTTGTTCTGTCAATTCTTCTGTTTTAACTAGTCAGAAGCAAGTGGGAGACACAAGGCACACTTGCCTCCAAAACTACATGGAAGTTGAGTAAAGACAGCATCAATGCCCTTTACTATATCATGGATTCATTGCTCCAAAGTATTGGCTGCAATTACTTTTAGGATCACCTAGTGCATGTTGGGAGCTAGCAGCATGATTTGGATTGGACAAAACCAAACCTACAGAAAAAATCAGCCTTCGTCTACTTTGTTCAGAATCACCTGGTGCAGCTATGCCTACCCCCCACCCTATCTTAAAGGAAAGACAAAACAAGCTGTGATTAAAAGTCTAATTTATTGTAAAATTCAGTATGATGTAAGTGTGTAGAACTGCAGTTTTCGGGATTGAGTTACAAACCCCAATTCTCGCTAATATCTGGAAAATGGGGTCTAAAATTTTCCTTTTCCTTCAGTTTTGGTTCTTCTCGAGTGGATGGCTTTGTAGCAGGGTGAGCTCCTGCTAGGTTTGGTTTTTATGATTGATGAAATGTTTTCATCCATCAAACAAAAAATAAATTACTTATAGGATTACTAGTCTCTCAGCTTATGGCGCCATAATTTGTGATTTACTAATCATTATTACCTTTTTGCATAGAATCGCCATAGAGTGAGTTCCTCTTGATATAAAAGCCAGTGCCAGACAAGACTGGTCCCTTCAGCCCATCTAAACCTTGCCATAGTATCTGATTTAAGAGTGTGAAATCAATAAATACCAAACCTTGATATATATATATATATATATATATATATATATATATATTAAAAAAAAGAGAGATTAAAAATTGTTACATGAATTATCCTTTATCTTGTTATAATAACATACGTACCCCGAAAGTGGATCTTAGCTGACTGTCATAGATATCATGTTTGCTAATGTTATGAAACCTCTGAGGGAACTGAACAAATGCCAGCGAGGAAGAGATATTAGGATCAAAGAAGAAACACATCGCTTGCCTAGCTGAAGTTGGGTCGTTGCAATACATGTCACAGTCCAGCACTAGTATATGAGGAGAATTGCTTATCACCCCAGAGACCCTAAGCTGCAACCCAAAATCAACAGTGGTTACTGCAAGTCGCCATTTATTTATTATGATTAAAGATGCAATTTAGTGAATGCAACAAAATGAGAAAGAGGGAATGTCATACAAGGACATTAAGGGCTCCAGCCTTGAAATGGTGAGGATGAGAAGGCCTCTTCTCACGAGAAACGTAAACAAGAAGGGGCATCTTATTAGCTTCATCTTTTGGAGCTTCCTCATTCGAATTATCTTGTATCACCTGCCAAGATTAAACAAGATTACATGAATGTTGGAATGGTCCAAGTATTTTGCATTTTTTGCTTAATTTCGCAGGAATATTTCTTGCATTCCAAGTGTTCGAGGATATTCTCTAAATGATTTTGTTTTGTATTGGGTGTGCCGCTCAAGTGTGGTTTGTAGATTGGTCATCACTAAAAATTGATTCACTGTGTCTGTTTGCTCAAGCGTGGTTTCTCAGCGGTCTGTTTGCCTTTGTTCTATGCTCTGTGTTTTTCCTTAAAATTGATTCACTGTGTCTGCCTCGTGCTCTGCATCTGCCAACCCTCCTTTCCCTTTCCCTTTTTTCTTGAGAAAGGCCTACCATAGGGCCATAGCTTCTGGTTCATAGATTTTCCACTTGGGAAAAAGGATTAAATTACTCTTCAGTCTCTGTTCAATTCTTTATGTTTGAGAATCTACAATTTAGTCCTCTATCTCTTGTTTATCACCTCTAAGCCCCCGCTGTGTTTTCTGTAAGCCTCTGCTGCTATCCCATGAAGGGAACATTTGCGATTTAGAAAAACCAATATTTGCTTTTCTTAGGAACTAATATATGTTTTAATAAAACGATGAGCCATGGCCAACAAGAGTTAATGAGCTGAACGAATAGGTTATCAAACAGGAAGGGCTGATTTATAAAGGAGTTCCAAAGATAAGGACTAAAGATCAATTTACTAAACAAAATACGTCTGGATGTTTTCTACTCTCTCTGTGAAATCTTTCTTTACAAATAATAAATGAAAAGGTTTTGTGAACAATGGTACCTCAACAAGAGCAGGATGATCTCGACCTGTAATATCACTTTTCGTCTCTTCCAAGACGAAATCTTCTCGAAACCTCATCACACGTTCCTTAAAATCCTCGTATTTTTCCTGTGCCATAATCAATTTATATGATCGATGAACCACATATAAAACAATTTGATAAACTTGAACTTAAATACGAAGGATCTCACCAGAAAATGATTTGAACATGACCAGTCAAAAAACTAGAGGCAAGTGATGAATCGCCGCTGACAATTATATATAAACTCAAAAGTACCTGAATTATTTGCCTGTCTGCCATGAACTCATTAGAGCTTCCAAAGCTATCATCATCCTTGGATGTTGCTGAAAAGTAAGCCTTGGGACATCTTGTCTTGATTCCATACTTCTTACAAAATGGTAGCCAAGATTTTGCAAACCTCCAAGCTTCTTTCATACCATGCAAAGTAACAGCTGCGCCACCGTCATCCGATAAGTACAAATTAAGCTTCTCTGCAGGATAATCCAAAGCCATGGCCGATAGAACAGTGTTCATTACTTCTAAGGTTGGCTCCTTGTCAGGATCCACAGTACATATAAATACATCAATGGCCGGGAGTTTATCATCCTCGGGCAGTCTTTCAGGGAAAACTGTTCGAGAAACGGGATGCCAGCCATAGGCTTGGCCAATCAGCCATATAAAGGAGAGAAGCAGCTCAGCGACAAAAACTAGAAGCCATAGTAACATGGGAACTGTGGCTTTGGTTTGGGGCTCTTGGAAGAGAAAGGAAGCTCTGTAGTAGATCAAGAAAGCTATAGCAATAGAGTGGAGGAGTCCATCTAACCTGTTGATGAAAATTGATGTCTTTGAGACATGGCATACATGGAGGGGTGGAGAGATCTCCATTAGTTTCTCAGCTGCTGCAGGTCAGATGAATGTTTTGGTTAGCGTAATTACATGCACCACCGGCTCTATATATATATATTGTCTTAATTTTCGAAATTTCTATCATCACCATCATAGATATGGGCTTGGACAAGAGAAATTAAAAAAGACCACGTTTTTTACTTGCTCTGCAATCTTCTTCTGCCGGCTTTTCAACTTTCAAGCCATCTTGCTTGGCTGAGAGTGACCTTCCGTTGAATGACTAGTCTCAGGCAAGCACAGTCCTTCCACGCACAGATATATATGTACAAGAAACTGTCGAAAAGTAAATGCAACATAGATAAATTATCAAATAGCTTAGACCAACCACAAACGTCATGCAATGTGCTAAACATAAAATATCAAGAAGTAAATATAGAACAAATCAACGTATTTACGAAGCTGTCCATTTTGACTGAATAAAGTAACATCAGGGATGTCTTTGTAAACTGAATTCTATTTAGGGTTGAACGGTATTTTTATAAATATCTAAAGTTTTTTCTATTTTGATTTTTTTAAATATATTTGGGAGTGTGGTTGTAATTATTTTTTAAAATACTTCATTATATATTAAAATAATATTTTTTTTATTTTAAAAAAATATTTTTAATAATAATTCATCAAAATAATTTAAAAATACTAAAATATATTAATTTAAAATAAAAAAAATATAAAAATAATTTTTTAAAAAAATATTTTTAAAATACAAAAATAATTAAAATCTAATAAATTATCGATCAAATAATACAGAGACCACATGTTCTGGGTGATCTCTTGTAATCATAGAGGAAAAGTCAATCTTTTTTTTCCAAGTGGGCACACTGTAGACAGTGATATCACGGAGAAATTTGCACTCCATCCTTCCATGAAAAGCAATATTGGCATCTCAAAACACAAACAAACACAAAAAGGCACATCAACGGATAAGATTCAGCTGAAAACTAACCAGTAGGGCAACCAACACGGTCCAGGCCGACTCATCAACGTCGATCCGAGGCTTTACGCTTTCAAGGAAAAAAAAACATTTTTAAAAATAATTATTATTATATTTTCAAATACCCATTCATATATTGTGGCTTAGATGAAAGAAAGAAAATATCTCCTGTTTTTCTCCCATTTTAATAAATCAGCATTTATTATTTTTTATTTGTATGTTTGAAACTACTCTTTTAAAAAATATCATTTGAATGTTATAATTTTTTTTTTCCAAGTTGAGTTTAAATACTTATAAATTTAATGAATTGTCGAATTTATTATTTTTAAACTCAGTCGAGTGTTAAACTAAACAACTCATGTTGAATAAAAAATATTTTACCTCATTAAAAATTGGATTAAAATGTCAAAATTAAAAAAAATAATGATTTTATCCTTATGCCCGGAATTCAAGCAGACAAGATAAATGGAGAAGTCAATATTTTTAGAGCTTATTCGATAGTATAATTATAATTATTTTTTAAAAAAAATTTCGTGTTAAAATATATAAAAATAATATAATTATTTTTTAAAAAAAATTTCGTGTTAAAATACATATTAATGATATATTTTTATTTTTTAAAAATTATTTTTGAAATCAGCACATTAAAATAATTTTAAAACACTAAAAATATATTAATTTAAAATTAATAAATAAAAATTAAATTTTTTATAAAATATTTTTAAAATATAGAAAAAAAAAACTGCATTTTAACTTGCTATGCAATCTTCGTCTGCGGGCTTTCAACTTTCAAGTCATCTAGCTTGGACTGAGAGTGACCTTTCGTTAAATAACTAATCTCAGGTAAGCAACGTCCTTCCACGCACGCATATGTACAAGAAACTGTCACTTAAGATTATTGCATTTTTTTTACTTGCGCTCTTGTGAATGCAGGTTTGGAACACAACAATTTTCATTTTTTTTTTAATAGATATTACTTGCTCGCTCTATGATACAAAAATAATTTAAAGTCAGTTTTTTTTTTAATTTTAAAAGTATTTTTTTAAAAAAAAAATTATTTATTTCAAATTAATTTTTTTTATTTTTTTCAAATCGTTTTTATATGTTGATGTGAAAATTATTTTTTAAAAAATAAATATTATTTTCATGCATCTTATAGTTAAAAAACAATTGTTACCACACTCTTAAAATAAATTCTTATAATTAATTTCTACATAAAAAAAATAACAATGGGATTATAGATATGTTTTTTTATATCATAAAATATTTTAATTGAGGAACAAAAAAAATAATGCATGTACTTAATATAATAAATTATAAAATGTGTAAATTCATAATTTTAAAATGAGTTATGAATGTTAATTAAAAATTAAAGTTGGAACTTGATATTTCCGATAAGAGAAAAAGGATAGATAAATATACAAATATTTTGCAAGTGCAAGCTAAAAGAGTCCTGTTAGGTAATAATAGCATCTATGCAACAAACCATGGAACATAAGTGAAAACGTAGGAAGTGATAATATTTTCAAAGCCAGATTTTATTTAATTATGCATAAATTAAAATAAATACTCAAAAAACTTGCCTTGCTGCTCGCGCTAGATTATTTGTTTATACAAGAAATGAGTGGCTGATTTCTGTGAGATATATGTTAACAATTTTTTTTATTTATATAAAACTGAAAATATCAAAGGGCTATAATAACGAAGAAATCATGATAAATTTATAACCAAGCTATTGAAACCAAATTCAAAATTTAAAGGTAGTATAGTAATTATATTATTCTATCAAATATAAAAATACAAAATCATTTTGTGCATAGGAGACATTGAATTATTTTATTCAAGGATTACATTAGTAATTTTATTGTGTAATAAAAAATATAATTATCAAAATAACTCTACATGATCCTAAAAAAACATTTATATCATAATTAAAATACTACTTTATATCCGAAACAAAGACAAAAGATAAAATAAAGAAGAGGTAAAATAATAATTATATTATTGTAATAAATAATAATCTATCTTCGGGAACATTAATATAGCAGGGGATTGGTTTTTTTGAATGATATATACTTAATAACAACAATAATTATGGCAAACATTTTAGTTGAAAAAATAAAAATTACAGATTAAAGAAAAAGAAGCCGCATATAAGGAAGACGCGAAACATGTATAGCAAGAATTTTTGTGGAGGGGAACTCTGAAACAAACACAACTGTCTGGAAACTTAACACGCTAAAAAATAGAAAGGCCAAAAATATTTTGATTTGTTCTTCGGAACTTGTTCCTTTCCCTTTTTTTTCTATTATCTTGCAGCAAATGGCGAGACAGATTATCTGCAGGGAAAAACTCGAGCAGTATAATAATGCAAGTAATTTAGTTTGTTTTGCTGACCTAATTTTTAGTGTTTCCCAATCATTCTTCTTCCCATGACCCTCCATTTGTCTGACTTGGTTAAGCCTTCACAGTTTTGTTCTTTGTTGGTTCCAGCATCAGCACAACCATTGACACTTCCAAGACCAGTTCTTATGGAGAAGAGAAGGGTTTCAAAGAAGCACTCCCAATTGAAATCAGCCAGCAACAAAGCATCGTATTTTGTTATCGCAAAAATAAAAATAAAAATGAATAAACATGAACATATTACAGCACAACTTAATTAAAATATGATTGAGATTAATTGCAAGTTAAAGTTCATTAGCCTCTTCCGTCTCTTCCTCATGGTAAAAAGAGGACATGCTGCAAGTGCACAATTTCATCAGATCTTGCTAGTTTAGTATAGCTCTTTCACTAGGATGGCTAGTGATTTTAGAAAACTTAATACAGTTAGCGAATTTTGGAAAATTAGAAAAGCTTGCGATAATTGCAAGATTTTACATTAAAAAAAAAAAAACAGTAATTGCATTCGTATAGTGGCATATAACACTTTCCCTAAGCTTGATCAAAAGATTCCCCAGTGAATTTGTCTCCTATTTTCCTTCTCTTTCTTTTTTTCTCACTACGTTTTAAGTGCCAATAGAGCTAGAATTATCAAGCCATCCCAACTAAAAGCTAGATGTTTGGATTTAGCAACGAAGGAAAATACAACACAGGCAAGTGGCAAATAGCAACAACTAATGCTAAGGCCACAGTAGGGAAAAAACTAGCAATTACCATTAGCTTCCTGAACATCGAACTGTCTGATAATAGGAAGCACATAAACTAAGATGAACACTAGCTCATCAATTTACATGCCGGCACATAAATCAGCAAGATAAGACAATCCTTGATTGCAATCTTGAGTCTTGACACAACACTAGAAACCGGGCTAATCACTCTATTAGTGCTGCAGCACAAGGGCATGAACTCACCAACTACCATCAATGTGATACCAAATCCAATCAAATAAACCCAACTAACAATAGAAGCAGGTAAAGCCTAATTCAAGCATCAACTTGATTTTCATATCAGTTTGAAGAATGCTAAATGAGGGCAGAGATCAAAAGGAGATGGCATGTTACTGCTTAGTAAAAATACTATCAGAAAAGCTAGGGCATTTCATCATGATGTAGAGTGAGTTGATAATGGTAATAAAATGTTGCAAAATACCACAATGAGGTTATCCCCAAAGCACAGCTGACTCAATATACTTAGCTGCATCCTCTGCTCCATGCAGTTCCATTCCATAACACCAAATTGCATCTAATGAGACGGTTCAGAAGGAGCTCAAACTCCAAAATTCAGCATTGCATCCTTAAACTCATCTCCACATAAACATTGGATAATCTGAAAGGAAAACCTCAAGCTGTTAGATATAAAAAAGACAGATTGAACGCATTTGTAAAAAAGATGAAATTGTCCATAAGCTAACAATTTGAGGGAAATGCACGCTATTCTGAGATTAACTAGAACCATGAACACACCTCCCTTTGTCCACCAGTTATATACCCTTAGAAAAACAAATAACATTACAAAATGAAACCTAGAAACTAAAACAATTTTTGTTATACCCCAACAAAATCAGAAGTAGGAAGTAAGTTGAACAAATGACAAGTAGATTCACTTATAATGTCAATATTGTTATTTCAAAGCTGCCATGGGATAATAATGACCAGGTGTTGTGAAGATTCATTTTGTTTCAAGTCAATTGGTCAACTTGGAAATTTGAGTAACTATGCAATCTTGACAATCTTTCCCTATACTGAATACCGTGAGTAGAAGTACTAAAGAACAGCCAGGGGAGCTTGCATTCAGTGCAATCACATAAGAAACCCAATTGCTAATAGAAAATATGCTACTAGATATAAATAATCACGACCAGGTTGAAAAGAGGATAAACGGTAAGCAAAGAGGATTGTCATTCTGTGTTCTACATGCTAGTTCACTTGCGCAAATCTGATGTTACTTCAGTAATAAAGCATTACATTGTCATCATCTATTGCTAACAGCACGCCTCTAATACAGACCCAAGTATCTAATTGTTACCAATATGTATATGCCACTATTTATTTTCATATAACATGGAGAATTTGATGGAGATGAACCCATTTATGTATCTAATCATTAAGAAAAACAGCCATCAAGTAAATCCATCCTTGTTTCCCAGAGGCACAAAGGCACAGTATCATTCGAAGAATTAGTACAGTCAGCAAGCAGAAACACCAAGAAACACATAAAGAACACGTGTGACAAGGGAAAATTGGTAAATAAGAGCTCTGGACATCCTGCTGATTAGGAACACTATGCCGATGAAATAGAAACCACGTTTGGAAAAGCCATCAGAAGCTTGCCAGCATTCCAAGCCCCCAAGACCTCAGAACCAGCACGGATCAATATCCTATCTCAAACATCCAGAACTGCTAATATAAGTCATGTCAGAACCTAGAAGCCTGCAGCTTCTATCCTCCAATTACAACTTGAAGAAAATAGCAAGTTCTTTTGAATCATAATCTCGGTTACAAAAATTTGCACAATCTCAGTTTCAAAACAGTTTCAATTTTTAGCAGCATCTGCTATGTTTTTACAACAATTCTATTGCAGTGTCGTGGTCTGTGTGTTCAAACATAGCTTCTTATGAACTCCTTGTCTTGCTAAAGTACAATCAACATCAAATATAAGGTAGTTGATAAATGATCCCGCCACATTGCAACTCTTTCATCAAATTCAATGAAACCATTCAAAACCCTGTCTAGTTTATTAGGGATAGAAACATGACAGTTTGATCAACTTTATGCAGAGCAGTAGAAAACATCTAAGTTTTCTGGCTGGTTAGTAATCCGTTATAGCGAATTATAAAGTCTTTAGGCTTACGAACCTCACTAAGATCCCAAATTATCCAGCATAAAAACACAACTATATGCTAAGAGCTACTCTAAAAGACCAATTTAATACACATCTTATGGAACATGGTGTCCCCCTACACTAAGCTGAAAGAAAAATCCACTCACTTCAACTGCTTGCACTGCAAACAGTAGCCTCTCGTTAAAGCACTATTAGCTCCTCTTAGCAGGAATCACTTGCCATAAAAATTACCATAGTTTTCAGAAGAACATGAACATTATAGAGACATGCACACAAAGCTCCACCATATTAATAGGAAATGAAACATATGATAGCATATCTCAATCATAACAAAAGATAGGGGGGGGAAAGAGAGAAATTAAAACTGGCTACCTCCTCTAGCCCACAGTCCCTACACTCTGTTTTTTCTTCTGCTCTATCATATACTCCCGAACTCGCTCTGCCTTCCTTCTCATCCCTTCAACCATCTCCTCCGTGACCTCTAATATCTGCTTTGGCAAATCCACCTCCATAGAATTAAACCACTCCTCCAGTGTCATCTTCTCCAAATCCGGCAATTCCTTCCTCTTCTCCAAATTCTCATTGGCACTAACTTGTGCCTCAGTAACATCACCGTCCTTAGCATCCTTCCCCTTGGCTGTGTCATTACACTTTTCTCCAAAACCCGTTTCCTTTTCCGTGATCTCCTCGTGGACATCCTCCACGGTCTCAACTTTCTCCTCATTAGCAACCTCTTTCACCTCTTCTTGTGCATTCATCGCTAAATTAACATTCCCCTTAACATCCACAACATCACATTGAACATTCTCCGCTGGCACTTCCTGTAAAATCTTTTTCCTCCCCCTACCTCCACGCACTTTTTTACCCAATTCACCACAATCGACTCCCAAATTCTCCAAAACAACACAATCCTCGTTCTTTCTACTTCTAGTACTCCTCAAATTCATTCTCTTTGCCTCAGCAGGAACCACACTATCCAATTCCTTCTCCAAAGCCTTAGCACCCCTCGGTCTCCCTCTTCCCCTGTTCTCCGGAACTATCACCTCACTTTTTACCTCCAATTTCTCAACATTCTCTTCCTCCAAATTTTCAGCATTCTCTCTCTCCTCTTCATTTCCTCTGCGGCTCCGATTCGCTGCGACAGATCCTACTTTAGTTGATTCTTTAGCACGTCTACTCGGATTGCGCCTCAACTGCGAGGTTTCCTCGTGAACGTTGAATTGGACGAGGATCGAAGTTAACTCCCCGAGTTTGATGGTGTCGCCGTCGCGGAGATCGAAGGATTTGTAGGGAGAGAGGGTAGTGGAGTTGAGAGTGGTGCCGTTGGAGGAATCAAGGTCTTGGAGACTCCATTTTCCTGCTTCGGATACGATTGCTAGGTGCTTTGAGGAGATTCCGGCGTCTTTGATAGGGAAGTTGTTGCCGCGGACAACCCGGCCGATTCGGACAGTGGATCCGGGTCTGAATTCTAGGGTTTCGCCTTCTCTAGGACCTCGCACCATTGTCAATTTCAGTATTGGGGGTTCCATTGGCAGAGAGAAACGATTCGGATGCTTGAAACGTCGTTTTGAAGTGGAGGAGGAACAGGATTCAGAGCGTTGAAATTAATTTGAAAATGGAAAAGGACTTGGTTCTGTCGTTAAATTACTTGGTTTGCCGCTAAATCAAAATTTTTGAAAGGTAACTGGGCGGCAAGGAGCTCCCTTCCTTGGTTAATTTTATTTTAGTATTTTTCTTTTTTTAAGATGAGATTGACAGATCACATATATCTAATTTTATCCACACAAAAAAAATAAAATAAAATAAAAAGAGAAAGAGAGAGAGAATTAGCTAAAAAAAATATCCTTGCCTTGCTTATAATGTTACGATTCTTTTGCGTATTATAATTGAGAGTGTAATTATAATTATTTTTTTATTTAAAAATATATTAAAATAATATTTTTATATTTTTAAAAAATTATTTTTAATATTAACATATTAATATGATTTAAAAATATTAATAAATATTAATTAAAAATTAAAAAAATTAATTTTTTTAAAAACATTTTTGTAATGTTAAAATGAACAAACCTAATTTTTTAAAATATTTTTATTTAAAAATATATTAAATTAATATTTATTTTTATTTTTTAAAATATATTTTTTATACAATTCACTTTCATATCCATGCAGATATGATGTGTCAAGTCGAGGTAATCTGGGACTGGCAGCTGAAGGAGATATTTTGTTATGCTGGGAGGAATTAGCTTGGTGGTTATGCTGCCAATGTAGCGCACATCTCACTTAGATTACTGTTTATTTTTATATTTTTTTAAAAAAATTATTTTAAATTAATAATTTTTTATGTTATTAGATTATTTTAATGCGTTAATTTCAAAAATAATTTTTAAAAAATTAAAAAAAATATATTATTTTAATATATTTCTAAATAAAAACACTTTAAAAAATAATCACAGCTACACTTCTAAACAAAATCTTAAAATATAATAATGAGTTTTATGATATTCATACATGCTTTTTTAGAAAACACATATTTTCTTATTTGTTTTTATTTTATCCTTTTAATTTAGATATTTTATTTTTTTATAGCCGGTATTATTAGTTTTTAGTTTTTATAAAAATATTTTTTCTATTTTTTTATTATTCAAAATCGTCATGTTTTTTTATGTTGTAATTGCCTTTGATGAGATTTTAGTAAATAAAAATTAAATATTTTAAAGTTTTTTTTATAGTTATGATATTTTTGTTTTTGAGGATTTTAACTAATAAAAAAATCTCTTAATACTTTATTTTCAATTATATTGGTTGGCATCATCGCCCACAGTTTTCCAAGTTAAACTCTTGATATATATATTAAGATGTGAGATATTGAATAGATCACTTGAGCTAATGTTTGATCATACTCTTGTGTAGCGCATCACTCGTGAAATCATAGGAGCCGCAGCGTTGATTCTGAATTTTGTAACCGCTCTATTTGTATGATACTGAGATAGTGTTTAATATTGTGTTTTAAAAGAGTTTTTGTAAAATAAAAAAATATTTTTGTTTTAAATTAATATTTTTTTATATTTTTATATCATTTTAAATAATTTTTTAAAAATAAAAAATATTATTTTAATATATTTTAAAATTAAAAATACTTTAAAAATTAATTACTCGGGCATATTAATATACACAAGTGAGAAGATGGAAAATACAGATCTTCCATACAAAGTTACAAACGGGTGTAGCCCAAACTCCAACCGCCATTTAAAATATCAAACCCAACGTTCCAAGTCCAGACCATGAATACTTAAAGTTATACTAGCCCAAAGCCCAAACCATCCCTTTCTCCACCGCCTCCTACAGTCCACCGCCCACCACCACCGCCACTACACAAACCCTAAACAAGAAAACACTCCCAGGTGCAAAGAACGAAAGAAATAACAATAATAATAAAAATTCTACTCTCCTAGTAAGAGTGGACTCCACAACTTGTCTAGCCAATCGTAGGATTTTAATTTTATTTTTTCACTCTCTCAAATTAAAAAAAACTTTAGGCACATAAAAAAAAAAAAAAAAGAGGCAAGCAAAACCGAAAAAGAAGAGCCACCATGTCTTGCTCTGCTCTCCCACATTAATCCACCGCCTCTTTCACGCACAAACAGCACCCTCTTCTTCGTTATTTCATTTTCTTTTCTATATTTATCCAATTTGACCACTCATTTTTAATTTATTTTTTCAAGACCTCACAGCTCATGATACGGTATACAGTCTATCCGAATGTAAATAAATAAATAAACAAATTAGTTTATAAAAAATAAAAAAAAATAAAAATTAATAATAGTAGTACTAGTAACATAAAAAAAAAAAAAACAAAGAAATTACAAATTTTCTTTCTCGGCCTGTCTTTGGTTTCTTCCTTCGTTCTTTTGCTACTCCTTTGAACCTCTCTTTCTCTTTCTATCTCTCTCTCTCTAGAATCTCGTATAGCTTTGCCCATAACCCAAATTGTCAAAGCTCAGGTTTGTATCCACATCGATCTACACGATGTGGTTTCTAATTCTCCATATTTAATCCCGTTTTTCAGCTTTTTTTTTTTGATCGGGTTTTATTTGGGAATCTTGTATTGGATCTTTGTTTTCTGGTCTCAGATTCTAAACTATCGTAATTTGCGTGTGTTTCATGCAATTGGGTTTTCACAAATAGTTTTAGTTTTATTTATCTGGGTTTTTAATTTTATTTTTTATAATCTTTTCGATCGTTATTGAGCTTCAGTCAATCGGTTTTTTATTTATTAAAAGAGATAAGGGTTTATTGCTGATTGTAATTTCTTGATGATGGGTTTTTGAATTTGAGGATTTTAAATACTGGGTTTGGTTTTTGATTTCCAGTATAATTAAGGGATTGAATTCAAACAAACAAAGACTTAGTTGCTATGAATGTTTTTCTTGCTGTTTATTTTTGTTTGGAAATTAAAAAATAAATAAAAGTTAGCTAAACAATCTCTTAGAGATAATGATTGAGTGGAGGTTTGTGTTTTACGAGGCCGCAATTGATGCAGAATTCAATATTCAAAATCCATGTTGTTTTCTGTTTCTTAGACTTGTGAGCAACCTTAATATATATATATATTTTTAATTTTTACTCCTCGTGATATCAAAGATTTATTTTTTGTATATATATAGTTTCTGGTTTTGTAGGTATCGAGTAATGAGTAGTTCTTTTAATGTTTGTAGTTATGTGAACTGCATTGATTTGTTTAATGTTCGTGTTATGTGCTGGCATAAAAATTGTATGCTTGGGGGCTGTATTCCTGTTTTTTCTTATTGATTTTATTTGTTATGTAGTGAGGGAAGCTAAAGGATTGTGGGGCAAGGAGTTTTGGAGTGGGAAATGGCTGGGATTGTGGGTGAGGAAGCTGGAGTTGGAAGGTCCACGGAGGGCATTTCAAGTGGGCAGCGTTGCCAGTCAGGTGAATTGCTGGCGGAATGGCGGTCCTCTGAGCAGGTGGAAAACGGAACCCCATCAACTTCGCCACCTTATTGGGACACTGACGATGACGATGATGGAGGTATGTGCTGGTTCTCCATATAATTTATTGTACTTGTATTTTCGTTTTGGTTCTCCTTTGTTTTTTGGTTTTAGTGTGTGTATTCTTTTTGCCAGTGAGCACAATAAGGCTCTTGGAAATTCAATGTTGGAAGCTAGAGTGTAAAAGCTGTTGGAAGTATTAAGGGAAAAATGAACTGGTTCTATTCTCCTTCATTTGGTGGTTGAACTCTATTGCACTGGACTTATTGCATGGAGGTTCTGCAAAAAGTAGCTTGACACCAAGATGTTCGCAGATTAGCCACAATGTTCTAGTTATATTTTCAGCACAAGATAAAATGAATTTTGTGAAGAATCTCTCTTATCCAAACCTCAATCATGAAATCCCATCTCTCCCATCTCTCCCCACTCTCCATTTCATGAATGGTTCTGAGAGAGGCACATTCACTAACTAAAATGATTTTTTTTTACTTACTGCTGGATTTTGAGTTTTTCATTTAGCAATCAATTTACCACGCACTTTGTGGAAAGAAGTGCAACACTAAAGTTTCTTTTGTTAATTATGTGATTGCAAATAGATATGGTAGCATCAAGGATCAGATTGGTTTGTTCTATCTTTTTACTCAGTTGTATATGTGAAATTGACTAAATTCAGTATAAATAGCTGCAAGAAAACTTGATTAAATAGATGTTAGCTAACTAACATTAGTTTCCACTTTTATAGCAGAACACTCCTTACTCTTAGATTTTGTGATTGCTTCTTTAGTTTCTTATCCCTCTCTACAAGCTGTTATGTGGGCAACTCTTTGCTAACTGATTTTGTTCTTTTATAGGGCCAAAACCTTCTGAGTTATTTGGAAAATACACATGGAAGATAGAGAAATTCTCACAGATTAATAAAAGAGAACTTCGAAGCAATGCATTTGAAGTTGGTGGCTACAAATGGTAAAGAGATTTGCATATCGTTCTTTCTTATGCCCCCCTCCCCCCTTCCCCCTCCCCCCGTCCCCTATCTTTGTTTTACTCTCACAATTTCGCCTCTGTAATTTTTTTTTATCTATATACATTACATGCACACATGTACATTCAAGTCATGCAGACAAATTTGTCAACAATGTATGTGTTTTTTTAGTCTGTGCTTTATACCCATATTATACTAGTATAAATGTATATTTCTAAGTTTCTGCATATACTCGCCCACCATGAGTAAAAAAATATTTGCATATGTAATATCATTTTGGAATCTAGAGCTTTCTTAAATTGTGCTTTTCAAAAACCAAAACTGTTTCACTTTACTCTGGATGGGAATATGAAACCATTATATATGATTTTTGAGATCACACACTTGTCTCATTCTTTATTGATCTCTCTTCAATTAAAATAGGGTTCTCTATTAAGGAGGAAACAATTGCAATTTCCCCCGCAATTCTCAGACTTCATTATTTCTCACTTATGCAAATCCAAAACATGTGATGCAACATGATATGAGGGATGTGATGTGCCTTGCTAAAATCGATTGTATTACTGCATCATATGAATCTTTTTCCTATGCACAAACCTTCACTAGTTATTTGTAGCTAATATTGAATTTGTTATATAACTCCCTCATGCATATATTTTTTTAACCTGTGCTTATGATAGAGAGAGATTGACATGAGATGACTTATGTGTTCTACTGCGTGTTACCAAGTTAGGCCCTGTTTTTTTTTTTTGCGTTTCAAAAGTGCTTATGAAAAAAATTGAATTTTATTTTTATTTTTTTCTTTACTTCAAATTAATATTTTTTTGGTGTTTTCATATCATTTTGATGTGCTGATGTCAAAAATAATTTTTAAAAAATAAAAAAAAATTAGTTTGATGCATTTCCGAGTGAAAAACACTTTAAAAAGCAACCATAACTACACTCTCAAACACCCTCTAAGTCGTTTGGTAAAGCTTATTATCTAGAGATAAATGCAATATTTTTCTTACACTTCTGCTATAAGCTTTGCAATAAAGCGAATGAAAGGAGTTTATTGGTTTTCCATATGTTTGGTGTAGCCAATTGGTAATATCTTTAATCTCACTAATGGATGTTCTTCTTCTCATAAAGAACAAGTAAAATAAATCATCATGCACTTTGATAAAAAAAAAAAAAAACAACCTATTTAAATGTATCATATTGCCTGATTTATAATCCACCTTTTCATTTTAAAGAGGCCAACTTTCACATTATTGAGCATGAATTTTGATGATTATGTTGACATCTCAATTATATAGGTTTTCTCAAGTTTTGTTGCATTGATGCTACTGACCTGCAGAAAATCAGTGCAACTTTCAATGCTATTATTGATTTAATTCTTTTGCTTCTGGTGACAGGTACATTTTAATATATCCCCAAGGTTGTGATGTCTGCAATCATCTTTCACTATTTCTCTGTGTTGCCAACCATGACAAACTTCTTCCAGGTTTGGTGCTACTGACTTGAAATTGCAGTTATAGTCACTGCTCTTTGGTTTTTTTTTTTTTTTTTAATTTCTGTGCATGTCACTGTGTAATGTTATTTATTTGTGAACCAGGTTGGAGTCATTTTGCACAGTTTACGATTGCTGTGGTGAATAAAGATACAAAAAAATCTAAATATTCTGGTTAGTTGATTAAATATTGTCTGAAGTCAGTAATGGAATTGTTGATTTACTATTAACCAAAAGAAAAATTTGCAGATACATTACATCGGTTTTGGAAGAAAGAACATGACTGGGGATGGAAGAAATTTATGGAATTATCAAAAGTGTCAGATGGGTTTTTAGATGCAACTGACACTCTTATTATAAAGGCTCAAGTGCAAGTCATCAGGTTTCTGATAAGTTACTGGTTTATATATGTTTGATGTCTATCAGTGATTGTGCTGCATTTTGCACCGTCATGCTGTTCATGTTATTCTATTACTTAACCCTATGGTCCACTATTCGTAAAGTATTTTGTGATGGCAGTATAATTGTCTTGCATGTTTTTCTTGCTTGTCCATTCCAAGTTTAATATTTTTGAGAAGTTGCGTCAGAATCTAAATTTAGATGTTTTAAGAGTGGTTATGGCTCATTTATATAAGTTTCTCATCAAATCTGAAATTGTCTCGATAATGAAGTTATTCGTGTTGGATCTTTTAGTTTTAGTTATCTGTTTGTTATAAATTATGTTAACTGAACTATAATCCCGCCCCAAAGTATATATTTTTATCATTGCATCCCAAAAATATTATTTTACATGAGCTGGAAAGTGGACAGTTAATTATCTGGCATTTCAGTTGGTCCATCTATGTGTTCACGTATACTTTTTGGCAATTCGATATGATTATCTTTAGTGTTTCAATTTTAAAGTGAGCTGAGCATACCATGTTTCCTATAATGAATTATAATTACATTCTTGTCGATGTTGGCTCCATGGGGTATGTAAACGAGATATTCCTATGTTGAAAACAGGCAAATTGTAAAAAGTTGTCAACATAACTTTTGTTCTAAAGGAGTGAGTTTCACTGAATAAAAAAAAAAAACTCATTTTATGCCATTATTGTTGTTGCAATAATGTTATGTCAAACTTCATGAGGCAATCACAATGAATTTATGGTCGGGGTCCTTTGTAAATGAACTTTGATAATGGAGGCTGTATTTACCAATTAGAAGTTCTGGCATTAAGAGTCGTGACTTGAGTATGTCTGTTGTACTGTTCATATGTTGATTGCGTGGAACTGTTGTATTAATTTTTCTGCAAGAAAATGCTCTAGGTGTTTCTCATTGTTAACCAGACTCATTGTGAGACTGCTTTTCACGTGTAGGGAGAAAGCAGATCGGCCTTTTCGTTGCCTCGATTGCGTGTATAGGAGAGAACTTGTTAGAGTATATTTGACAAATGTAGAGCAGATTTGTCGGCGTTTTGTGGAAGAGAGGCGGGGAAAACTTGGGAAGTTATTAGAGGACAAAAATAGGTGGTCAAGGTATTGTATCTCAATCTTTGAAAATGATTGTTACTTTACGCATTAGAATAGAATGGTTGTCAGTAGTTCTAACTTCTCAACATGCTGCTTTATGAAAAGTGTGGTGTTTTGGTAGTCCTATGAACCTGCATAATATAATCAATTTATTGCCTTCATTAACAGTTTTCTTTTTTGCGATATCATTTTTTGGTGGCAATTATAGCTTATTTTACTTGTGTTTCTGGTCAGTATAGTTTTGTGATGATAATGTTTGCAACTGTTGCAGCTTTTGTGCTTTTTGGTTGGGAATGGATCAAAATGCCCGACACCGCATGTCTAGGGAGAAAACAGATGTAATTCTGAAAGTAGTTGTAAAGCATTTCTTTATCGAGAAGGAAGTCACATCTACATTGGTAATGGATTCCTTGTATAGCGGCTTGAAGGCTCTTGAAGGCCAAACTAAGAGCAAGGGAAGGGCAAAATTATTGGATGCTGAAGAAATGCCAGCTCCAATTGTTTGTGTTGAAAAAGATATGTTTGTGTTGGTGGATGATGTGCTGCTACTACTTGAGAGGGCTGCCATGGAACCATTGCCTCCAAAAGATGAGAAGGGCCCTCAGAATCGTACAAAGGTGGGTTGGGTTGCTGGATACCATTTTTTAATATTTGAATCTTTTCTGAATTCAGCTATGCAAATAGGCAGTCAATATGAAAAATTACTGTGGGAAATTTAAGCAGCTGAATCATTTTAGTAGTTTGTTTTAAATGATTGATGGTTTGTATTATCATTACTTCTGAGGTCTCTTTTTGGAGCACTTGAATATTTGAATGGTGGATTTTGCAATTTCACAAATTGTCTCATGTTTTTGGTATCCTAGAGAAACTTTGCTGGTGGCATTGGGTTTACTCATTGGGCTTAAGCTTCAACCATGAGTTAGAAAATCGTATGCAGTTGCTAATTTTATATGTTATGCTCCGGCAAACAATTTCTGCCATTAATTAGCTTGCATCTCTCTAGAAACAGTTTGTTTGCTGGAATAGCACGTGTACATAATAAGAATAGAACATTTTAGGTATACAATGGCTGCTACATATGATTGTTTCAGAGTGCTGGTGACAGCATTAGGGTGGGGACATTGATGGAAGTGGCCATATGTTGATGGTAATGGGAGTGATGGTGATATCACATAATTATAGATTTTATTATGTACACTGGATTATATTCTGAAGAGCATGAAAATGCTGGCTGTTTTTCCTTGCTTGATGGTTGTCAATATCTTGATTATTCTGCATGCTTCATGACTGACTAATTAAGCTTCTGATGTCTTGAAAACTTTTTGCATTTATACCCAGGATGGAAGTTCTGGAGAGGACTTCAACAAGGATTCAATTGAGCGTGATGAAAGGCGTCTAACAGAATTGGGTCGTAGGACGGTGGAAATATTTGTCCTCGCTCATATTTTTAAGTAATACACTAGCACTTAATTTTTTTTTGCTGTAAAAACATTTGTTAGTTTCTTCATGCTGCTAGGACTCTTCCATTTTAGACTTAACTGGAACCATATTTCAGCCACATGCACCTTTTCTTTCGCCTAAATCAATTTTTTTGGAGTATTCCACTGATTTGGAAGTCCTTTTTTCTATGAGGATAACCTTCTGAAATTTATTCTAATGGAAGTCCAAGCATTTTTGCTATTATCTTAATATTTTTGTTGTCATTTTACTTTTATTTGAAGCCCATTCTTCCATTATGCTATTTTTTCATCTGCTCAATACTGAAGCAGTAAATACATTGCAAATATTAATGAAGGATGAAATTAAATACCAATTAGTAAACACTAATAACAATATATTGGCATAACGAGCACGGCTCATCTTGGCATAGCAATTTTCTGATTCTTTGTGGCATGACAAGTATTCCTCATTTTTATCCATGCATGGCCTGATTTTTGTCTGCTTCACGTGTAGCCATAAAATTGAAGTTTCCTACCAGGAAGCTGTTGCTTTGAAGAGGCAAGAAGAGCTAATTCGTGAAGAAGAGGCAGCGTGGCTTGCAGAAAGTGAGCAGAAGGCTAAACGTGGAGCAACTGAAAAGGAAAAGAAATTAAAGAAAAAACAGGTGGCTTATTTTTCTTTCTTAATAAGAATTGAGTAAAACGTAGTCTGAACTTCCCTATTGAATTCAGGTGGTGTCAAATTACAGAAGGAAATTACAGTGTCACCATACGATTTGGATTCTGAAACTTTGATTTAGAAAATTCACTTGTTGAAGCCCTTTGGAATTCCTTCCAGTGTTGCTTGGATTTTTTGTGGGCCATAATCACTATGCAAATTTATCTAAAATGCATGATGGATGGCTAGATTTTCTTTTTTGGGAAAAAAACTTCAAAGTCCTAGCACCGCCCCCCCAATCAAGAAAACCCCAATCCACCCTTTTCAGGTTTAATTTGTTTGTTTGAATGCTGATGATGCGTATAAATACAGGCTAAACAAAAACGGAACAATCGCAAAGGGAAGGATAAAGGTAGAGAGGATAGGTCTGGTGTTGCTGTGGTAGACAAGTACCAAGAGTCAAATCTTAGTAATGAGAATAAGGAGTTTGCTGTTGAGGAGGTGCGGCCTGTGATGGAAAAGCCTGAGGTTCTGGAAGATGTCTCCGATGTGTCTGATTCAGTGGATGGTGTTGTTGAAGTGCTCCAGCATGATTCAGAAGACAGAGATGCAAGCCTGGTCAATTGGGATACTGACACCTCAGAAGTTCATCCTCGCACCGAAGCCAGTAGCAGTGGAGTTAGTGGCTTGTCATCAGTGCCTAACGGGACAAGTGATAAAAGGAGCACATATGCAATGGATGATAGTTCCTCAACATGCTCTACTGATTCAGTCCCTTCAGTAGTAATGAATGGCCCATATAAGGGAAACTCGTACTTGAACTATCAATTTGAAAAGTTTCCTAGCAGGTAAGTGGTAAACATGTGGCCTTTGCGTGCCTTTTCCACTGCAGGACTTGATTATGTGGCATTCATTTTGCATTTCATATCTGCAGAGGGAAGAATCAGCGAGGTAAGATGGCACCTGATGCAAGTTGGACAGCTGAAATGGATAATCAGCCTCCTGAGCCTGCATCAGATACTGGTGATCATAGCGATGTCACAAGAAGTAGCAAGGTTGCTGATTGCAAGCTTGAGGCTGTTGTTCATGATTTGCAGGATAGGATCGCGAAGCTTGAACAGCATGTAAATAAGACAGGAAAGGTGAAGTTGCTAATCATTCGCCTTGATCTCAAATTTCTACTCTTTCAATAATGTTTAAACCATCAAATAATATAGAACTGTATAACAAGCATCAAATGTTCAAATCCAATTTTGGCGGGCTGCTTATCTTTTGTAGCTTTCTCCTTTTTGACGCCTAATAGCATGGTTGGCTACATGTTTTCGTTGCATCAGCTTCTTGGGTATGAAGGGTCTTCTTCTTTGTTGTCTTATCTAGCATCGTGGTGACCCTTCTCTGTTGTCTTATTTAGCATCGTGGTGACTACAGCGCAAGTGTTTTTAGATTTTTGTTTCTTCCATTTTCATCTTATTATTTTGCTTTTATTGTGTTTGTTTAATCCTGGTTTGTCTCTTCTTCATTCAGGGAAGATGATTTTTTCTTCTAATAGGTTCATAGAATATTTTAGGAATTAATCAATGCAAAGGAGTTTTTTGCTATCTTTGCTATGAAACTGTTCTTTCTTCCTTTCCCTTTATCACTTTTTATTCCAACAAGTTCAAAGGCAATTCTTGAAGGTTTGGCCACCATGCGATTTTATGCCTTTGTGTTCTTTCCAATTTGAGTTGAATCTCTTAAATCTTTTGGCTCTCTGTTTCTGAATGCTGCTTTATTTCTGTGAGTTTTAATCTGTTCTACTTGAGTATGTCTTGATGGACATTTCTTTTCTATGAAATAGGAAGACGCAGTTGTTTCTATGCAAAAGCAGATGAGTAACAAAGACCTGGTTGAGGTAGAAAGACCTAAAGAAAAGACAGCAGCTGTACCATCTTCTTCCAGAAGCCCTCCGACAAGTCCTCCTAAAAATGTCCCATCCACTGTTCAATTGAAGTCAGAAAGCAAGAGTTCTGCTACCATGGATCTCAGTCAAGTTAAGAAAGCATCTTCAAATTGCTCACAGCAGGCTGATAAAGCTGCAACTTCAGTTACCTCCCCCCAAAATGCTGGTATTCCCAAACCTGAGATCCAGAATGTGCCAAATGCAAAACAGTCTGACAAACCAACTCTAAAACAAGTGCCTGCCATGTCAAGGCCCTCCAGTGCTCCTCTGGTGCCTGGTCCCAGGCCAACTGCTGCTCCCATTTCTGTAGTCCAAACAGCTCCTTTACTTTCTCGTTCTGTTAGTGCAGCTGGCCGGCTGGGTCCTGACCCTTCACCAGCTACTCATAGTTATGTTCCGCAGTCCTATCGAAATGCCATTATTGGTAATGCTGTTGGTTCCAGCTCATCTGGTTTCACCCATACCAGCTCTCCAAGTACAGGAGTGAACCTATCATCAGTGCACGTGCAGCCATCTACATTGGTATCTGCACCGATGTTTTTACCACCATTGAACTCTGATAGGGTAGACCCAAACACTCACCAATCTAGCTTTCCTTTTGGTATGGTAACTCGAGATGTCTTACAAGATGGACGCCAATGGATGGAGAGCTCTCAAAGGGATGCTAGTAGAAGCATGAGTGGTGACCCTTCTTCCCTGGTAAATGGCATGCAAAACATTGACTTGTACAATCCTGTACGCAGTGGATCACAGGAGCACTACTCCAGTGAGTTCCCAGCCTGTACATCTGGGCGTCAGACCCAAAGTGGGCTGACCGATGAGTTCCCACATCTTGATATCATCAATGATTTGCTTGATGAGGAGCATGCTGTAGGGAAGGCAGCCGAGGCAAGCAGAGTCTTCTGTAGCAATGGGCCACACCTATTGAATCGGCAGTTCTCTTTTCCAAATGACTTGGGTGTATCAGGTGATTTGGGTTCCTCTACCAATAGCCCTTGCAGGTTCGAGCGCACCAGGAGTTACCATGATGGTGGATTTCAGCGAAGCTATAGCTCTTCTGGAACCCATTTTGACACACCAAGGGAATATATTCCACAAGGTAGCTCAATGCCTTATGCAAATGGGCATATTGATGGGTTGATTTCAAACCAGTGGCAGATGGCTGGCTCTGATATTTCCTTGATGAGCATGAGAAATGCCGATGGTGATAGTTCCCCATATTTTAATCCAGAGTATTCAAATATGGCATGTGGGGTCAATGGCTACACAGTATTTCGACCTTCAAATGGACATTGAAGGAATCTCTCAGAAGGAGCTTGCCTGCAAGTTGGTGGGTGATTGCCCGTTGTAATAATGTATTGGGTCTTAGAATTGGAGTGAGGTTGTAATCTTTTCATAAGAAAACATTTTGTAAAGAGTGTTTCTGCCTTCTCTGCCTCCAGCTTTTTAGTTATAACGAGGTTTTGATGTGTTTTTTGGGTTTGATTAATATTTGAATGAGCATCTGATGGAATATAACCCATCGTTACTGACTAAAATTTGAACCACATCAATTATCCAATGAGAAACCACAACAGTGGATCAAGACTCATCTAAACTACAATCTTGAATTAAGTCCCTTCTGATTATTGAGATCTGAGTTTCGTTTCTTGAAAGCGGATGCACGTTCGAAGTTTTTATGGCTATGTAGAGATTGATTCCATCTGGGTTCGAGGCCATTACCAGTTGCTTAGGAGCAGACATTTCTTTCTGCAACCATCAGTGTGGAGTCTCTCCATAGCATGACAGGGGCAGACAAAATTGCTAACCATGTTTTTATAATGGTTGTGATGAACTGTTCATGAAGAACACGGCAAGGATGAAATGTGTTACCTTTGTAGAGAAAGAAAAGGCCTCTAATTCGATGACACAGACGATGTTTTCACTTGAAACATTTCTTATTTCAAGCCACGTATGCCAACATTGATAGAAACAAGCACATTGTGATCAAGCATTCAAAGGTCAGAGCAACTACAGTTCCAAGAAATTTCCTCACAGGTCAAAACTCAACACGATAAATTTGACGGGAAAAATCTTATCCAGCAAAAGAAAACAAATGTTTATGCATGTAAACAGGTGGAAAAACGAAAAAACTTGGTGTTCAAGTTCAAGAAAATCTCCTTTTCTTGTTTAGACCTGTTCAATTTCTTGATAGTTTTTTTTTTTTAAAAAAAAAAAAAACCTAGCAGTCAACAGTCGAAATCTTTCAACAAATACAAAAATCACCGAACCCTTCAACCTTTATCAGTATAAATACTCCTCGCCACTTCAAGAAATTGTTCATGCTTGTTTTCAAATTGTCATCCAGAATCATGAGGACCCTAAACCTTATTTTGGCGGTACTTCTGCTGCTTTCTTTACATGTTCAACTATACAAAGCTAGTAGGATATTACCTGAAGAGCTGAATAAAGACCTTTCATTGCAGTCTCTTCAGAGAGGCCCTGTCCCCCCTTCTGCGGCTTCAGGATGCACCAACATTCCTGGTAAGAACGGACCGAACTGCCCACAGGTCAATGAGATGCACTACGCCGGCAACGGTTTGCCTAGTGATGCTGCTTTCCCACGTCTTACTGTCCAGTTTGGCGTGGCTACTAATCAAAGTTGAAGATCTCCTATGTATTTCCCTGGACTCAGAACTTGAATCTCAGGGTTTCTTTGTGCCTGTTGAAGTTGTTTCGGAGGATCAGCGATGCTAGACCAAATCACAGGTCCTGAAACACTCGTATCATCATGGCCTCCTCCATTCTTTCATTTTTGTAACCGTGTCTGCAATTTGTACTATTTGTATAAATACACACACATATTTTTATTTTTTGTAAAGAGAGAATTGTGAATGTTCGAAAAATAAATCCCTCTGGGCAATCCTAATTGAAACTTTATCATGTTTTTTTCTTCCATAAATGGGTTGACTTTATCATATTGAAACTATGTATAGCCTTTATGGCAGTGGCTCTATCAATCTGCGCCATCTCATCTGAATACAGACCAGTTTCTCTATCATCAGTGGTTTAGACTTTAGAGGCCGACCATCCTTCCCTGCCGGAAACACGAAACCAACTCACCAGAACATATGAAGATCTCCCCATGAATCATTTAACTCGGTCACTGTTTCACGTAAGCAATAAAACAGAGGAAAGAGAAGACTTTACAATCTATGACCATTCAAATTACCGAGGTGTTCTGGCATTTTGACTGACTAGTTAACGTGTGCCGTTGATCATGCCATGGTGCTTCTTTGAAGTTCCCCTAGCGGATACTGACTCAAAAGATGGCTTTGGATTCACCAAAAATTACGTATTGAAATTGAGGTTGGAAATTGGAAAAGAGAGGAAAATAAGCTATATTTTAAATTAAGCTTGTCTTTGACCGGAGCCAGTTCAAAATTTTAGAAAATTATTATTATTATTATTATATAGCAGTAAAATGCTTGCTATAATTTTTTTGTGAGTGTGGCTATCATGATCAGTATATAAATTGAAACTAGGCGCTTGAATATCCGGTGTGGTGACTCTGTATTGGCCGCTTTATTAATATCAAGTTGCTTGTAGAAGTAGGATGTGCGGCGCTTCTATTAGTTTCAATTTTGGAGTAAATTATTTTATTTGGTTCCTGTATTCTTAGTGAAATAATAAATAAATAATAATAATCTAATAAATGATACAGTGATAAGAGCTTTAAGATTAAAAAATTTATTCTCTTTGTGATTTTAAATTCAAGCCCTATAGTTGATAATATGATGATTACTGGAAACTTACATAATTAATATTTCAGGACTCGTAGAATTAGTTGAGATGTGCGCAAGTTAATCCGAATATCCACGTTAATAAAAAACATAAATACTTAATTCTTTTTTATTTAAAAACCCAATATTGATTCTAAATTTTTATATTTGTTTGTAACTTAGTAATTTCATTGATTTTACGTGACAATTTAATTGTCCCCCCCCCCTAAATTAATGTCATGTACCTCTAATCAAAATTCTCAACATCACCGCTACAGTAAATTAAAACTAAGTTCAGAAAGGATAATTTAGAAATTTAAAAAACAATTAAAAGTCGATCTTGGTCCAAAAATCAACTTAATTATGATTTTAAAAACCCAGAAGAAGTAACACGTAAATCATAAGAAAAAAAACACGGATTAAAATCATAAAATCAAATTAATTAAAGGGCTTCTGTCATGTAAACCGGATATATTTTATTAAGTAACATTATTCATGTTATGCTTAATTAAATTAAATTAAATAATAAGAAACTGAGGTGCGTGAATATGAATAGCCACCCCGGATAACCTTTTAGACCCATTACTTTAACGCTATAAAATAAGAATAAATCTACTTTTTCCACCAAGAACAAATCAGTTTACGGATTGACATCTCAGATGCAATAAATTCATTTCACTAATATATTATTTTAATATTAAAAAATATATATCTTCTTAAAAATCTTGCTGGTATATAGCTACAAACCTACAAGTCCAAAACCGAAAACATGTACCAAATAGACCGTTAGATATTCAATTCCTCAAGTAAAATGTGGAACTTTGAACAGCCTTATGTTTTTTACTAGCTTACTTAGGTCAACTAAGCCGGTGGCTATTAATTTCAAATATTAGACTAATTGGAGTTGTCTAATCTGGGGCTTGTGTCGCTTGACCGACCAGCATAATGGTTGACATGTCATACAGGATACCTATCTTACTGTTTACGCTGTCCCCTGAGGCCCAGTAGAGAACAATCTCTCTGGTCCCACTTTTCCCCCTCGTCAGGTCACTTAACCGATTTGATCAAGAACAGCGAGGGCCGGAGACAAGGGGTCAGTGAGGGCTCGGCCTGAAAAAAAAATAAAACATTTTCTAGTATTATATACATATTTTATTTATGTGGCTCCTACAAGGAAAGAAATAAAATTATCCTAGCCGTCAGATATTATCATTATAACTTGATTAAGTAGCCGTCATTTTATATTCTTTATATGCATATACTTCTGGGATTAATCAGTACTGACACTTGTATAATCCGACTTTATTGGTGCTCATTTAGTCGAATATTATTATAAGATAATGTTATAAGACGCGTGCGTGTAATTAAAGCGTATATTAATAAATCCAACAACATGAAATATTCGTCCTCGTTATATATATAGTTAATTTCATCTGGGATTTTAATATAAATATCTATGTTGAATATTAACCAAAAAAAAAAAGATCGATCGATTATTCTTGCAATACCAAGCACTAGGTATATATATAGAATGAAGTGTCCTCTTATGTATTCGAAAGCTCAGAGAATTCAAGAAATCCTGCACCGAATAATAACCATGCGCGCACCTCGACATTTATTAAAGATTAAAAGGAGTAAATTCACCGAGGGAAAAAAAAAACAAGAAGAAGAAGAACTCTGATCGCTTCTTACATGTTGTTATTGATAGATTCGATATATGCATGAAAAAAAGAAGAAGGAGAACTTAGCATATTAAAAGAACAAAAAATAGGATTACTAATATATATTCAAGCTAGGTACACGAACACAATGTCCCAGCCGCGCTTTCTGTTTGTTTTAGGGCAAGAGTAATAAACCCTACGTACTGTCATATCCTGCAGGTTGCACTCTTATTATTTTGATCAGGAACTAGTTAGAGGCCTTGGAATGATCAATAACTGAGCTAGGAAACGGAGGTGGTGGTTGATGATTGGCACGGCCAACGAAGTTCATTTCATTCATCGGGCAGTGGCCACTTCCGCCTGGCTTGTGCGTGCAAGGGGACCCTGCAGATGGTGGCACCGGGCCCCGTTGGAGGGACTCGATACGTGGAAAATGCTTTTTCAGCCATTGCTCTCCATGCATGGGCCTCATGGCTGCACCAAATTGTATTGTGCTTAGGGTGAGCAAAATGGTGAACAATATTGTGAAAAAGCCTGTGGAGTGACTTTTTCTGTTAATGGCCATTTGTTTTTGTTTGGTTTTTTTGTTTTTTTGAAGGTATTTGAGGACTCTGTTGCAGTATTCTGGTTGTGAGAAACACTAATCGGGGACTGGAAAAGGAACGAATGAGTAGAGAGCTGATATTTCTTACACATATATATAGACATGTAACATATCCATGTCTTACGTACGATGGGGGGTCTTCCGCTTGTCCCATCAATTGGTTAATTAAGATGGGCGGAGAATGCATGGATTCTTATAAATTGACTTGACCATGGGCTGAAGTTTGGAATATAATATGGTCTAAATTCTAAAATATGAATCACACGGGGCCTTAAATGGCGCAGTTTTCCAATCCTTGAAAGCAGGTTAAATGAATGAGACAAGTAATCGACGGTTTCTATAAGATATGATTGGGCGACTAGACTTGTAAACCAACAAGTCGATTCAAAGAATTGTAGTATGATTAGACTTGTAAACTAACAAAGCCGTGAAGATGCCGATGGAAATCATCATGATTTGTGATTTTTCTTGTTGTAATTAGTGTTGATAGAAATTATTAGACTAGTGATAAAATATAGACTGTTTAGTTTTTTATTATTACAAAGGCCTGCTAAAATGAATTTTTTCTAAGAAAAAACTAGTATAGTATAAATTTAAATCTAAAAGTAGGTCAAATATAAAAATTAAAAAAAAAATTGAAAGAAAAACCAATAAAAAAAAATAAATAAAAATGAGGTGAGAAAGAGTTTAAAATCTGGAAAAACCTCTTTGTTCACCTTTTTTTTTTTCACAGTGAAATTTAAAAGCTAAAAAGTTGAAAATTAATTCTAGTACTAGCTAAAATTAATTCTCATTATAATTAATTTTGATTAGCCAATATAAATCAAGAATTAAACATGAATATTCTAATCACAAATCTAAAGTTTTTTAGTTGAAAAAATTATTTAGGGTGGTAAAAAAAGCTTCTAATAAAGACCGTTCATGTGCTTACATTTATTGGTTGGATTGGAGATAACATAGGCTGAAAAAAATAATTTTTCACATGCTAAAGAATTTCAAAATCAAACCTAAGCTCATAATTATAATAGGCTGGTGAAAAAAATAATTTTTTATGGCTCATAAAATTATTTTCTAAGAAACTCAGGTCTAAAACCGAAGCCTAACTGACACACTCATATATAAGTTTAAGGTCAAAGTTTATTTTATTTAGGATTTCTCTCATATGAAAATTTGGGTGTCATTTTGGTTTAATTATAACTTCTTAATTTTTTATTTTATAAACACTAACAAAGTTGTTATTTTTTTTTGTTTTTATATGAAATAAAGTTCTATGAAAGGATTTATTAAAATATATCAACCAAGAGATCTTTAAAATTAATTTTTTATTATTCATAATTAATTTAAACATATTAATGTTACATTTTAAAAAGTTTATGTTGAAGATTAGATTCCAACAAAGTCTTAACTATAGAAATGAATGGATATCACTTTTAATTTAATCTCAAACTTATCCATTAATCATGTTATTAAATAAATTTATTTTCTAGTTATGCTATCAATTAGTTCTAAAGTTATTTTTTATATTTGTAATTAAGAAGTTATATGATTTATGCTATCAATTAGTTATGGAATTGTTTCAATCATGTCTTCTTCTCCATCAACCTCAAGCAGTAAGTGCTTTTATCCATCAACATCGAATGTTGGCAATTTTGTGACTTTCAATCTTTGTCCTAATAAATTATTTGCTGTGCAAGGAACCACCCTTGTTCAAAGTCAACATTGTGATTTGTAAGTTGAGTTTTGATGAATTTGTTAGTTTTTTTAAAAAAAAATAAGTCATATTAACGTGATAATCAAAATATACTTTAAATTTATATAAATAAAGATTTAATTTTTATTAATATTAAAAAAAAATATTGACAGTGTCTATAACTTCTATCGTTAAAAAAAAACCTGTAATAGAACTTGTTTGAAAAGATAGTTATAGTTGTTTTTTAAAGTATTTTTTTATTTAAAAATATATTATAATAATATATATTTTTAAAATTAATAAATTAAAATAAATTAAAAATATAAAAAATAATTTTTAAAAAAACACATAAACTGCGTCTCCAAACAAGGAAACAGGGGACGCTTGAATTAATGCCACGAGATCCACGATACGGGTCCGGGTCCAAAAACTGGAAAATAGGGACATCGTGTACCTTGTGCTAAACGGTGATTGACTTTGATCGCGCAAATTAGCGTCTCCAAAATGGTCAAAACACGCCTCAGAACCTATTACTAAAATATATTATCTCTGAGCCAACTTGGAAAGCTGCATCTTTAATAGTATCACTAGTTCTAGAATCCACCGCGGGAACATTTTTCAAAATTTATTTTTATTTAATAATATAATAATTAAAAGATAATTTATAAAAAAATAACAACTAAAATCTTAGAGGAAAAAATGTATTCTTTGAGTTAAGATTATCTATTTTTTATTCATGTAAGCTTCTTCTTTTTTGACAATAACATATCATTTTTTTGGTACTATGATTTATTGAAAAAATACTAATGGCAATTAAAAAAATATTCATAAAAATTATAATAATTTGAGTTAAAGAGAAAATATTTATTTTTTTAATTAAGATTATATTTTCTTATTTATTTATTTATTACTTTTTTAATGAAAAAAATAATTTTTTTTATCAAAATTATTGTTTTTAAAATAAGAACCCATTATGATTATAAAAGCTAATTTCAAAACAAAAATCATGAATCAATTATTTTCATGCACCTATATGAAAAATATAAGAATAATAAATATGAAAAAATTATATAAAAAAATTCTAACAAAATAGAAATTTTATTTTTATTGAATATCAATAAGCAACTTTATTGAAAAAATCAGCACATTAGGTTAATATATATTTTTTTACAAAGTGATTGTTAATATTGCTATAAATAAACTTTAATCTTGGATAATTCTTGTAATATTATTTTAATAAATTCATTTAAAGAGAATCTTATTCTATTTCTTTTATTAACAAAAAAAGAGTTAAGAGCTATTTAATAATAATAAAAAAACTTAATCAGAAATAAAAATGAGAGAACCAGAAGAAAAGGAGTAGTTATAAACAGTAAAATATGAGTTTTTTTCAAATAAAATTATAGAAAACGAGTTTATTAATTGAAAATGATTTTTTTAAACACTTGAAAAAACAAAAAACAAAATGTTTTTTAGTTCTATAATATAAGAAACATGGATTTAATATGGTTCATTTATGATAATGTTTTATTATTATAAATAAAGTGTTTATTTTCTATATTGAAAATTTTGCAATTACGTTTTTTTAATCTTTTCCAAATAAATAAAAAACTAGAGATAGAGACTACAAAATCACCACGTGCTATGATTTCCACCACTCCCACCTGAGAAGGGCACACCTCAACAGTGGTTTTCTGCACAACATTATTATTTTTATTGTTTAAAAATATTTTTTATTTCAAATTATTTTTAGATATTTTGATAAACTGATATAAAAATAATTTTTTAAAATATAAATATTTTTTAATATTTTTTTTTTGAAAAAAAGAAAACACGTTAATGTTTTAAACTGTCCACTGCTGGAAAAGCGAATAAAACATGCTTCCGAAGACAAAAGATTCAGCATCTTGGTGGCATGGTTGAGTAAGCCTGTTCATGGGCCGTACTCCGAGACTGGCCCGTTAAGGACAAAATTAAAACGGACTGGCTTAGTCAGGGATTTTAGGTCCCATGCTCTGCCCATAATAGCATCCATCCGGGTTGAGTCATGGCCCACTAACTTTGTGCACGGGCCGTGCTATAAAACCCTAAAACATACCCAAACCTCCAGCTGCCTCTCGCTGAGCCTCTCCCTTTCTCCTCTCTTTTGTCTAATATAACCTTTTCCTCTTTCTTTTTTTCTCACGCACAGTGAATTGAAACCCCTTTCATATTTCCCATACGAAAAATATAATTTTCGTTTGTTTTTTTACAGCAGATCTGATTTCTTTTCTTTTCCTCTTTTGAATATGATCTGAGAAAGTTCAAGAAATATTATTTTCTAAAAGATTCATGGTACTTGACGTTCACAGTTCAATACAATATAATATACAAGCCATTAAACCATATAATATTTGGCCAGTGGATCGGGGAAGCTACATAGAATTGATGGCGCCCGCTGGATTTTGCATCGACAAAGTGATTAGTGAGATGGGACCATAAAAGAAACCTGTAGCTGGAGTGCATGGCCAATGAGAGATTGTAAAGTTTCTTTGTTTTTATTATTTGGAGGCGCAAGCTTTGTATGATTGCCGGCTACTTTGTAAATTTTACCAATGGAAATACTTCCATCTCTAATTATGTCAATCTTTATTGATAAAAAACAGTTGTCAGTGATACAGTCGGTATTTACCGATGGTCTATTTCCATCAGTAAATACCGACCGTATCACCGACGGATTATATAGGTTTTTGAAAGTTTTAATGGTGTGGTGACGTTGATATTTTTTTCAGACTATTTTATCGACGGAATGACCAAGGGATTCAAACTGGGATCTCCGTACAATGACGTGGCACATTCACTTGTGGAATCACTAACGGAACGTGTCCGTCGATGATTCCATCGATAAAAGCCAATATATATTCACTTTGCTGACACTCTCTTTCTCTATTTCTCATTCTTCTTCCCCATCCCACCCACCTCTCCCCTCCCGAACTGCAACCAACCACCCATCCCAACTCCCCCTTTTCTCAACACAAGCACTCAAGTTTCTTATACTTTTGTACGTGGTCATAACAATATCCGTTCTTGTAGATTTTATCATTTTTTGTAAACAAATCTATCCTTTTTATTTTAAAATTTAAATTTGAATTTTTTTTAATATATGTTTGTTGTTAACGTATGTACTTGTTTGATTATTATTTGTCAAAAATACTTGTAGAATGAATGTAAAATTTTATAGTTGTTATAGTTTGTTTTAGATTTTATCAAATTATATTTGTTTGTAAATTGTTGAAACTTTGTTTGAATTACACCGAATTAGATGTGTTGTGATGAAATAAATAATAGCTTGTTTAACGGGTCCTTTTTTTTTTATCAATTCTATTGCGAAGTTGTGATTTTCGTAAATTTATATGTGTATAAATTTGTATGGACGTTGATAATTGATAATGAATATTTAAATTAAGTGTTTTTGTAGTTTGTTGGATAATATCGGGGCAAACTAATATTTTTGTTATGTTTATTTATGTAACATAGTTAATTAATACATGTTGTCATCATAATTTTTTGATAGAAGTCATGGATGATCGTTCATGGATGATCGTTCATGGATGTATCGGGACTCACCCCAAGGATTGCGAAGGATGGATTATTGTAACGAGATTCAGGTTTTTATTAATTTTGCAACATCTATCCCGAGAAATTTTACTAATGGCAGTATTAAGTGTCCATGCAGGAAGTGTAAAAATAAAAAGTTTTTACATCAAGATGTTGTAACGATGCATCTTCTAACCAATGGGTTCATGGAGGATTACATGTGTTGGTACGCACACGGGGAACTATTTGTTTGTAATGAGAGCATGGTAAAAAGGGTGGCTGGGTCAACTTCTAGTGCTAGCAACATGCATGAAGTTGGAAACGACAACAATAATCCTTACAAGAACATGATTATGGATACAATGAGAATGAGAATTCCATATGTTGTTGCTTATAAATATATTTAACTTGCAACTTTTATTGTAACCCATTTTTGGGTCTCCACAACAAAATAAAAGTAAAAGTAAAAATAAAAAAATAAATAATAATAAAATAAAATAATAATAAATAAATAAATATATAGCCGGAAGAAATTAGAAGAAATAATAGGAGTCGGGAGCGCTCAGAAAATAATTAGAAAAATTGATTAAGGAGGTTAAAAATACAAAGATTGAAATTTGGACAGTATATTCTTGAATGATGAGAGCCCTGTTGGAAAAGAAAATTTATATTTGAGGAGAAAAGTCTAAAATTGGATGTTTATGGACTTAATTGGATTTTATTGAAGGTTTAATTGAATTTATAGAGGGTTTGATTGCAAGAAAAATAGATTTTCAAGTCAATTTGGGCTTTAATTGAAAGAAATTAAAGTTTTTGGGTCAAATTATAATTTTTAAGAGTTGATTTGATCAAATCAGGGGCTTAATTGCATAAATATTAAAGTTTAATGGCCAATTAGGGACTTAATTGAGGAAATCCGAAACCAAGGACCAAATTGAAAAAATGCATAAATATAGGAGCTGTAATTAACAAAATCAGGGGCTAAATTGAAGAAATTAAAATTGACCATTTATTGATCAATTAATGGTCAAATTGCATAAATCAGAGGCTAAGGACCAAAGTGGAAAAGGCAGCCAACTATAAGGACGGAGATTGAAGTTATTAGGGATGCAATTGAAATGAACAAAAAATAATTAAGGACTGATGTGGAAGTTGACGCTTTGACGCCTTGTTTTATTTAAATAAAACGGCGTGTTTTGTCCAAAACGACGCCGTTTCATGTTAAAAAAAAAAAGACCAGAACGATGTCGTTTTGAACGACACTGTTTCTCTTTTTTCTTCCCCTGGACGTACAGTAGGGGAAGAAAGAAAAGTTTTGTTTTTTCTTCTTTAATTTTGCTACCTCTCTCTCTCCCCGCGTGCTCTGCCAAAAACCCAAAGCCCGACGCCCCTTCATAATAAGAAAGCCAGAGGACGTGCCCTGCAAACTGCGCCCGTTGGTCACCTCGCCCGACGTTGTGGCAGGGCAGCCAGCCCTGCTCCCCATGCGCTGCCATAGGGTAGTAATAGGCACACCCCTACTCCCTTTTGTCCTATAAATACCCCCAACACCAGCACGCGAAAGGGGAGGAAAAAAAACAAAGGAAACAGAGAAATAAAAACAAACCGAGGAGAGAGAATGAACCAAACAAAAGATAAACCCAAACTGAGAGAAAGGAAAAGCTTGAAACGAGGTAGGAAACTTGAAAACAAACTGGGAGGATAAAGGGGAAACCACTAAAAAACAAAAGAAGAGGGAAGGAAACGGAGGAGAAGGGAAGAGGAAGAATCTCTCTCTCCGCCGTTCAAAACAGCAGCGCCGCTGCTTGGAGCCGCCGTCTGTGAGCTACGACACCGCCACCAGCTCCAACACAGCACCGCTAGAGAAGCAAACAGACCAGCAACGCATCGCCTCCGCGCTAGGTAACTCTTCTTCCCCCTCATTGTTTGCGTTTTGGTTGTTTTTTCCTCCTGCATGCAGCGTTCTGCATGTAGGAGGAGGGGAGGGGGGAAATAATTCCCCCCCGGTCAGTTATGTTACTAGGCCAGGCTGATTCTGGCCCACCGTTTTTGGTTGTTTTCATTCTCTAGGCCAGACGGGTTCTGGCCCGGCCATATGTTTGTGGGCTAGACTGATTATGGCCCAGCCCTGCTTTTTGGGCCGGGTCTGGCCCATACAAAAATAGGAGGTTTTGTTGGGCCAAGTTTGGCCCAACCCTTTTGGGGTTGAGTCCAACTCAGTTAGTTATTATATATTATTTATTATAATTTTTTTATATTATATTATATATATATATCCAAAAAAAATTTAAAAAAATCCTTAAAAATTTTGTTTATTTTCCTGCATATTTTTATCAAAATTGTTTAATATTGGTTTGTATTTTTATACCGTAAAGATACAAATCCAGTATTAAAATACATGGTTTTCATCAAAACATCAAAAAAGAAATATAAAAAATAAAAAATGCTTTGCTTTCAAAAATTCTGAAAAATCCTTAAAAAAATATTGTTGATTTTCTTGCATATTTTTATCAAATTTGCTTAATATTGGTTTGTATTTTTATATCGTAAAGATACAAATCCAGTATTAAAATACCCAATTTTTGTCAAGACATCAAAAAATATATATATAAAAATGTTTTGTTTTAATGCATATGGCTTAGTCTCTCTAAAATAAAGAAAAAAAAATCATCACATCATATTTTCATACAACAAAAGAAATTTCAAAAATATATGTACTAGAATGCACTTTGGCTTTAACAACAAGTTTGTTAGAACCACGAGAACTAAGCCAATTTTTCAAAAATTCTAAAAAATATTTTTTGTCTTCTTTTAGTATTTGAGATTATGAATTTATACGTAAAACATATTCCTGATATTAAAAATATAGTTTTATATATATATATATAGACAGTAGAACGGTTACGATTTTACCCGATAAGATAAGGACCTTCTTATTGAGGAGGACTTTTCTTGAATCATAAACAGACCAACAATTAGAATAGGATAACATCTTAGCTTTTTTATCAGACAATCAAACAATGCAGCTTACCTTAGGTAAGGCGTATTTGGGGTGCTAATACCTTCCCTTTACGCAATCAGTCCTCGTATCCGATCTCTAAGACCAGTTAGGGTTTCTAGTGATCAAAATACTAGGTGGCGACTCCCATTTCATTTTTCACTAATAAAAGGCAAGAATCCCTTGTCTCCATATATTTGACAGATAGATAGATACATTTTAGATTTAAAGTGGAACAATTTTCACCGCGACGCCGCACATGTGCAACAACTTTTTTTTTTCTTACAGGCTACGTCTCTTGGATGCGAGCCGAGTCCAATGGAGCTATTTATAGGGATGCACGTGCGGAGTCAAGACCGTAAAAAAGAGGTACAACAGTACATGGACAACCGTGCCCAGCACTTTGTGGTATGTTCATTCAATCATTTTATTTCATATGTTATTATTTTCTTGAATTGAATATGATGATTTTTTAAAAAAAAAAAATTCAGGGAGACCTATAATAGCCGGTTGAGGGAGATATATGGGGACGATCCTTCGACGCATCCGGATTTGCGGATGGAGGTCGGATCGTCTGGTGGACCCGATAAAAACCGGGTCTATGACCTCTCCAACACTACGGCCGAAAACTTGTAAGCAGCCCATAATGTCTCAACCGTTGGGAGCTCTCCATCAGTATCCAGCACCCAGTCAGAGGAAATCATAGCATTGAAATAACAATATCAACATCTCTTGACAAATTATGATCAGCTATGTCAAATGGTTATAGAGATTAGATCAAAGATGGGTGATGATCCATGTGCTCCTTTTTGGTCGTACAGTCCCGGCAACAACCAGCGTCTCCTCCTCCTCCTCCTTCTCCAGCTCCGCCACTATTTTAGTTTATTTTTACATTTTTAATGTTTAAAACAAATTCATTTGGTTATTAAGTTTTTTCCTTGTTAATAAATAAAATTTTTTTGTATTTTAAATAAATACCGACAGATTTCTAGACGGAATCATGCCGTCAGTATTTTACTGAGAGTTGCAAAAACATTACCGCCCATGCCACAATCGCCAACAGATATATTCCATCGGTAATTTCCATTACTATTACTGACGGATATATTCCGTCGGTATTTGACAGGGAGTTCTGAAATATTTACCGCTCATGCCACAATTATCGATGGATTGTCTGTCGGTAAACAACGTTGGAAACACAGACGGATTGATTCCGTCGGTAAAATTCTCGCGGGTAATTTTTTTGGTGCGCTTCACTGTCTGTAATATCGTCGGTGGCCCGTTGGTGTTTGGTTTTTTTTTTAATTGATAGAATTGGCAACGGAATGGAAAATTACTGACGATCCAAATTCCGATGAACATATTCTGTCATTAAAACCATCGGTAAAAAAATTACCAACAGTTCGTGTGCCTCGCATCGACAGACCGAATTCGTCGATAAAACTATTTAATGGTGCAGTATTAACAAGCCATTCTCAACGTTGCACCGCCGGCCTGTCTATATTTGGATGTCGTATACATGCAAAGCAAAATGAAGATCTAAAATCATGGGTTTTTTCCTTACATGTAATGTTTTATGAATGTGATTATGAACCAGTTAAATACGATAAGAAATAGTTTCCGTATACAAAACAATCGGTTCAATAAAAAAAATCGTAAATTTAGATTTAATTATTGGATCCAAGAGAAATTTAATAACAATATTGTTTTCCAGACCCTATTTCTTATGAGGTCAGTCTAGCAATGCCTACCGCGATCGGGAAAGCCCTCAAATTAGTCACAAGATGAGATGATGTTTTTGAGTTTTTTTTTTTATTATTATTTTCAATATTATTTTTGGACTATACTCATCTTTCTAGTTAGTTTATATATATATATATATATATATATATATATATATACCAGTTTTTGTGTTATTTTCTTAGCAAAATCTTATAAATTATTGAATTTTCAAAGTATATAGATCAGTTATCCTCTGTACTTTAAAATTTGAAAAACTCTAGTTTTTTCTTTTTACTAAAAGCTGCATTATTTTTCATGTTCATATGCATGCGATACGAGAATATAACTGATAAGGTGTGAAAAACTACCGTGAAGTTTTCTAGTGGTGCCCATCTCATCCATAGAATCTACAGAGCAATATTACAGCAAGAGAATTCACATAGAAAGTCAACATATTCATCTATATATAGCTGATGTATATTATCAAGGGATAATTATGGGATTGGATTTTGATAAAAGGTAGACCATGATTCGAGGAGGATCTTGTGGAGCTTTCTTTATCATGCAATAATAACACTTCTTACGTACATGAATTCATTTCAATGAGAAAGAACATAATCATTTAAACACAGTTTAGTTACCATCCATAATTTATCGATAGAGTTGCATGAACTTCTAGTCTACAGATTCTTACTTGCATGATCTACAACTTCTCTTTCGATCTGTACATTGCAAGTTAAAGAAAGTTGCCAGCAAGAGCACAAATATTTTTGGAGCCTAGCTACATAAGACTACGTAAGACTGAATATTCATTGCAAGAGCAGAGCTGGGCAGCACTGAAGGTGTTGCTTGCTCTCGCGCGCAGATGTATTTAACAATGTCCACCCTTATTTCCAGGAATGTAAGTGCACGCCGACGGAGCAGAAGGTGCCACAGGACCTTTGATGTGTGACGCAAACACTAGTTTAGGACTTTTCAGAGACTTCCCGATTGCATGGTGTGGATTTGAACTTAAAAATATGAACATGATTAGGATGATCATATGAGCTATCTTAAGAAGATTTAATTTTGCGTTGATATTCATCATTTGGACTGGGTATGGACGTTTCTGTGCGATAGATAGATATAGAGAGAGAGAGAGAGAGAGAGAGAGAGAGGCCAAGAATATTTGGAAGTGCTTCTTGGGGTATTTATATAAATATTTTTGTAAGACTTTGAAATTCTTTAGCGCTGCTTTTGTTTAAGGAGGGTGAAAAGTGCTATCCGCTTTAATTTGTTTTTGCTTTATTTCATTTAGGCCGGCCCAGTTTTTTTAGGTCGCCGTAAGATCACTAAGAACAAGAGATAAGAACAATAAAATAAAAAGGAAAACAGAAAAAACAAAAAATATGGCAACACATATAGATCAGAGAAAAAAGCATTAGGATTGAAGGAGTTGATGCCTTGATTTGCTGTTGTTAAACCAATCACTTCATATATCACTTTCAGTATACATAAAGAATTTATTGGCAGGCTGACAGAATCCTTAAATCGCAGGGCTAAACACGCTACCAGATCATATAATAACACTGGAATAAAATCTTGATTTTGTCACCATTAAAGAAAATAAATTTTAAACGCAGGGCCAAACGACGCCAGATCATATAATTAACACTGGAATAAAGTCTTGATTTTGTCACCATTAAATGAAGCAAATTTTAGTTTGTACTCCCTAATTCATATCCTGAAAGGGAAATTCTTCTAGTCTACGCCTCGAGACCGACTCATAAGATCGATCTTGTGTGGTTTTTGTAAGGGCATTAATTCACTACTTCAAAATTCATTTCACTACTTATTAATCTGGAAAATCTATCCATTTCAATTTCTAGAATATAATTACGGTTATTTTTTAAAATATTTTTTACTTGAAAATTAATGCATCAAAATAATATTTTTTTATTTTTTAAAAATTATTTTTTATATCATCGCATCAAAATATTTGAAAATATCAAAAAAAATATTACTTTAAAATAAAATAAAATAAAATAAATTTTTAAAATATTTTTAAAATACAAAAACAAATAAAACAGATATTTTTACTGTTTTTATGTTTAGTACTAGATTACGCAAAAAAAACAAACATAAATTCTCGAATTAGTATTCCCTTGAGAAACAACGGTGAGAGAAATTATTGTACGTTATAATTCTCCAGTGATTTTGTTTGTGTTTAACTCTCAAGCAATTATACAAGAATCTTCTTATGATTAACCGGTTAATTATAATTAATTACAAATTCTGGATTGTTTACTAGCTCTGTGTATGCACGGGGCTCCCTTTGCAAGCCTATCCGATCCATGTTTTCATGGTTTTTTCTCACGACCAGAATATTGTAGCCAGTGAAGAAATTATTTAGTGCACTTAAAGTTGTGTTTTTTATATAAATAAATGTGAAATTTATGAAAAGAAATTAAGATAAATCCCACGTCTAAAAGACTCTAGATATATTTAATAATTTCTTGTAAATTGAGCTATCTGAGTTCTTATATATATATATATCTCCTAGTCAATGTGTATCTCAATTATAAATTATGAATTATTTGGTAAATAAAAAGAATAGGAATATCCTTAAAGCAAATATGCGGTCATTGAATCCAACATTAGACGGACCCTTACATAGCAAAGGCCGATGGCATGATTCGCTGTATACAAAGAGATGAGCATAAAGGATATATTTGTAGAAAACATGTTGCTGACAAGACAAGTGTCTACTGCTACGATGTCGGCTGTTTAAAACTTTTTTAATGCAAAAATTTAATATTCAAATTATATAATGTAAGATAAACTGGGTTAAATTTATTAAACCATGATTTATAATATAAAACTAAAATAACCTGTATAAAAAAAAACAAGAAATAGTAAAATTCAAGATCCAATAATTAACCTAATTAATATTAAAAATAAAAAATTCAAAAAATATAATGTCACTTTGAATATTCATAGTTATATACAAAATATAATGTCACTCACAATCCACAATATAAGATCGGTTTAAAATTATTTTTAAGATAAGCACCTTGTAAAAATAAACAAAGTTTAAAACAAAAAACTTTTAAAAAATAATCCGAGTTAACTCGAGTTAAATTTACCAACCAACTATTGTAATAACTAAACATAAAAAAAAGTGAAAAAACAGCAAAGTCCAATGTCAAATTATTCCATGAATCTTTTAAAAAAAAACACTTATAATAAATTAAAAAAATAATTATTATTTTATGAGGAACTCAGGCATAAAACCTAAGCCCAACTAGCACACTCAAGTATAAGATTAAGCTCAAAGTTCACTTTACTTAGAAATTCTTTCCTCTCAAAACTTTGATGTCATTTTGATTTAATTTTAACTTTTAAAATTTTTTACTTTATAAACATCAATAAAATTTTTTTTTTTTTTTTCATATGGTATAAAGTTCTATTAGATGATTTTATCAAAATATATCAATCAAAAACTCTTTAAAATTAATTTTTTATTTATTCATAATTAATTTAAAACATGTTATTGTTACATATTAAAAAGTTTATATTGAAGATTAAATTCCAACAAAGTCTCAATTATAGAAATGAATAGGTATCACTTTTAATTTAATCTCAAATTTACATATTAATCATGTTATTAAACAAATTTTTCTTCTCTTTTTTTTGTGGTAGTTATGCTATCAATTAGTTCTACAGTTATGCATTTTTATTTGTAAGAAACTATATGATTTATGGAATTATGATTTATATAAGTAATAGTAAAAGCTAGTTGTTTTTGTGGTATCGGATAAAGGGGGGTGAGTAACAAAAGAGAGGACCAATTTCAATCATGTCTTCTTCTTCATCAACCGCAAGCAGTAAGTGCTTTTATCCATCAACATCGAATGTTGGCAATTTCGTGTCTTTCAATCTTTGTCCTAATAAATTATTTGCTGTGGAAAATGCAAGGAACCACCCTTGTTCAAAGTCAACATTGTGATTTGTAAGTTGAGTTTTGATGAATTTGTTAGGTTTTTTTTTAAATAAGTCATATTAATGTTATAATCAGAATATACTTTAAATTTATATAAATAAAGATTTAATTTTAACTAATATTAAAAAAATATATTGACATTACCCGATGACCTTTATCATTAAAAAAAACTGTGATAAAACTTGTTTGAAAAAATAATTATAGTTAATTTTTGTCGAAGTATTTTTTTATTTAAAAATATATTAAAATAATATTTTTATTTTTAAAAATTAATAAATAAAAAAAAAAAAATTTAAAAAACATGAATGGACGACGTTTCCGAAGAAGGGAACAGGGGGGTTGCTTGAATTAATGGCACGAGATCCACGAAACGGGTCCGGGTCCAAAAACTGGAAAATAGGGTCATCTTGTACCTTGTGCTAAACGATGGACTTTGATAGCGCAAATTAGCGAGTCCAAAATGGTCAAAACACGCATCAAGAGTCAAAACCTCTGACTAAAATATATTGTCTCTCAGCCAACTTGGAAAGCCGCATCTTTAGTAGTATCACTAGTTCTAGAATCCACCGCGGGGACATTTTTCAAATTTTGTTTTTATTTAATAATATAATAATTAAAAGATAATTTATATATATAAAAAAAGTAAAATCTTGAAGATTATCTTTGAGTTAAGATTGTTATTTTTTTTATTCATGTAAGTATTATTATTATTATTATTATTATTATTCATGTAAGCTTTTTATTTTTGACAATAACATATCAATTTTGTTTTGGTATCATGATTTATTGAAAAGAAACTAATGACAATTAAAAAAAAATTCATAAAAATTATAATGATTTGAGTTAAAAAGAAAATATTTACTTTTTAATTAAGATTATATTTTCTTATTTATTTATTTATTACTTTTTTAATGAAAAAAATAATTTTTTTATGAAAAGTATTATTTTTTAAAATAAGAACCCATTATGATTGTAAAAGCTAATTTAAAAAAAAATCACGAATCAATTATTTTCATGCACCTATATGAAAAATATAAGAGTAATAAATATGAAAAACTTATATAAAAAAATTCTAACAAAATAGAAATTTTATTTTTATTGAATATCAATAAGCAACTTTATTAAAAAATCAGCACATTAGGATAATATATATTTTTTCACAAAGTGATTGTTAATATTGCTATAAAAAAAAACTCTAATCTTGGATAATTCTTGTAATATTATTTTAATAAATTCATTTAAAGAGAATCTCATTCTATTTCTTTTATTAACAAAAAAAAAGTTAAGAGCTATTTAATAAAAAAAATCTTAATCAGAAATAAAAATTAGAGAACCAGAAGAAAGGAGTAGTTATAAACAGTAAAATATGAGTTTTTTTATCAAATAAAATTATAAAAAACGAGTTTATTAATTGAAAATGATTTTTTAAAACACTTCAAAAAACACACAAAAAAAATGTTTTTTAGTTCTATAATATAAGAAAGAAGGATTTAATATGGTTCATCTAATTTTTATGATAGTTTTTTTATTATTATAAATAAATTTTTTATTTTCTATATTGAAAATTTTGCAAATTAGGTTTTTTTAATCTTTTCCAAATAAAAAAAAAAACTAGAGATAGAAACTACAAAATCACCACGTGCTATGATTTCCAAAACTCCCACTTGAGAACGGCACACCTCAACAACGTGTTTCTGTACTGTCGATGAGCTACCAACAACATTGTTATTTTTATTAAGTGTTTATACGTAATTTTAAAAAAATTAAAAATTTTTATTTTTTTATTTTAATTTAGTTTTTATAATTTTGGATATATTTTTTTGTTAATATCAAAAATAATATTATTTAAAAAAAACACTTTAATTTTTTAAACTGTCCAATAAAACATGGTAAACCTGAGAGTCGAACACTTAGCCTCATGCATGGACTTATATGTAGAGAGAGAGAGGCCTTTTAAGACAAAAGATTCAGCATCTTGGTGGCATGGTTAAGTAAGCCTGTTCATGGGCCGTACCACGAGACTGGCCGATATATTTAATAATTTCTTTTAAATTGAGCTATAGTCCGACATAAACTAAGTTAAATTTTTTAAAGCATGATTTATGATATAAAACTAAAATAATCTGTATAAAAAAAAGTAAAAAAAAATTCATAAAATTCAAGATTTACTTAATTAATATCAAAGATAAACAAATTTAAAAAATATAATGATAAAGAAGCAAACTCGAGTTAATTCAGCCTAACTTAATAAACTCACAACCCACTATATGAGATCAGTATAAAAAAAATCTAAAAGAAGCACCTAGCAAAAAAAAACAAAGTTTAACACAAAACACTTAAAAAAAAACCCGAGCTAACTCGAGTTAACCTTACCAATCAACAATTATAATAACCAAACAGAAAGAAAAGTGAAACTATAGCAAAGCCTGCTGACAAATTATTCTATGCAAAACAATAAAATTGAAAAAAAAACACTTGTAAAAAATCAAGGAAAAAAAAGACTTTCAAAAAAAGCACTTAGCAAAAAATACTAAGGTTAAATAAAAAAATTTAATAAAAAAATACAAGCTAACTCAGGTTAACTTTACCATCTCGCATTTAGGATAACCTATCACATGCTGACACATGTACTTGTTTTTAAATAATATTGAATAAAACACACTCCCGGATCAATAATTAAATGACAAAAGATAAATATATATATATATATATATATATATATATATATATATATTTGTTTTAAAAAATCAAGTCAACCCAAATTAACTTAAAGATATAAAGCAAGAATAACTCAACAAAAAAAAAGAGGATAAAAAAAGAGTAATAAAAAAATGACAGTCAAAATTAAAAACTAAATAAAATTAAATCAAACTCCCAAGAACAAAATAAAATAATAATAAAAAAAATAAAAAAAATAGCAATTAAAAAAACGAGTATTAGATTGGATAAAAAAAATTTAATGAGGTTAAATTATTAGGGATAAAAATAAAAATAAAACAAACTAAAAAAGAAATCAAATCTAAAAAAATTAAAATTAAAAAAATAAAAACTAAATTCAAAATAAATACAAAACGAAAGATACAATTAAATTTGTTAAAACTCTACACATATCTGAAAAACAAAAAACACAAAAAAAACAATCATAGCCAAACTACCTTTCAAATGACAAAACACGCCACCATAACAAAATGCACCATCACCTTCCGTGTTAAATGAGCAGGCGATCGTTTTTTTTTATAACTGTATGTGACCTCACGCGTCACTAAAATGGTGTAAGGGGGAGATGACACACCTATGCATGTGTGTCATGAGTAGGCCTCCTTTTTGTCACTGATATCTTTTAATTATTTTTGGTTAATTTGAAAAATAAAAGAAAGAGACACTTTTCATATACTGTGCTATACTACGCGCATTAATGGATGTTGGATTCGTTATTGTTGTTGATCTCACAAGCACCAGTAGGAATTGTTTAAAAGGCTTCTTGATTGCCTCATTTTCTAGTACATGGACTTGATTGCCCATGTAGTTGCGTTTTCTCTTTATGGAATGGAAAATAACCTATCCTTTTCTCAAAGACCATCAAAACAAAAAAAACACACACACACACACAGATAAAGAGAGCCATAATTCAGTAAAATTATGAAGCATTGGAAAGAAGTTTTGCTGGTCCGTGGATAAGGCCACGGGCCACCTATAAACTGGCTTGCAATTTCTCTTTAGCATATGTTGCATGGATGCTGGAGAAGAATTTGTGAAAAGATTTCACACATAAATTGAGTTTTTTATGGTTACCTTAGAGTTTTGTTTTTAAAATAAGTTTATTGTAAATGAGGAAATCTCCGGAATGGAGATTAGAGCTCCTTGTTCTTTTTCGTTCATGCCAATCCATAATGCTATAACATCCATTAATTCTTTAACTATTATAATTAAGAAGCGCATTATGCTTTTTTTTTTTTTTTCATCTTATACTAGGTTAGGTTATATGGAGATGTTAAAAAATAATATAAATTATATTTTAAGATTTTATCTAACAAGTTAGATTTTTTTAGTTGAATTAGTTTATTAATTTAGTATCAGAATTTTGATGATCAAGTGATTACGAGTTTGAATTTTATCATTCTTGTTTATTTTATAAAAATTAAATATAAAATAGTGTGAATATATACAAATTTCAAGTTTGAAAAATTTTTACGTGAGAAAATATATTAAATAATAATATAAATCATATATTATACCTCACCTAATACTTAAACATAGCAAACCATTATATTTTTACCTATTCAAACCCAAACCTTATAATTAACAGAAATAGTGGTGGATTTTTGGAGTAAAAACACATGTTCGATCTCTCTCAGTATAGTTTTTCGATGATGAAGAACTTATTTTCTCCGCATCTGACATTGAATTTCAATTTTTTATAAATTGGCTTTGGATGCTTTAAGGCGTCTCACTGTGGATGGCATTAAATTAAAGCCCTTTTTATTCTCTATTCGTATAAAATACCAGTATAGATTGGTTTAAATTAATCATGATCTAATAAAGAAGCCTCTCTGTCTTTAATTTTACATCAATGAAATTATATCTTTGACGGTAAAACAAAACAAAACAAAATTACTTTCAGTTTAATAATTGAAACATATATCACATGGCATGGATAAAAAAATAAATTTAATATATAAAATTGAGTACAACAGTTAAGTCTTTTGGATTGAATTTTCGACTAAATTATCTAATTCAGTGTAACAACGGAGTCATTAAGACACGATAAATAGAGAAAAACCCAAGTTGAATCATTAAATATATGTCACATGGAAATATGAATAAATAAAACTAACATAAGAAGTTGAGGATCTGGACAGGACTTCGGGAATTTCTTTCCTTTCGTGGCACATTTAGGCTTAGGAAGATTTGTTCCATCTAGGGAACTGGTTCGGAGATGCTTGAACTACCTTACGAGGGGAGAAAACAGGGAAGAGGATGGAGGCCGGACATTAGCTTTAAGATTGCAGGGCACTAGCTTACTACTGATATAGGGCCTTTTCAGCCTCATCGGAATCAATTCTAGTTAGTACTTAGTAGTAGAAACTCAGAGAGATAAACAAAGAGGGGACTCTGCCGGCTAACTCCTCTCTGTAGTAGTTATTAAACAGCAATCAAATAAGTGCTTCAATTTAAGCTAAGTGTTCGGTTTTTTTAAAAAAAGAAGTTGGATTTTCATCCGTAATAGTTTAATTTAGTTTTTTTTTTTTATAAGCAAGATTATATATCGTTGAAGCACCAAAGAAAGGCAAAGGAAACAGAATACAAATCTGCAGGAACCAAACATACAGCAACAATTGAAAGAAACATCAAGACCAGGGAGCCCATAAATCACAAATAATTCTTAACTACATATAGGAACTCCATATATATATATACTCGAACCAGAAGAACAAAAAGTGGAACTCCATGCCCAGAATATATATATATATATATATATATATATATATAGAGAGAGAGAGAGAGAGAGAGAGAGAGAGACAGAGAGAGAGGAGCATTAAAATCACGTAGTATAACTTTATTGATGATATAGTAAACGGACGAGAATTAATAGCAACTTTTATCTAGTACCCAACACATGCATGGAGATTAAACCTCCTTATTTCCTTTAGAAGCATCAGTATTTTTGCATCTTAACCAATTCCAGGGACTTGAATAACAATGTCCCTTTTATCAACCCAAACCCAAACCCTATCACAGCGAAAGTCCAGAGTGACCATTGATCCTTCAGGCACAATTATAGCTTCAACAAGAGGATTTTCTCTCTCGATCGTTGCAGCAGCCACCTTCCCCTCTGCTCCAAGAAGCTCTGGCCATGAACTCTTACCTGCAAGTACACAAATTATATAATTGTGTCACAACCAAGCACATATCAGATTACGTTGCACTATATTTTTAGCACAGAAAATGCTCGTTACGTACCTTGGCATGTAGTATCAGATGACATTTTTTTCCCCTCTCTACACTCTTTTGTATATAATGTTTCCTTGTATTTGAGATATGATTTTGTTGAAGTCGAGATGGTTATTTATAGTGTAGCGCGTGGTAGCTATTGGGTGGCCATTGTTGACTGTAGCATGTGTTTGCGTACGAACATGTATATCTAGTTTCGCATTCACGCCAGCTTGATTTGTTTGAACATCTTCTTATTTGACTAATGTATATGTTAGAGAGATTTATTTGATGCATATTATTCACATATGCCTCCTTCGATGAAAAACTAATATCAGAGCTCAATTTTAATATATTTGACCCCCAGTCACACGATCAAAGACACGTGCCTGAATTCAAGATCATGCCAGCTGTGTTCTTCATTTTCGTTTCTTTAAATTTTGTCCGAAGTTATTGACCCAAATTAGAATAATGGTAATTGCATTCTTCACTTGTACGAATTGCATGATATCAATGTGAAAGAATATATGTAACCTGTCTGTGGATGAAGAACGTACTTAGAATAATGAAACCCCCACTTATTAACAAAAAGAGAAGAAGAAGAAGAAGAAGAAGATAAACGTAATGTCCAGGAAACTCTAGGCTTTTGTCGAAGTTCCTCTCGAGGCAATGGAAAACAACTCATTAATTTGAACATGTTCTCTAGCTAGGTTTTTATTTTGAAAAGATATTATGAAAAATGAAACTACAGGAAATAAACATATTTTCAACAGAAATTAGTTGTGTGGAAAGGGATCGAATTTAGTTTGAACTAGTTCATATGAGTAAATAATTATATATTTTTTTCCAATGGCTTGTAAAGATATTCTAGACAAAAGTTTGAACTTTTTCATGTTAATTGAACAAAGAGATATTTGGATTGTTTTTATAATTATATAATCGCTTTTCAATTTTTTGATAATAAAAAATCTACATTAGATGTTTTTAATATGTTAATATTTGTAATTATTAAAACTCAAATACGAAAAGTTTAAGAGCTTGGGTTGTAATTATCGAAATCTATATATACTATGGCGTTATCCTTCCAATTAAGAAATAATGTAAATTATGACACGAAATCACAAATTCATTGAAGCATTTTACAAGAATGTTTTTGATTTGTTAAGAAAGTACTGTTTTTCAATATATATGTGTTTGTGTTAAGAGATTGTGTCTCCCATTAATGTTATGCAATTCAGTTCCCATGATGACAATTAAGGCTTCTTAATATAATAGGAGGCTGTAACAATATATAGCACCTTCCTCTTGTATTTATGTATGTAGGGTTGAATATTATAATAAACATAGTATAAAATACACAGAATTATAATTTTATACAAGGTAAATATATGTACATACAAGGCAATCCTATAATTTCTAGTTCAGAATTTTCACGTAAGATTAGTACAAGGGGGTGTTCTCGACGTCAAATACTCCATAAGAAGACTTTTTAAACAAATAAAGGCCGGTGGGCGACTAGCTAGCTAAATATATATGTTCATACGAAAACATTCTTGCATCCTTGTTATCCTTATCTCTGCCAAAGCAATCAACTTTCGAACTTAATTATTAGTTTGTTGAATGGCTGCTAGAATAAAAGTCAATGATCACCAACCAATGGCCACCAATTGTGAATGCTACGCTATAAATATGCCCACAGCCCACCTCGATTTCAACAAAACTAACTCAGAACAAGGAAACAATACTAAACGGTGATCAAAAGGAGAAAAAATGGCATCTATTTGTCAAGGTAATGAATATTCTTTCTCGCTGAAATTAAACAGTAATTGAGGAACGTGTCCATATAAGTTTGTTTTGACAAACGATATTTAACTTTTGTGCATGCATGCAGGTAAGAGTTCATGGCCAGAGCTTCTTGGAGTCGACGGGAAGTGCGCTGTCGCAACGATCGAGAGAGAAAATCCTCTGGTTGAAGCTATAATTGTGCCAGAAGGATCATCGATCATCGAGAATTTTCGGTGCGATAGGGTCTGGGTCTGGGTTGATAAAGATGGCATTGTTTATATAGTCCCTGTAATTGGTTAAGATCCAAAAACTGCGATATATTCTTGTGATAAGTGTTAAGGAATGCTGTGGAATTTTAGGCTGTTCCTAGAATAAAAGAATAAAATGAAATAAGGAGCTTGGATCCAATCTCCAGGCTCTGGACAGGGATGCAGAATTTCTGGTTTGTTTGTGATATCGCTGTTGACTTTTTTCTTTCCTAGCTATCACCTTGCTGGCTAGTGCCTTCAAGTAATCCAGTTTTGACTTTTTTCCAAAGAAGAATCTACAGTAAATGTTTTAGTACTTAATATTTGTAATCGTATGAACACATACAAAAAGCTTATGCAATAGGGTTGTAATTATCGAAATCTATACTAACTCATTTATCTTCCAATTAAAAAGAAAAACATTAAATTGTGACACGAAATCACAAATAAATTCATTCAAGTATTTCTTGTGGGTGTTTTTAACATGTTAAGAGCTTGCGTTTTCCATTAATATCACGCAATGCAGTTGCCATGTTCAGAAATTCATGCACGCATCACTACTAAAAAGGAGGGTAATTAACATAAGAGGTTATCATAGAATAATTTAGATACAATTTTAGTAACAAATTAGCAACAGAGTAAATATATATTAATTTTTTAATATTAACAACGGATTTAATAATGAAAAATCAGATACTAAAAAATAAATTAATATATTAAGAATCAGCAACGAATTTGTTGTTGCTAATATAGTTACTAATATAAAAAAATTTAAATTTTGACTTATATAAAATAATAATAATAACGTGTTGCTTTTTTATTGGTCTATATATCTATACCTTGAAAACAACAAAAGAAAAACCCCACAACTGCAAAATTTCTTCATTCTCCGAAAGAACCTAATATTGTGTCCCTTTGTATAATTCTCCAAACACCTAATTAACCCATATCTCTCCCTTTCTATTCCTTCTCCAGGAGCCAAACCTAGATGTCTCTTTCAATTCTATCTATCTCAGTCATTCGTCATTTTTCATAAATATAACTTGTTTCTTCTCCAGTTACTTTGCGCTCTTCTCCAGTTACTTTGCGCTTCAAAAAATTCAATCTTGTAGAGAACAAACATGATGTGAAAAATTAAGATAATAGGTATAATCAAAAACTCATATTTAAAAGATTATGTTTATAATTTAGAGAGAATATATATTGTTTTATTAACTAATTTTATAGAATAATTTTGTAGATCTATTATAAATTATTTGTTAAATATGGAAGTAGTGAGATTTTTTATTGGATTCTGGGTTTTTTTATTTTACTGGGTGTATATGTGTTGTTTTTTGGGGGATAAATATTGGTAATGTGTCTTAGAAATGATAGTAGAGTTTATGCAAAATTTATGGTAAAAACTATATATGACAGCAAAGAATGTGTCTTGGCCGGCCTCCTAGCAAAGCTTCCTAACTTTTCCATACAAAGTTTGGGTAATGTGTCTTAGAAAAGTTGGCCAGGCAACAGAAATGCAAAAGAGGGTTGATTGGGGGAATGTGGGTTTAATTAAATTTGGGTTAATAAAAATATTAATATTTTTATTTTTTTTATTTTAGATTTAATTTTGGCTGCATCAATTTCAAGTTTTTGAAATTAAACTTGAACTGGATAATAGTTTTTTTGGATTTTATAATCGGTTAATTTGATTTTTTTTATTTAATTAATTTTTGAAGGCTTTTTTTTATTTCAAGGTTTTATCGATACTGCATGCACACTTAATAAACTCAAACGTCCAAACATGCTGAGAGAGGAGAAATTTTAAATTTTCCGGTTCAGGGAGAAAATTAATGACTCAAATATGTTAAAAAATTTACCTTCCGGCCAATATACTTTCCTGCTTTCTCTGATTTTACAGAGGCAACCCATCTCAATAGTTCCTTCATTCTCGACATGGCTTTGGCTTTGTCTCCTCTAACCTTGTCTTTCTTCTCCAACATGCTACATTTTTCATTTATGTTGGATGGAGACTCATTATCTGAAACAAATGGAGACAAAAACGATGCATTTTAATATTTTGTTTCTTCATGGTGCCATTATCTTAAGAAGTTTAAAAAAAAAAATGACCTGCATGATGGATCCAGAATTATAAGTATGGGTCCAAAATTCATGAATTAGTCTTTAAAGATATTAGCTACTATGCGATTTCTTCATGTGTTGAAAGAGTCTGCTATGTTCAATTCAATCTGAATATTTTAACTAGAAGTAAATGATTTTCATCCAGATGTCATGTTTTCTGTCAAGATGCTCAATATAATATGGGAATCTTCAAAAGACTATTATTGTATGTGTTACAAATGTGAGTCCAAATTCATCAGCCTTGCCGTCTATAGCCACGAATGCTAACTTTTGTACTATTAATTGCTGGAGGAATCCTTTTGCGAAGGGTCAATTGTCATCAATGTCAGGTTATTTAGCTTGAGGTTGAGCGGAAAGGTGAGTTGAAATCTACACCAATTCCGTTCCCCAGTGATTGTCAATTCTCTTTCCAGCCTTTTAAATGATTCTTTTCTGACTTTATTTTTAGGTGGGTAAGGATATAGCAGTGTTGGGATTCTCTTTCCAGTCTATTAAATGATTTTATTTTCCAGCCTGTTAAATGATTTTTATTTTATAAAATCTTGATAAATCATAAATAAAATGGTTGGAAACATTATTCAATGCTATTCTTGCTCATTACATGTTAATTTACTTTTTTAATTTCTTAACACTATTATTCTTATTTATTTTTATTTTTATTTTTATTTTTATTTTAAGATTATTGAACCTATCATCATCACATTACTTATTTGCATTTGGAGTTGCCAAGTTTTTGGATTGTGCAAATTGGTCCTCCAGGTTTGTCAATGTAACTTAAAACTTTTTATTAATTTTGAAAGATAACTAGATTTGTAGAAAAATTGCGTTGTAATTAAATCTTAGCCTCTGTTTGCTAATAATGGTATAATTTGTCTTCAAAGTGTTTTTAGTTTGTTAGTATTTCTTTTTGAATGTGACGATCTTAAATAATAAATTATTGATGAAATAAATATTTAATAGTTGGTTAAAAAAAAATAATTATGGCATATGTTTGCATGCAAACTTTATTTCTACAATATTACATGACAACGCAAACGATTATATTTTTTTTCAATAGAATAGTCTATATTACTAAAGTTGAAGAAAAAAAATGATAGAGAGAAATAATAAACAGAGCAATAAAAAAAAACGTATTATATTTCCCTTTGATAACTTATAAGCTAGTTATTAATGAAGTTATTTTGATAATTTATTATATAAAGTTTTAAATATAGATTAAGAAATATATTAAATAATATTCTAATTTTTTTTTTTGTTTTAATTATGTTAATTAGATTAATATGGACGATCGATCATGGATGTATCGTTATCGTAGGGATGGTTATATTTGTCTGGAATTTATTGCGGGTGTACGGAGATTTATCAATTTTATATTTTCAATTGATGAAAATGTATCTAGAGATAAAATTAAATGTCCTTGTATTTGGTGCAAAAATCAAAAGTTTTTAATGGAAGATGTTTATAAACACCTGTTTTCAAAAGGATTTTTACCTAATTATAAAAATTGGACTGTATATGGAGAGTTTTATGTTTCAAAACCGATAATTGCTGGACCTTCATTAATTGGGTGTAATCATGTTGTAAATGATGTTTTTAAAGAAAATTCATATAAAAATATAGTTTTGCATGCAATGGGAGTTTGTGATGCATACTCTAATGATATAAGTTTTTAGTAGTGTATATTCTATTATAAGGTTTTGGATATATGGACTATGGAGCACAAATTCATTCGAAACATGTTAGGGAGTGTTCTCGTCAAATAATAAGAAGATTTTTTAAACACATAAAAATAATTGAATAAAAGTTATAATTCATAAATATTCATGTGTTTTTTTCATTCAAAAATCTTATTGTTTTTAATTAATAATAATTAAAAAATTTTGGTTTATAATTTGTTGACTCTTATTTTTAATTTTTTTTTTCTCAAGAGAATCAGTCAATAAAAAAATAAAAATATGGAAAGCTTAAATATATAAAGTTTTTTTTTTAGTCTAACTGTACCTTTATTGTAATAAAAGCGATTGATTAATCATTTGTCTTTATAAATTAAAGTGCTAATTTGATGCTTAGTTTAATATGGGTATTCCATTACTAACGTGTATTCAGTAAAATGACTAATCAGTGAACATGTGTCCTTTGACCATGTTGACTTTATTTTTTATTTTTCTTTTTAATTTTTTATCATAAAAAACATTTATTGAAATTTGAAGAGAAAAAAAAAACCATTGAAGAAGACAGGTAGTTTGAGAATTGAAATTGTTCGATCTTCTTATAGAAATATTTTTCAACAAAATTAAAGACGCCGTTTTCTTCTTTTTTTCTGTGTTTTTTTTTCTTTGTAATTTCAATAAATATTTTTGTAATAAAAAATTAGAAGAAAACATACAAAATTGAGTCAATACGGTCAAAAGACACGTGCCGATTGATTAGCCATTTTACTATACACCGTCAACAACCTTAAGAAAGGAGGCTAACATTAAACAAGTCATTCCATACCAGAACCCAATTAAAGCCTAAACGGGTAAAGGAACCTGATTGATTAATTTTATTTTTTTTGTCTGTTTTTCTTTTTTATATATGTATCCTTATTTTTTTATGGTTATTTTTTAAATATATAGCCATGTATTTAATAAAATCGATGATTATAAAAAATAAATTAACTGCTTTTAATTAGTGTAAGGATAGCACGGTAATTCGTTAATCCATTTTTTTACTTATGAAGACCTTTACAGAAGTAGACTACATGTCTAGATCATCATATGTAAATCTACAGGTGCATTTGCCAATTTCTATACCGCGTGGTGTCTGCATTTCAAAGAATTTATACCTATAAATATTTCTTGATCATATGTTTTTTTTTTTGTTTTTTTAATAATACATCGATGAAATCTTGTTTCATCACTCCCTATAATCTATAATCATGACAATTAAGATCGTACCTGCCACCCTCCGTAGTTTATGAGTTACATGCATGCATGTAATGAGTTGCAGGTTTCTCACGTTTATATAAGTTCGTACGTAATATAGGTTAGGCTGCTGCTGTTCATGCCACGTCACACGTGGAGGAGATATTTCAGGATCGATATAATATGATCCATTTGATCCTAATTAACTCCAAATTGTAACAAATTGATCACAGATTCAGGCGCGTGTCTTAGATCATGCATGGGGCTAATACTTTTCTCGTCCAGATTTTCACCTAGGTTTTGGATGAGGAAGACAAAATCTTTCAGCCATATGAGGTGTCATCTCCTCTTCGGACAATAATGAGATTTTTCAAACAAAAACAAGTGTCGGAAAGTAGCTAAGTTCATACGAAAACATGCATCCTTTATCCTCATCTCTGCCAAAACAATCAACTGCCCATCTTAATTAGTTTTTTACTTAGTTTTTAGCCTTTTCTCTACCGGCTAACTCCTCTCTGTAGTAGTTATTAAACAGCAATCAAATGGGTGCTTCAATTTAAGCTAAGTGTTCGGTTTTTTTGAAAGAATTTGGATTTTCATCTGTACTAGATTAGTTTTTTTTTATAAGCAAGATTATCGTTAAAGCACCAAAGAAAGGCGAAGGAAACAGAATACAAATCTGCAGCAACCAAACATACAGCAACAATTGAAAGAAACATCAAGACCAGGGAGCCCATATATCACAAATAATCTTAACTACATAAAGGAACTCCATATATACTCGAAACAGAAGAACAAAAGGGGGAACTCCATACCCAGAGAGGGAGAGAGGAGCATTAAAATCACATAGTATAACTTTATTGATGATATAGTACTGAATTATTAGTGATCTCTGTGCTAGTAAATGGACGAGAATTAATAGCAACTTTTATCTAGTACCCAGTACATGCATGGAGATTAAACCTCCTTATTTCCTTTAGAAGCATCAGTATTTTTGCATCTCAACCAATTCGAGGGACTTGAACAACAATGCCCCTTTTATCAACCCAAACCCAAACCCTATCACAACGAAAGTCCAGAGGGACCACTGATCCTTCCGGCACAATTTTAGCGTCCACGAGGGGATTTTCTCTCTCAATCGTCGCAGCAGCGACCTTCCCCTCTGCTCCAAGAAGCTCTGGCCATGAACTCTTACCTGCATGTACACAAATTATATAATTGTGTCACAACCAGGCATATATCAGATTAAGTTGCACTATATTTTTAGCAAAGAAAATGCTCATTGCGTACCTTGGCATGTAGTATCAGATGACATTTTTTTCCCCTCTTTACACTCTTTTGTATATAATGTTTCCTTGTATTTGAGATATGATTTTGTTGAAGTCGAGATGGTTATTTATAGTGTAGCGTGTGGTAGCTATTGGTTGGTCATTGTTGAATGTAGCATGTGTTTGCGTAAGAACATATATATCAAGTTTCGCATTCACGCAAGCTTGATTTGTTTGAAAATCTTCTTATTTGACTATATGTTAGAAAGATTTATTTGATGCATGTTATTCACATATGCCTCCTTGTACTAATTTATTACCAAACCTTAAGCTGAAAATCTTCGATGAAAAACTAATATCAGGCCTCAACTTTAATATAATTGATCTCCAGTCACACGATCAAAGACACGTGTCTGAATTCAAGATCATGCCAACTCTGTTCGCCATTTTCGTTTCTTCAAATTCTATCCAAAGTTATTGACCCAAAGAAGAATAATGATAATTGCCTTCTGCACATGTACAAATTGCATGATATCAGTACAAAGAAATAAAGGGTGGACAACTAGCTGGCTATATGTTCATACGAAAACATGCTTGCACCCTTGTTATCCTTATCTCTGCCAAAGCAATCAACTTTCGAACTTAATTATTAGTTTAGTGTGGCTGGCTGCTAGAATAAAAGTCAATGATCACCAACCAATGGCCACCAATTATGAATGCTACGTGCGCTATAAATATGCCCACAGCCCACCTCGATTTCAACAAAACTAACTCAGAACAAGGAAACAATACTAAACGGTGATCAAAAGGAGAAAAAATGGCATCTACTTGTCAAGGTAATGAATATTCTTTCTCGCTGAAATTAAACAGTAATTGAGGAACGTGTCCATATAAGTTTGTTTTGACAAACAATATTTAACTTGTGTGCATGCAGGTAAGAGTTCATGGCCAGAGCTTCTTGGAGTAGACGGGAAGTGCGCTGTCTCAACGATCGAGAGAGAGAATCCTCTGGTTGAAGCTATAATTGTGCCAGAAGGATCATCGATCATCGAGAATTTTCGGTGCGATAGGGTCTGGGTCTGGGTTGATAAAGATGGCATTGTTTATATAGTCCCTGTAATTGGTTAAGATCCAAAAACTGCGATATATTCTAGTGATAAGTGTTAAGGAATGCTGTGGAATTGCGGGCTGTTCCTAGAATAAAATGAAATAAGGAGCTTGGATCCAATCTCCATGTCTGTATTGCAATCTTGATAAAAGTTGTATTAGTTTCTCCATGTTTTTCCATTGAGCTTAATTAATTATAAATATACACCACCCTTAATAGAGTTATATGTGATTAATTATATTTTACCAATATATATCACCATGAACGTACGGCATCATGAATTCAATGCTATCTTTTCTACGTGTAAAGGTTTTAGATCAGTTTCCTTTGTTCGTTTTCTTAGAGAAGGAAATGGCATTGATGACAATCTAGCTAATAGCAGGCTCCGGACAGGGATGCAGAATTTCTGGTTTGGCTGTGATATCCCTGTTGACTTTTGCCATGATCAGAAATGTTTGATCATTTGACGTGCTGGCCGGGTCAAATATAGTGCTATTATAAGGTTTTGGATAAATATTGGAGCTCAAATTCTTTCGAACATGTTAGGGAGTATTCTCGTCAAATAATAAGAAGATTTTTAAAACACGTGAAAATAATTGAATAAAAGTTATAATTCATAAATATTCATGTGTATTTTTCATTCAAAAATCTTGTTATTTTTAATTGATAATAATTAAAAAAATTTGGTTTATATATAATTCATTGACTCTTATTTTTTAATCTATTCTCAAGAGAATCAGTCAATAAAAAAATAAAAATATATAAAGCTTAAATATATAAAGTTTTTGTTTAGTCTAACTGTACCGTTATGGTACTAAAAGCAATTGATTAATCATTAATCTTTCAATTGAAGTGTTAATTTGATCCTTAGTTTAATATGGGTACTCCATTACTATCGTCACTGGCGGCATTTAGCAAAATGGCTAATGAGTTAACATGTGTCCTTTGACTATGTTGACTCTATTTTTTTATTTTTCTTTACATTTTTTTCTCATAGAAAGCATTTTATTGAAATTTGAAGACAAAAAGAACAGACGGCTAGATTGAGAATTGAAATTGTTCTATTTTTTATAGAAATATTTTTCTACAAAATTTCAATAAATATTTTTGTATAAAAAATAAAAAGAAAAAAAATACTAAATTGAGTAAATTGATATGGTCAAAGGACACATGCCAATTGATTACCCATTTTATTATTCGCCATCAACAACCTTACCAAAGGAGAGCTAACATTAAACAAGTCATTCCATACAAGATATTTTTTAATAAAAATATATTGAAGAAATATTTTAAAAAATATATAATAATATTCTAGATAAAGATGATATGAATATATATATATATAATAAAAATAAAAGTTTTGAATTTTTATTATAAAGATTTTATAAATTATTTATATTCTATGAGTTTTGTCCGACATATTTTTAGTCAAACATGTTTATATTCTTAAAAATTATACCCATAACTTTATTTTAATCAAACATATTTTTTATAATAATATACCGATAAAATCTTGTTTATCACCTGTAATCTCAAGATCATATCTTAGCAATTATTTAATAGGTGATCTAATTATAAGAGTTTGAAATTAAAGAGTTTGTTTTTCCTGTGATTTTAAATTTGAGCTTTAAAGTTGTTAATATAATAATTACTAAAAATTTATATAATTATTAATCTCAAAAAGCATAAATTTAGTTAAGATTCGTAAAGGTGGCGCTTACTATTAATTAAAAAAAATCATACCTTAGCAGCCTCCGTAGTTTATGAGTAATATGCATGCATGTAATGAGTTGCAGGTTTCTCACGTTTATATGAGTTTGTACGTAATAAAGGTTAGGCTGCGGCTGTTCATGCCACGTCACACGTGGCGGAGATATTTCAGGATCGATATAATATTATCCATTTGATCCTAATTAACTCCAAATTGTAACAAATTGATCACAGATTCAGGCACGTGTCTTAGATCATGCATGGGGCTAGCTAATACTTTAATTTCTCGCCCAGATTTTCACCTAAGGTTTTGGATGAGGAAGACAAAATCTTTCAGCCATATGAGGTGTCATCTCCCCTTGGGACAATAATGAGATTTTTCAAACAAAAACAAGTGTCGGAAAGTAGCTAAGTTCATACGAAAACATGCATCCTTTATGCTTATCTCTGCCAAAACAATCAACTGCCCACCTTAACTAGTTTTTTGGCTGGCGGCTTGAAAGTCAATTTTCACCAACCTTTAGCAGCTGCCATGGTAGACTATAAATTCCCACCTCGATCCGAACAAAATTAAATCGTAAAAAAGAAACAGCACAAAAGAGCGAAGCGGAATTTAAAACAAATGGCATCTACATATTGCGACGGTAATGAATATTTTTCTTCCCACGAAAAGCAATATCGAGGATTTCATGTGCATGGCTTTTTGTGACGCAGAAACTACTTGAATGTGTTCATGCAGGTAAGAGTTCATGGCCAGAGCTTCTTGGAGCAGAGGGGAAGGTCGCTGCAGCAACGATCGAGAGAGAAAATCCTCTTGTTAGAGCTAAAATGGTGCCTGAAGGATCAGCAGTCATCCAAAACTTCCGGTGTGATAGGGTCTGGGTCTGGGTTGATAAAAATAACATTGTCTATAGAGTCCCTATGATTGGTTAGACACAGAAAAAACTCCAATATTTTCTTGGTTGTTTGTTAAATGCTGACTGTCTGGAATAAAATTTAAATAAGGAGGCTCTGATCTCCATGCATTTATTGCTTCATAAAATTGTATTTCTCCATGTATTGTCATGAAATTTAATAGCTATAAATATATATACATTTATACCCTTAATTTGTGAGTATTTCAATTGTGCCTTCTGGTAATTAAATATCCATGTTCTTTTATATATATAAATATATATATATATATATATGGAAGAAAATCAAGATATATACATAGGCTTGATTAATTAAAAAATTAAGATAATTTTTTTTTTTTAGTATTTGAAAAACAATATATTTAATCGACTCGAGTTACATAATGAATCAAAACAAATTATAAAGATAAATTTAAAATTAAGAAAATATTGAATGGTCAAATTAAAAGAAAAAAATGAAAGAAAAAAGAAGAGGGAATGGAAGGAAAAGGAAAGGAAATTTAAAAAAAAATGGGGAAAAAAATACCTGCTCCACTAAAGATAAAAAAAGGTAAGAAAGAAAAAGGAGCACTTATTTGATTTTGATCATATGAGGTGGCAGAGTAGTTATTTTAGTACAGAGGAAGTAATAAAATCATGAGGTGGTTCTATGAAAAAATCCAAATAATCATCTTTTTATCTCTTGTATTCTCTAATTTTCTATTTTGAAAAGATATTCCGTAAAATAGGAAATAAACATATTTTCTGAATTTTAATTAAAAAAATGAAAACCCGAAGGCCGGAAAATGAAAAACAAGAACGCACACATAGCAACTCATAGTCGGTAGAATTAAGCCTGCCTGGCACTTGGCCACCAAATAGAGTCCCTTGGCCGTAAATTTTTGCCCGTCATTTGCCACCGTGCTGAGACCCCATCCGAAAAATGAAGCGACGGAAAACGGGAAACGAAACTGTAAAAGCGAAGATTAGCTCCTAAAGTTCAACATATCAACAAACTTCGGAGCCGAAGCAGAAAGATGATGCACATATATAGGCTCGAGTACGAGAAAAAATAATATTAAGTCTTCGAATTCAGCCTTGTCTTTCCTCAAACCCACCAGAGGCCCAGCATTTTTTTTCCTTCCACGAGTATCAATTTCCAAATTTCAGTGCTCTGTCAAAAGGTCTAATGTTCTATTTAATTTGAAGTAAATCAGAAAAAGAAAGCAAACGCAAGTTCAGCGACATGTATTAATTTCTTGCTGATAAAAATAACTTCTAGACTATCAGCAGAGGTGAGATGCAATTGATGCAGAAAGAGGGAGGCTTGAAAAGGACAGAGAGGCATGGAGAAAGTGCATTGCCTGCGTGCCAAGACTACACTTTGCCAATGAAATGCTACTTGCGGGTTATCTTCTTCCTAACATAACCCCTGCGAGGTGGTGGATCCTTAGAAGTGCCTGCAAGTTTCTCCCGAGGTTTTTCCACACTTTTCTCATCATCACTACCTGTATCAAAACTCTCAGTTTTGTCAGAATCTTCCTCTTCCTGTGCTGATTCTCCAGAAATTTCCTTCTTTGAGAGCTGATCTCGAAGTTCTCTAAGTTTCCGTTTCTTTGAATTTAAGACCCCAAGAAACTAGAAGCCAAGAAAAACCAAATTAGCTCTAACATGTCAAAAAGGATGCAAGACGAAATATACATCCTCGGTGAAGGAGTGACAGATACCCATACCGTGCATTACAAAGTAGGTAAAACAAAAACATAATTTCTAGTAAACTGCATTAAAATAATCATGTTTTCAACCAAAAAGATTAACAGTTGACTCTAGACTTCAGTGCTGTAACCATTTAGATTTCCTCTACTGTGTTATGGTCTCAGTGACCAATGTTTATCCATCATATTGGTCCACTCTTCCAAACCATTACAGAAATAGAGTGCAGATCTGGAGGTGACTTTCACACTCCAGGTCTCCTAATAAACTCTCCCATCAAAAGGTATATCCAGTATCAAATGAATGGATGCTTTTGGACAATTGACATGCAAATTTCAAAATCACATAGATAAACAAGGGCACGCATGGAGTTCAAACTTAATATCCAATTGTGCTAACCAAACATGACTTATTTAAACAAAAAATTTACTTGGCATTTCATGACGACAAAACATTATTCAACAATCAAACCTCAGCAACAATGTTTCAACTATGATAAAACTGTACGATACTGGATATCTTTAACAGAACACAAAACTCTATCAGACTAAAACCATCCTAGGCTAAATCCATGCACTAAGACAGTATTACCAATCACTTCAGTTCTGCTTCAAACTTTATTAGCAGAATCAAGCAACGATGCAATGAACTTGAATCAAGAAAGTAGTAGTGTTATGATACTTTTCTGTGAATTTAAAGGCACATAGTAACACACCTTTGCATATACTGCAGCTTCAAATTCCATCTTCTGACTGTTAAATTTCTCACTTTGTGCCAAACACTTCTCAGCTTCTCCTTTCAGTTGTTCAAACGACTGAGTCTTTCTGACAACTTCTTCCTATACATAAGTAAACTCAAGTGATTGAGCCTTTCATATGTTTCCTCCTCATCATTGTAGTTAGCATCATTGACATCCTCATTTTTTCAATAAAACTCATCATCATCAACATCATATATTTTATCAACTCCTCATAATATTCAGAACAAGAATCAGCATAATCTCATCCGTATTCATCATCAGAAAACATAAACATAATGAATTTGCCACTTTTTACACAGAAAATGTTCAAAGAATAATACTGAAAATACTAAATCTCTTGACAAAACTATCTTACTAGCTCATGCGCCAACCTGTGAAGGATGCTATGTTTCATTTAATGAAATGATGTGACAGGTTAGTGACTACATGATTACATGTGTAGTTTTACTTTCAAGATAAACAACACTTCGGTAAAAGTTGAGTAACTACGCACAATAATATGGATATTTTGTCAAAATAAACATCATAAAATAACTGTCTACAAACACGCCTAATTATCACAAACAGGCAGCCCTGGTCAATCCAAGCGAACAAGATGGAATTGTTCATAATACCAGAAAAAAATGTAGAACCTGCAAAGCAACTCAAACCACTGGCAAAGTCAGAAATAAACATGAAAAGGCAAGAAAACCTTGAGCCAGCCTACTGATTTGCTACAGATTTATCATACATAGTCTTTAGCCAATTTATTTTGGCTTTTGGTTCTCTCATTGCAAACCACATCTCTCTTCTAGTCCTTAATAGGAAAAACTCTGAAGCAAATACATGAAGGCCGCTGCCTTTCACAATGTCTGGCATAGAATGCAATTCATCCATGACCTCTATAATGCTACATCCTTGAGCATCTCTCCTCCTTGAAGTAACACTACCCCCACTCTCAACAGTAGCCATCAACCTGTCAAGTTTGCGGGATAACTTCACTGTGCCTCCTGATTGATTCCTTCCTTTCTTGACAGATTGTGTGCCAGATTCATCAACTCTCTTTTGTTTCTTGTCATTTCCCTGCTCCTCAAGCTGGAGGGAGTCCCGGTCTACACATGCAGCAGTCAACATCTCGTCCAAACTCTCCACAAAAGTAGGCTCATCCCCTAAATCACCACTCCCTTCCACATGCACAGCTGGTCCAATATTAACATTAGGCTGCATGAGATTGCCATCTTTTTCCTCCTCGTCCATAAAAACAGCTGAAGAGGTGGGCCAAGCACTTGATCCAGTGAACATGAAATCATATTTTGAGCAAAGATCAGGCTCAATACCTGAATTTCGGAATTTTTCAGCTGCCGGCATAGCCTATATTGATATCAAAAAAAAAAAATCCATGTGTGAATCAATATATGAAAGGAAAAACCAAAGCCACATAGCCCCTAAAATTTATTCTTGAAACTAACCTTGATCTTTTCATCCCACCAATCATCAGAGGCAGCAACTGTTTGTTTATTGGGATCCCAACCAAGTTCCTTTTCTTGACCTAGCAAAGATTTCCAAATCTTCCAGTCCTTCTTTATCCCATCCCACTTGTTTTTCAACTGCTTCTTGGTAAAACTTTGTCCACTCTCTTTCTCAAATTGTCCAATAACATACCTCCATCCATGTTTAGAGAAATGAGTCCCAGGTCGCAAGCCCATCTGAACAGCTTGGATACAAATATCACAAAATATATGTGTACTCCTCCTACTCCACACAGCCTTAACTGCTTTACATTCAGTTTCAATTCCTCGATCCAATACATCCATGGCTAAATTATTCTCAGTTTCATAGGATGTTTTAACTTCCTTACTCTTTCCCATCTACAACAGCAACCCTAGTCAGTCCCATTACGAAACAACACAAACATTTTATGAAAATCCTGAAACATTTTATGAAAATCCTGAAACAATCTCATTTCACAATTAGCAAGCACAAAATCTCAATAGCTCAGACAGTGTATATCCAGAAAGGATAATAGCGAGTAAAACCTCACTGTTCGTCAACTGATCATTCCAATAATTAAGTTCTCTTGTTTTTGCACCAATGATATAGCATGATAAAAGTAAATAATATCACAGAGGCCTTGACTCTTGATTAGGTGTGCTATGAAGTCTCAAATTACAGAGGAATGCTAGGATAAAACATGAAAATTAAAACATACGATCAAGAAACGATACTGCATGGTCACAAAGAACAGTATTTGCAGAGAGGAACGAAAACCCCATAACAACATCAACGCAATCCAGAAAGACATCAAAAGAAAAAAAGAACTCACACTTAGTCTGATGTTAGAGTCCATAAGAAAATCCAAGATTAAAGTAGTAGTCTTCTTAGTATCAGGCGAGGGCTGGCATTTCCATCGCCATTCTAGCTTTGTCCCTTCTTTCTCAAAAGTCCACGACAACTACAATCAACCACAGTTTTTAAGTTCTTACGAAAATCCACTCAAATTTCCACTAAAGCAGCAACTTTTTTACTATTTATATGAAAAAGGGAAAAGGGAAAGGTAGTACTAACTCGTTTACTCCCCTCTCCAGCATCAGTAAATTTGTAAACAGAACCGGGAATTTGAAACCCTAAATGTTTCTCGGCCAATTGAATGTAGGTAGACACAGGTTGGTCCCATTGTGCTGCTCTATCTCTCACCTCCTCTTCCGTTGCTGTCAAATAGAAGACTAAAATTCTGGTTTGTGAATGAAAATGATATGGAATAAGAGAGCAAATTGTGGGGTTTTATTTACCGTTACAGAACCAGGAATTAAGGCCGTCGGTGATGGAGAGATTGAAGTGAAAGGGAAACCAAGTGCCTTTTATGAAGATTGGTTCGGGGATTTCAAGCTTCAGGCATGTATGCCTGGCCATTGTCGACTCCATTTTTTGGTTCGGCTTCTCCGGGAAGTTACTAAAGTCGCAGAGAGTTTCGGTCGTGGGGTTTTATTTGCCTGTGGAGAGGACAGGATGGACTTCTTCCCGCACTCTCTTAAAATTCACTAGAATTGTGAAAATGGGTTCACTAATTCGGGTAGCATTAAATCAAAACCCAGACTGAGTCCTAAATTGCCATGCGTCAGGGTCCTGTAATTTGGGTAGAGTATAATTATCCTAAATCCACTTTATAAATATTATTTTTAAAATAATATTTTTTATTTTTAAAATTTTATTTTTAATATCAGTAGATTAAAATAATTTAAAAATAAAAATAAAAATAATTAAAAAAATAAAATCAATATTTTTAAAAAATATAAAAACAAACAAGTTCTTAAACACTTTATTTTATAACATATAGGTTGACAATAAATCTATTCACACTAAATTATATGACATTCATATCTATTTATTTATTTATTAGTTTTCATTTGAAAGTGCAACTGTCTAAAAAGAAGGTGGTTAAATTTTATTTTTTTATTTAAAATTATTTTATATATTTTTTTATTATTTTAATGTGTTATTGTCAAAGATAAATTTTAAAAAAATAAAAAATATATATTATTTTTAAGTATTTTTATAAAATAACACTTTAAAAAACAATATCTAAGAGACCTTATATAAATGATTCTAATATATTTATTTATTTATTTATTTATAAAAATAATATATATTCATAATTATTTATAAAAGTATGAATTAGGTGTTGAAATATTTGATTTCACAAAAACACTATTGGATCTTAAAAATTTAGCAAATGCGTTAACAAAATATTAGTAAATATCAAATATATTAATTCAATTCTTTCTATAATTTATAATTAAGAACAGACTAGAAAATATATATCAATCCCGTTTATTATTTATATACCTCTTTATACATCATATAAAATCTTAAATAATATAAAATAAGCTTTTTATAACGCTTGTAACCTATATAGTACTTTGTTGATACTTTATTTAGATTATTAAATTTTAAAATTAATTTAAAATAGGTCAAAAAAACCAATGGATAAATATAAAGAATAATAAAATCACATTAAAATCTACAAAATTATTAAGTTTGATCCTGATTTTTCTTTTTTTATGAGATCCTTGGTTATTTTTTAATATTATTTTGTGTTAAATTAGATAAAAATATTTATAAACTTTTATAATTTGCTTGTCATCGTTGTTAATACTAAAAGGATACCCTTTTAGAAAAAAATAATTCATAATTTTATTATATCAACTATATTTTTAATTTCTCTTCGTTTTAAGATTACTAGTTTTTTTTTTAAAAAAAAAAAAAAAACTAAGCAGACTCTAAATTGAAGTGAAAAGATTCAGGGATGATCTAAGTGAGTTATCAATTATCTGCTTGCATTCAACACCAACATTTGTGTTAATTCTTTTTTTATTTGAAACATGTTTGAGAATGTGAGAATTAATGTACTAGCTTTTGTTTCTTTTTTATGTTTCTTAAGAGCATATTAATCTTAAAAAATATCAAATAAATGTTTTTTAAAAAAATCAATGATTTTAATATTTTTAAATATTAAAAAAATATTTTAAAACAAAAATATCTACTACAACACCAAACACCCAATTTAACAATAACCCCTACATTAATTCTTGTTTGTTTATATATATATATATATATATATATATATATATATAGAGAGAGAGAGAGAGAGAGATATGAAAGTTTTATTGTAGCAATAGATACAATTTACTATGAATTGCTATAATAAAAATACTTACTTACTAATAAATGAAAAAATTTTAATATTAAAGCCAAGGGTGATTTGATATTTTTTTTACTGATTCATCGGTTATTGAAAGATTGTTTAGGAATATTATATCTTTTTCTTTTTAGAAACGATAAAAATATATTTTAATATTTTCATGTTGTCTTTTAAATCTTTAAATCAGATTAATTATTGGCATGTGACGCCACTCGTCAAACAAATCTAACCTTCAGTCGTGTCATTTAGCAAGTGGATGATATCTGTGCCATTTAGGCAACACATGTGATGCTATCCATTAAATAAATCTAGCCTTTAGCCATCTCTTAAAATGCATCACCATGTCCTTTTCCACATGATTTAGTGTGTAGCGGTGTATGGTGATTGGATTATTGCTAATAGTCATTTGTTTTTTCTTTCTTCTTTTATCTCAAGTATAGCATTCTTCTTTTTATTTTTTATTTTTTAATTTCAGTTCTTATTCTTTTAATTTTTAATTTTATTATTTTTTATTTTATATTAATTTTTTTTTAATTTAGTCCTTCAATTGCAATTTACCATTTATTTTGTTTTTTTTTTTAATTGTAGTCCCTATTTTTTTAATTTCTAGTTTTGTTTTTATAAGTTTATTTTTTAATCCAGTCTTTCGATTAAAATTTCTTATATATTTTGTTTTTCATTTCAGTTATTTTTTATTTTTTTTCCTTGGCTTTTTTGATGAAGTTTTTTTTATCTGCTTTCAATTTTACTATTCAATCAATTTTTTTATTTTTTTATTCTGACCCTTATTTTTTTCTTTTGTTAAAGTTATTTTTCAATTTAATTTCACAATCCAACTAAAAAAAATTATTTTCTCTCTAATTAATATCTTTTTAACCCTTGTTTTTATTTAGATCCTTTTATATAATTGATTTTTTGTCTGGTTTCTTCTTTTGACATTTGATTTTTCAGGGATATTGTTTTATATGATCTTATCATTCTATATTAGTTTTTTTAATATTAATTTGGTGATTATCTTCGATTTATTTTCTACGGATTTATCTCAATCTCATGATTTATATCATGTGTTTTGCATATTTTTTTTAATATAAGTTTTTTTAAAATTATTTTGTTTGTGTTTGATTTTTCAAGATATTATTCTAATCCATCTATTTTTTTAATACAAATAAACTTTATTTTTTGAAATAAAAATATTTATTTTTAAATAATATTATTAATATGTTCGGTTTGCATGATTATTTTTTTAGCACGAGTTTATTCATTAAGTTTTATTTATATTTATTTTTTAGGTCATGAATTTTAAAAGCATGAATTTATTTTTCACTCATTTAAATAAACTGTATATATTTCCAGTTCCCTGTGAACAAAGGAGAATAAAATCAGCAACAAGATTCCTACTCAAACATAGATTAATAATAATAATAATAATAATAATAATTCATTTAAATAAACTGTATGTATCTCCAGTTCCCTGTGAACAAAGGAAAATAAAATCAGCAACAGATTCCTACTCAAACAGATTAATAATTATAATAAAAAAAATATCAAAGCGACATGAAACGACAAAAGTGCCAGGAATGGGAGTGTCAGATAAGCACTTGCTGGCATGATAAACTTGGTAACATCTATTATGTGTCCCAGTGCCCACCCAAAGCCTCCCAACCCAGAAAATGATGTCTCTGAGATTCGTTCTTCTTCTCCTGTTGCAATTCTCAATCTCTGGAATCCTTGCAATAAATAATGAAGACCCAACAGCCAAAACTATGGAGGACTTCTCTGGATACCCGTTTCACGAACCAACTGATCACCCATCTGCTCCTCCAAACTCACTGCTTTCTTTCCTTAGAGTTGACACCACAACTCTCCAAAACCAGGTACTCGCTAATTCGAAATATTTCTTCTTTAACTTTTATTGTAGTTCAATATCGCTGTGTTTTGATTTTCTTTTGCTGGGTTTTTAACAGAGTATCTGTATTGTTATTCCTTGTTTCTTTATTGGTTAAGTCCTTCCAACAGAGGTCATGTTTCTCTTTTGTAAGATAATGTTGTTGTTATTTTTTCTTTGGTTGTTAGATCGATGAGCTTTCTACTTTCTCGGATACTCCTGCCCCATCTGTGACTAGGATTTTGTACACTGAAAAGGATGTTTTGGCACGCAGGTAATTCTATTAAAAATTTCTCTTCATTTCCACCAGATATATTGTCATCTTGGGTGACCGTGATAGTTCCTTTAGGTGTTCTTTATTATTAGTATTCACACTCCGTAGTCTAATACTTCATTAACATAAAGGAAATGTATGTTTACATGGAATTAATTGGGGTGTGGGAATTTGCAAATTACAGTATGGTGCGTTTCGTATCTTTTACGACAATAATACAACTACAATCATAGATATTTGGTCTTATACCAGTTGTTCTTGCAAATGTCTTACTCCAGGTACATCAAAAACTTGATGGGGCTCTATGGATTGTCTGTTAGAGAGGATGCTGTGGGTAACATATTTGGTCGCTGGTGAGTTTATTTTGTCATCTATTAATTTTGTTTTCTATATCATTTCTCACACACAATTTTCAAAGATATATCAAGCTTTCATTTGTGTAAACTCGATCTATTTTGTTGCTCAATAAGGCTGGTTGTTTGTGTTTCAAAGTGATCATTAATTTGATTTTTTTGTTCGTGATCTTTGGATTGAAATGTTTGATTTTAAGCACATATCAATATACCTCTATTTTTTGGGGTTTCATTTTTCTGTTATTTTACTTGTGCTGTGTCTTCTGCAGGGATGGTTATGAGCCAGATCTTGCTCCAGTTGCGACTGGTTCTCATATCGATGCTATTCCGTATTCTGGGAAATATGATGGAGTTGTTGGTGTTTTAGGTGCAATAGAAGCCATAAACGTGCTAAAAAGGTTAGCACTTTCTGGCTGATGTGAATAAGGATATTTGCTATAAAAACTGAAAGACTGTATTGCTTTTCCTTGGATATTTTTGTGGGTGGATCAAGAACAAGTGTAGCTCCAAATGCATTGCTGCAAATGTAGAATATTAATTGTTTGCTCAGTTTTTATGCACGGTTCTACTTCATTTGAAACAACAACCAGTCTACATGAAACAGCGGTCGCCTTGCATTTTAGCAATTTTGTTTCTAAATGAAAACATTAATCTGCTTTCCCATCCTGATTTTTTAAGATAATCGTCTTGGTTTTTTTAAAAAATACATATGATCTTTTCAAACAAATGTACAGCAGATAGCTATTAATTTGTGTCAACATTATGTTGAATGGAACTATTACAGGTCTGGGTTCAAACCTAAAAGATCACTGGAGGTTGTCTTGTTCACCTCAGAAGAGCCAACACGCTTTGGGATTAGCTGCCTGGGAAGGTTAGGACCAGCAAATGATTATCTTTACATCAGTCGCTAAATAAGCATACTGGCTACATTTCTTCAGTTTTTTTCTATTTGTCTTTTCCATTCTAGGAATATCTTTTGTATATCATACTAGTCACTTGTACAAGGAACCTCATGTCCTATGTTTAACATGCAGCCGCTTATTGGCAGGGAGTGAAGCACTTGCAGAAGCTCTGAAGACTACTGTTGATGGCCAGAATATATCCTTTTTGGAGGCTGCTCGATCTGCTGGGTATGCGAAAGAACAAGATGACATATCCAGTGTTTTCTTAAAGGAAGGAAGTTACTCTGCTTTTGTGGAGCTGCATATCGAGCAGGGACCCATTCTAGAAGCAGAAGGTAGGCTACTTTTCTCTTCTATTTTATCCTTTCAAAGCCACAAATTGAAGCTCTTATTAATCTGCTTTAAATGTCGATTCAGGTCTATCTATAGGTATAGTAACTGCAATTGCAGCCCCTGCAAGCTTGAAAGTAGACTTTGAAGGCAACGGGGGCCATGCTGGAGCTGTCTTGATGCCAAATAGGTGATCCTTGCCAATATTTTGACATGTTTTGTCACTGGGTTGTAACTTGTTGAACTTGTGTACATGTCTTATCGAAGAAATGCCTATATGTGATTGTTTTCTGCCAGGCCAAAAGGGTTAGCTGCATAAAACTGTGGGTCTGTGTGTTTTTTTACCCATCTGGTTATGGTATTCCAATGATCTTTATAACTTCTATTTTGAGCGTTTTCCCCATATTACTTCTGCTTTTTCTTTCTTTGCATAGCTTGACTAAATCTAGCTCTCATTTGAAATTTTCTCAATCTTGTAAATTTCTCCAAAATAGTTTAGGTCCCTCCAGATGTGTAGATAACTGCTAGGCAAATTACAGTGAATCAGGAGCAGGTTCTTTATGTTGTTATTAACTTGCCATCTATCCAATTTCAAATCCTTTTCCAATTGGAACTTAATTTTTTACTGTAATTATTATGGTTTTCTTATTGCTGAAAATTGTAGTGTTAATATGTACATGAATACTTTGGAGCAGAAATGATGCTGGACTGGCAGCTGCGGAGTTAGCACTAGCTGTTGAGAAACATGTATTGGGATCTGGTTCCATTGACACTGTTGGTACAGTAGGTATGTCATGTTTTGTTTCATACCCGAACCAAAGCATAAGGCTATTTTTTTTTATCTCATTGAAATTTCTTTTAGAATGTTGTGCCATCATCTCTTCTTAAAGTACATTCATTTTTCATGGATCTCTGGTATATATTATCAATTCTTGTTTTTGAAGGTATTTTGGAGCTGCATCCTGGAGCAATCAACAGTATCCCAAGCAAATCACATGTAGAAATTGGTATGCTTCTTACCGTAAGTTAGCTTTCCCTGGTGGGATATAGTTTATCACAAAGTAAATGCTAAAAAATGGTCGTGTCATGCTCTTTGATGAGTCACATGTTTGGTTTCGGCATGTCCCAAATTGGTTTTTGATTTTTCACAGGATGTTCCTGTGCTGTTTGTTCCTATACTAATTGAATTTGTTTAAGGTTACCTACCTGGATTAGTATTTCTTCTACATTTTGGCAGACACACGAGACATTGATGAAAAGCGAAGAAATGATGTAATTGAAAAAATTCATCAATCTGCTACTACAATAGCTAGCAAGCGTGGGGTCAGGCTATCAGAGTTCAAAATCATAAATCAGGACCCACCAGCGCTTTCTGACAAATCAGTGATTGAGGCAATGGAAGCTGCATCAAAAGAGTTGAACCTAACACATAAGTTGATGATAAGCAGAGCTTACCATGATTCCCTGTTCATGGCTAGGTAAACACACCACAAAATATATGCAAATGACATGAATGTTGGATTTTCACGATTAAAGTTGAAATGTCCTTCCTTTTGCTCCTCAATTTCTATTTTTCTTGAACCTCTGTACAAACACACACTAAAATAAAATGATATCGCACTGCTGATGCCTCTCTCTCCCCCTTGAATCTCTTTATGCAGTTTCTACTTGTTGTCTATTTGATTATATTCTGTTATGAACTCTGTCAGTGTTATACAATATGACACCTCAATTGTTGCCTTAGCGTCTGATTGTAAAATTTAATACTTCTTACATATCCTTGCAGGGTATCTCCTATGGGCATGTTGTTCATTCCATGTTACAAAGGTACGAGTTTCTTTCACTCTATGGCTAACATTTCAACACCTTTTGTCTTGCTTAGTTGATTTGGCATCACAAAATATTGGCAGGCAATTGAAGTTCAAATTTACTTTTCATCATTCGGTAACCTTCATCTTTTAATGCAGCATGCTTCAAAATCTATTTCCTTACATGTTCAAGTTCCGCTACTGCTATTTGCATGTGACACTGTCCATTTATTGAAGCACAATGAGATCCTGTTGAAGGGAAACCCTCTGATGGCTGCTATAGATGATCACATAGATCCTATAGAGCCATAAACGATCTTTCTGGTGACTAGCTAATATATACAGACATTTGGTTTTGCAGGATACAGCCATAAACCTGAAGAATACGCATCCAGTCACGACATGGGAAATGGGGTGAAAGTATTAGCAATGACCCTCGCCAAGCTTTCCTTGAACTAATGCATTCTTTGCCACACTTGCTAAATAACCGCGTGGTTTCCCAGGTAGAAAACTCCTAGAACTCCGCTCTATATTACAGGACTCGACAGTAGGACATTTTGAATAAAGCATCTGATTATTCCATGCCCAATTCTCATCTCTAAAATACGTGATGTAAACTTTCTATTTGAATCAACGACGTTGGAGATTCCAGCATTAATATGCACGAAAAGGAAGTAAAGTAGTAAGCTTCTAAATCTAAATTTCACGAAACTTGAACTAATTGCACGGGAGTTGAGATGCCAATGCCTTCGGACTTGCTCAAAGACACGGTAGAAAATGCGTCAAGTTCACAAAGAAAACCAGTCAATCTCCATCACTGAGAGCGGTGCGTAGGTAAATGCAATATGATTTGTTACACATCGAACGAAATTTACCCTCTCTTTAGCAGCAAATGCATCTTCTTTTGATGCATCAAGCATTAGTCATAGAAATGGAATTCGATTCGGTGTCCAATACTGCAATTCTCGTGGGATTAGCAGCTAGTTTTGATCTTAGTTGTTTTAAGCTGAGCACCTTGAAACAGTTAGCTTTTACTTTGCACCAAGTATATAAACGAAACTGGGAAGAATTTCTATCTGGTAATGGCGCACAGCTGCCACGTTTGTGTGTGTGTCAGCACTCACCAGATCATTTTGTTTCTTTGTTTTTCATAGCAGTTTAATCCTACTTGTTTAAAGCTGGTTATCTTAAAACAGTGCCGATTTCAAAATCTACTTTCCTTGGAGGTATCTCAGCAACATTGAGACCACGGCATGCTTGTTTCTGTGTTTAAAATTATTTAGGAAAAATTTTATTTTTTGTTTTAAATTAATTTTTTTTATTGTTTTAAGATGATTTTGATGTATTAATGTTAAAAGTAAATTTTAAAAAAATATTATTTTAATATATCTTTTATTAAAAAAAATAATTATTATAACACTCTCGTTTATCTCAGTATACTGCCTTTACCGATACAAATCAACCAAACTATCAAGGTGCAAGGTTCATGTAAAGTGTGAAGGGTAAATTCTCTGCAACTTGCATATTTATCGATATAAACATTCCCCGTTTTCAGTAAACAGCTTGTGGTCTTGATGAGAAATCTTTTTACTGATGAAAATCTGCATGTTTTGAACATCCTATTTGAGAAATACAAAATAAAGTGTGGACAAGCGGCTAGAAGCTCTAAAATCTTTTTACGTTTTAAAAATATATTTTAAAATAATTATATTTTTTAAAATTTTAAATTATTTTTTATGTTTTTAAATTATTTTGTTTTGATGATATTAAAAATAAATTTTTAAAAAATAAAAAAATAAATTTTCAATATATTTTTAAAATAAAATTATTTTGAAAAACACTATTAATCGTAATAATTCAATTAAATAATTATGTTGTTTATTTACATGGCACATGGAGTCAATCAATTCTAAAATCAATAAAGGGTCTTAATCACAATTAAGAAAAAAATAGAAAGTACAAAGATAAAATATTGGTAAGACCCGATACCATTCATTCTAACAGCAAATTAAAATTATAAATTGTCCACACAGAAAACGTTATCAATAAAGAAAAGAAATTTAAATTTAATTAAAATTAATCGACTACCGAACCATGGACAACGATGGTCGTTGCTACATGTAAGATATGGCACGCGTGTAGGGTAGACTTTTATTTTTTGTTTTTATAATTTTTAGGTGCTTAAGGGGATAGAATTTTACCTATTTCACGGGTTAAATCACACCCAGTTATATATATATATATATATATATATATATATATAAAAGAAAAAGTTCTGCTTCAAAATAATATACTATAAGAAAAAGCTCAATTACATCTTGTGTAAGACTTAAACCAAGTTATTTGTCAATAATAATAACAATAATAATATCAAGTTAGCCTCTCATATTTGTTGCAGTGGTTAAATTAATAGGCTAAAGCAATAAAATATTCCTATTGTTTTGGTTTATTATATTTTTATAATATGTTTTTTAAGTCATTGTATTTTTTTACAGTATAATATTTAATTATGGTTAATATTACAGACATGTCAAAATTTGAGATTTTTTTAACAAAATATTAAAAAATAATAATAAAACAAACACACAACTTAAATAAAAAAAAACACAAGTACGGTGACCACCATTTAAAAGCCGATGAAGGTTCCATCAAAGTAGAGCGACTCACGACAACTAACCGTCTAACCCTGACCATGCCAGCAAATCCCCAATGTCGGCAAGCTTGCTGTGTCCCAATCTAATTGGATAATTGATGGTTCAAATAAAATAAAATTATTATTTTAGAATGGATTTAAAAAACTAGATATTTTAACCGGTTAAGTTTTGAATTTATTTTTAATAATTACGAGTTTAAGTTCTCTCAGGATTATTAAAAACTTATATGATCGTTAATTTCAGGACCAGTGAAATTAATTAAGATGCGTGCAAATTAGCCCGAACATCTATGTTAATAAAAAAAAAACTTTTAAAAAAAGCACCAAAAAGCACCATTGGCTCGGACTATTGAGTCCGATATACACCTGGGGCCTAAAAAAAATGGTCTTTAACATAGCAGCTCAAGCTTAACACCAAAAGAGTGGAGTATTAGAAATGGTACCCTAAGCCTAATTGCTCTAAAGAGCATGGGCTCGAGCAACAAACCCGATCTCATATTAGGTGTGTTGCTTAGTTGGTGTTAGGTGTGTACCCCAGCACCCTCGTGAGCTTAGGTCTTTATGTCCGAGCTTGACATGTTTGGATTCAAGCAGTGTGCCTAGACTTATTTTTCATTTCTAATAGGCTCGAACACCTTACCCAAGCCTAACACTCATAATAAAATTTTTTCAAGACCCCTCGCAAGTCCCTCAATATTTTATACTAATTCAATATGTATTATTTTGATTAAAATATAACTCTAAATATCACAAGGGTCAAATTAAATTTTAACCCCTAATCTCCATAAATGGACAAGACCCATACATATTATTTTGATTAAAATACAACTCTAAATATCACAAGAGTCAAATTAAATTTTAACCCCTAATCTTCATAAAAGAACAAGACCTATGAGCTATAAATACAACATTAATTTTTCAAGTTAAATATTCATAATCTTTTCATTCTTAACATTTTCAGCATATATATTTTCAGAACTTATCTCTCTAAAATATCATTGTATTTTCTCTCTCTATAAAGTTATTACCTTTATCATTGAAGTCTCCCCATGTCCATCAAAAAAGATATTTTATAAGTACTAGTTACCAGTCACCTTAACTTACCAGGCATCATATGCTAAGTTGCTACTACCACAATTACCAATCACCTTAGCTTATCATGCATCGTCTGCTACTACTAACCACTTGAGCTTTCCATATCAAGTCATCAAACACCTTAAATAAAAAAAATAAATCAAATTGATTAAACTAAGAAATTAACCAATTATCTAACAAATCAATTTTCTTTCTAAGCGCCTCGGATTTTAAAACCCATCAATCAGACAAATTAGAGATATTTTATGTGTTTCCAATTCTGATTCGGTCCTCTAGAACCCTCAATAATAATCTCTAATAATACATGATTTTCTCTAGTGTTCTCATCTTAAATTCAACCATGTTTTAGTGGTCACAATAACCAACAATAACGTTTAGCATGCTAGGTATCTTTTCTTTGAAAGAGTTTCAATTCAGTCCTCTTTATCCCAAATGTTGTTATCTTTAACCTTATTTTTACCTTTTATATTTGATTTATTGAATATTAATGTGATACATTTTTATAGTTGAGGTTGATTTTATTACAAGAATTAGCTGTTTGAAAAGTTGATTTGTTAATGATGAATGGTGAAAGGATTAAATTAATATAGTTTGTTTTATAGAAATAAAGTTGTTATTGAGTTGTTGAAGTGTGAATGCGATTTAATATAATTTTTCATGTTTTATTAGATTTAGTTATTTTAAAAAAATTATTTGGGATTTTAGGGTTTATGAATTATTTAACCCGTATAAAAAAACCTCAAATTCAAATTTTGGCATGCGTCCAACATTAACTTATGGTATATAATTGATTAAGAAAATATAACATAGGGACATAATAAATGAAAATAATAATAGATTTATAAAATGAATAAATCGATACCATACATACGCGATTTGAAGCTTTTAAACTTTGAAATTAATCCCCATTCAATAGGCGTGAAGTTTGGCTCTCCTCTCTCTTGACACCAAGAATCAATTATTGATGCATATCGGCTTATAAAAGGAAGAAAAAAACAGAGAGAGTGACACGCAAGAGAGCAAAAAGAAAATATTTATTATAAGTAAAACCTTTCAAAGACTTTGAAGATTATGGTTACAGAGGATCCATGATATTTATTTTTTATTTATCCATATTTTACAAGTCAGAAAAGCATTACAACTTTTTATATAATTTTTTTTTTATATAAACCCTAAGCAATACTAATTAGAAAATAAATAAATTACGGAAACTATCATATTTAAATTGAAAAAAAATAAATAATAATAATAATAATAATAATAGAAATAGAAATAGAAAAAAAAATTAACTAAAAAAATATCTATTTTCCTAAAATAAAGTTTATGCATTTATCTTTTCGTGTTGGATGGAGCTTGATCTTGTGTTTAGACCTTAATCAAAACTATTCTAATCACAAAAATTCTTTTATATGTGCATCACCTTATCCTAAATCCTTGATATAACATATTTGTGTGGCCATTTTCATTATGGATAAGTAACAAAACATTTCACGTGGATCATTCTATAATGAATCCCTAGCATAATATTTTTGTATGGATTATTTTATTGTTGATCTCACTATCAAGATTTTCAATAATAATAATTAACACAAAAGAAAACAACATCCTAGTTTTTGAACATTTTTTCCCATAAGATTAACCTCATTGTTATCTCATATATAAAAACATCTTATTTTGTGATTTTTTTCATTCATGATTATTTAACATTATATAATAACCAATCATTATGAATATGTGAACTTTAATATCAACTGGCATAGATATATATAAATGATAATAAAATTTGTTATAAGTTAAAACTTTTAAATACTAAAAAATCACAACTAGAACCGGAGACGCTCAAAATATTTATTTTTTATTCATTCATGTCTCACATGCTAAAAGTTTATTACAACCTTTTTTATATAAAAAACCCTAAAAATGATTAGTAATACTGAAAAAGAAAAATAAAACGAGAAAATCGTGTGCTTCAAATAGAAAAACATAAGACTGTAGAATAGAAAAAGTATTTATCTTAAAAAACTTAAAAAAATTTATTTTCTAAAAAAAGAATTTATGCATCAAAGTGTCAATGATCTCGGATGGTGACTCTGTTTGGTGGCCATGGTGACAACGCAGAGGTGTTAGCGTTTCATAGCGTTGGATGGGACACCCATCAACAAAAAAATATTTCAATCTTTAAAATTATCTATCGAAAAAAAATAAATATAACAATTCAAGCAAATACCAATCTTTTATTTATTTATTGGCAGAAAGGGACACGAAGGATAAGGATGAGTCATAAATATGAGAAGAAATCTCAATAAGATTACCCACCTTTAATGCCAGGGCATAAGAATTGACATGGTTCATCCTAACAGCAAATTAGCATGATCAATCAAGAAATTAAATGTTAATCGAGACACTTCACCAATCGATTGATCGGGATGGGCCCACGCTTGATCTTGAAGTAGGATTCGTTGACTGCTTATCATAATAAAACACTCGAACTTTTCTGTGACGCTACTGGGCAACGGATGATCCCCGGAGAGTCAGACTGGCACCAGTGAGATATGGTAAGCGTGCAAGGTAGACTTTGATTTGTTGTTATCACTAATTTCTGGTCCTGAAGGAGACTTTTATTGATTTTGAGGGGCCAAAACGCAGGTCGAGCTCTCGAGTTGGTGATGATAGTCATCGATCATGGCCGTTGGCACGTCCATTCTGGGATGTGTGGGAGCCACCTGATGATCAAATCATTCGCTTGGAATTCAAGATTAAATGCGTGATGGAGGGAGATAGATGTATCATTCTTCTGATATTGTACGTGGGGTCCCATACCTGATTCTTTCTTCACAGCTCACCCTGTCTTCCTCCGCCATACCTTCCCTGTAATCTTTGCAGTATCTATAATTGCCCCAACACGTCTCACCAACCTCAAGAGTTAATTTGGACCCCGTAAATTTGCTCCTGAATAGATTTAGGCACACTTGCTCGTTTTTATCATGATCGTTAATTGTATTTAATGTATAATTAAGAAACTTTAATCTTCAGAGGGTATATTAATTTCCATGCATGCATTAAACTGTTCTATTAAGCGTGAGAGATTATTGATCGGATAACCCCTAAACAGAATCTTGAGTGCGAGTTGTCTCTCAACATGAAATTATCATCCTAAACGGGTGAGTGAGGTTTCCAACCAGCAGAGTTTTGAGCTCGCCGGTAGAAATTTGAGTTTTCAGTTGCCCTGGACGGCGATTGTGAAGGTCTAGCTAGCTAGCAGCTGAAGGGTTTAGGCAGAAACAGAAGCAAGAACCAGAGGCCGTCACCTACCTGTCTTTCCTGCCAAGGACATTGAATGATATTTTGACAAAATGGACACAGGTAAATATTCAGGCATGAGATTTAAGAGGTGGGTGTTAAATTAATTAGAGGGTGCTGGGGCTTTGTCAAGAGGGTTAAGCAGGAATAATCAAGGACAGCAATTATTTCGATGGAACGTCTTCTCTTCTACAAATTGCTTTCTGGTTAAGACATGAACATCTTCTTGAAAATCATAACGCCATGGCCAAACATCCCAGCTAATTTTGCCAAATTACGTAAAAAATATGTATCTTTATTAGTTTTTGGGAGAGAGAATGGAATTTTCTATTTACATTAACAGAGTTGAGACGTGACCTTTCCATCGATTTAACATTCGGAATGTTTCCGTCGCTATTTCAAGCGAAGCCAGCACGTTCACAGAGCTGCCTCTCAACAGGGTGATGCTGTGTTGTCTCTAAATAAATTAACATGGGAGACATGGTTCGTATTTGGTCGTGAAGGATAAGATTCTAATTTTAAACAAAAGGGTTATTCTCTGTGAAAGATCAAGGTGGTTGCTCAAGAGAGAGAGAAAAAACAAAGCCATCTGCCAACAGGGTTCGCAATGGGTATTGTATTTTTTTTAATTTAATTTTTTTTATGTAAAAGACGTTTTAAAATATTTTTTTATCAAAATAATATATTTTTTTATTTTTTTTAAATAAATTTTAACATTAGAACATCAAAATGATATAAAAACACCAAAAAAATATTAATTTAAAACAAAGTAAAAAATAAAAATAAAAATTTTTGTTCAAAAATGTTTTTAAAATATAAAAATAAATAATTTTTAAATCATGATAGGATTGGACAGCATGCTTAAAAACTACCCTTCAATATTTTTTTTCGGTTAAGTCTTTGTTATTAATTTCTTTTAATTTAATAAAATTGTTAAAGGATTGTTGCGGCAAAGTTAACCGACCCACCCATTGCGGCAAAGTTGTTAACCTTGGTTTTTAATGGGTGGGTCGGTTGGTACTCTGCTGCACACTTTGTTCTAAAAATTAAATAATAGGTGTGACCAATGATTGATTTCCTGGAGTGGTTAAATTGCACTGAATTCGTCCTCTTCCACAAAAAAATAAAAAATTATTCGGTTCTTATATAGTGCTAATTTATTTATTCACCAACTCCGACATGAAATAAAAAATTGAAGACATGTGTATGAGATTGAGGACGGAGGGCATGATAGATTCCACCCACGTACATTGCTAAATTATCTATTGAGAAAAAGGAGCGCCCAGTTTGGCATTATTTTTTAAACGGAAACATTTGTATTGTAGCATTCTTGGTAAGGACGTGGCATCATCAGAAATAATTCGAAATCAGCTTTGAGAATTAAAAATATTAAAGAAGTAAAAAGAAAATTCTAGCACCATGTGCAAATTGTTAGAGGCTTGGTCTGATTAGCAAGTGGACTTGCTTTCCACTTTATCACACGTTTTCAAATTAAAAAAAAAACTATAAAATTATAACATTTTATAAATATTCTAATGATTGAATCATGAATTATTTTTTTTTAACAAAATTCATAACATGAATGTAGAGATACGAAGGAATGATCTTAATTTAAAAGTTTAAATTGCTAAGTAATGATTTATAATATATTTTTCAAGTAAAATTTAAATTTGTGATTATTTCGTTATCAAAACTATAATTCACTATAAAAAAATAAATTTATTGATAAGATGTGTAGATACAATTAACCAATTAAAATGTATATATAAGAGTAAAATCAAACAATTATAGAAATAAATTACAATTGTTAATTATTCAAAAATCTTGATTTCATTATTTGATGCGGTACTTGATTTTCTTCAATGTCTTGATTTATTTTCTCAACATACCTTCTTAAACATTTGGAGATTCTAAACAAAAATCTACAAGGATTTGATATCTATATTTAAATATAATATTAAAATTTTGATGATTATTTTTAAAAATAACCTCCTAGAGATGCGGTGATGATAGCTTAACAATAACAACTAAACAAGAGGATTGTGCATAAAAATGTTGTGCTTAGAATAGAATACAAAAGTAGAGTTAAGAGTATAAGAGATTTCTAGATTTGTGATGATGATAGAAAAAAATAGCAAAAACAAAATCACTAAACTTGCTAGCGTTGATTGATTCGATAAGTTTTAGTTTAATATGTTTTTTAATTAATATTATGTTTTATAATTAATCAGTTAATTACATGTAATATTATTATATTTATATAAATATATATTTATGATTAATAAAAACTTAATTTAACTTTAATATTTTTATAATATTAAATTAATGAATCTAAAATTTCATTTATAAATCTGGAGTGTCCAACTAACTATCATTTTGTAAGTTGCATTTTGTGGTTGGTGATTTATTAGTTAAATACATTTTATTATTATTATTAATAGTGATAAAATTCTGATTTGGAGAACTTTTCATATAAGTGTGTATACAATAAGATATTTTGTAAAATATTTAAGTACTCTTGTCATTACTCTAAATGGATTGATCCAATTTTGGGAGTAAAATTCCGGAAATAGAAAAATTAAAAGTTGAGATCCTGAAACATAAGAAAACTACACTTTTAGAAGCCCTAAATTAACAGCGGTCTCAATTTCAAAATTCAAATCGTGAAGCAAGTAACGGCGTGTAATGCGATGACAGAGGGAACACCGACGAGACGCTCTTAAAAACAAGAGTATAAAATAAACCAGGAACAGAAACAAACACAGCTCCACAACACAAACAGAAAGCGAAGAATCGCATAAAAAAACAACAACAAACACACATAGAAGAAACCTTGGTGTTGTTTCCATATTCTTCGTTAACAGATCGGGTTCAAAACCGTGAGTTATTTACGAAACTTGCCACTTTTTGATTCAATCTCTTTCTCTGGATCTCTCTCTCGCTCCCTCTCTTAATTGCATGCATGTAATGCAGGTTCTAATTCTTTATTGGATTTTTGCTTCTTCGATCTTCTCGGTGTCGTATTGCTTGCTCCTTTAGTTCTTATCATCTCTTCGATCTATCTTTGATTTTAGTTTTGGTTTTTTGGATTTTTACCGGAGAATCTACCCTTTTTTTTTTTTTAGTTTGCAAAACAAATCTGATTCTATGTTTGTTTGGTTACTGAGAAAATGCAGCAAAGGAAACTGACAGAAAATTAAAGCTTCATTGTTCTAAGTACAGTTGAGTTATTCTTAGAGAGTGAAAGAGATAACGTCTAGTTATTTCCTTATAGTGGTAATTTTCGTGTTTCCTTGAGATTTACGTGATGCTTATTGTCTATTAAGCCTCCTTGTTTTCCCATCTCTCCAAAATGAGTGCTATTGCTGTTATATTTACCATTTTCCATTTTTAATGGAATAATTTGCTCAGCTAAAAAGAAAATCTCTTAATTGGAAAATGGGTTTAATTCTTTGTTGAGTCTACGTACCTGGGTTTATTGTCATAATTACGGATTGGGCATACCCATTTTGTTAACTTCTTATTCTCTGATTGGAGGGGACTAAAGCGGATGTAGCAAAGTTTTTCCTTGGACACAGAAATGGATGAAAATATGAGTATTAATGTGATTTTGTTTCTTGTATTTCTTGATCCAGTGAAATGGGCATAGAAGTTACTGACGTTTGCATGGACAAGGAGCCAAATTGTGTCATCGTTTATTCAAATGGTGTCTCCCATGATCCAACTCATGAAACCGTTCCTGACGACCATGGTGTTCTGGAATCCTTTGAACCTATCAGTGGTGTTCCAGAGCTCCATAGCTCAGAGGAGAGTACTGAAGCGAAGGAATATGTGGTGAAGGAATGTACCACTGAAGTCTCAGTTGAGGTTACTGAACTTTCCCATGCTGAAAAAAGCAAGGAAGATCAGACTGTAGTATGCTCAAATTTTGAGGATGGCTTGAAAGTGGAAAAGGTCAAAGCACTAAACCGAAAATCTAAGGATATCGGTCAGAAAAAATCATCTACAAAGCATGCATCAAAACCTGCTCCTGCTGGACTTGCTCGAACAAAACACACTGTTCCGCAGCCATTTGCCTTAGCAACTGAAAAGCGTGCTTCATTGGGAATGCGTCCTCCTGGCGAACCTGATATCACCAATGGTGTAAACAAATCATTCAAGGCAAACAATGTGCTACGTCCAAACCCTATAAAGCAGAATCAGGTATCTGCTGCAACCAGGCATAAGTACTTAATAATTGTTAATTTAGCCTGGTGTCTGTTCTATAATAATAATAACAATAACAACAACAAATATTGTTTCAGCATGTGAAGTTGAGCTTTGATATATTGGGAAAGCATGTTTTAATTTATTCAAGTGGTTGGAAAACTGTACTCCTAGTTAATCCTGGAACTCTTGTTTGCTTAACTGCAGCCACTTTCTGTGTCAAGGAAGCCATTGCAACCAAATAATAAGAAGCATCCAGATGAGGAAGATAATTGTTCTGTCACTTCCTCGTATCCTCTTTCTAGCATATTAAGTTTGAACCAGTTTTCTTTTGTGCATTTCTTAAACTTCTGTCACCTCTGTAGCTCAATTTCTCTTTTATATTTCATACCTTGACTCTGCATAGTACCACAGCATCTGCACGGCCTGCTAAGTCCAAGCCAACTGCTGTGGCAGCCCCTGTATTTAGATGCAATGAACGTGCTGAAAAGCGGAAGGAGGTACTGCCTTTATCTCTTTGTTTCATTCAGAGTTGAAGTTCTGTTTTCTTTTTTTAATGCAAGTTCTTCTGTTGAAACATACCTGAAGGTGAAGACTCAACAGTTTTATTATGTTTAAATCTTGTAGTTCTATTCAAAGTTAGAGGAAAAACATCTAGCATTGGAGGCTGAGAAAACCCAAAGTGAAGCAAGGACCAAGGTAAAGTATTTCAAGAAGCTTGATAGCAAAGTGTAGTTAGAGTCTCTCTCACACATCGACTTTAGCTGTTGACATTTCGTCGTCAAAGCAAATGATCCTGACATATTTCTTGATTTTCTTCATTCAATAACAAATTTCAAGGAAGAGAAGGAGGCAGCCATCAAGCAACTGAGGAAGAGTTTGATGTTTAAGGCTAGCCCAATGCCAAGTTTCTACCATGAAGGACCACCGCCTAAGGTTGAACTAAAAAAGGTACTGCAGGCAGACTCATACCCCTTTACTGCCATTGCTGTAAAGATTTACAGTACAGGTTTCCTGGGATGTTATTTTTTAACTACTTAAATCATCAAAGTACTTGGCAGAGGTTGATGATAGAAGATTATGCACGGAAGCCAGTTTCCTAGGATAACAAATTTATTATAAATAGAAACTTGACTAATCTGCTTTCATCTGAATGTCAGCTGCCACCAACACGTGCAAAATCACCAAAATTGGGCCGAAGGAAGAGCTGCAGTAATGGAGTGAATTCATCTCAGCCAGACAGAGTGAAAGGAGCTTGTGGTGATGGAAATAACCAAAGTCAGGGTATTTTCAGAGAAGATACCAGCAACCCTGTTTCTCAGCACAGTATCCCGAAAGGCCATGTCATTTGCAAATTTGAAGATGAAAGTAGGCAAATGGAAGGGATAGATGAGTTGATTCCACTTGAGGTAAGTGGACAGAGTTTTGCAGGCATTGGCCTTCAGTCTTAATATTGTGTTGAGTTCTTAATTCTTAATTTATGAGAAACAAAATGTCCCAATTTTTCTCCTTCTGCGACTGCTTGAAGAATATGAATGTTGTTCCCTTTTAAGTTGCAAGGACTTGTTGCAGTGTTTATGTAATGTATCAAGTGTAAATTTCCAGTAACTTATGCTATCTATGTAAAGCATTCCCTTATTTCTGTAAACGGCTTGCATTTTGCACTTTTGTTGAGTAATCTTCTTACTGCTGGGGATCTATTTTGCTTTCTTTCTTTTTGAAGCACATGATTAGGAAAATGTGAAACAAGCTGCTGGTATCCCTGTTTTAATCAAATCTTTTTATATTAATCTGATAATAGGGTTGTTAACAGAAGAAGAAGAAGAACAGTGGACGTTGTAGAAAAACAGGAAATCAGAAGAACTGTTCGTGGTGGGAACTGATTTTCATATAAAAATAAAAGTGAATTGATTGCATTTAGTGAAGATTGTGTACTTAGGGGTGAATTTGTATGATGATGTGAGTGATTTTTTCTTAAATAATCCCGATTGATTTCTTGGGCTGGGTGTTTCTGGTAATCAAGCAAGAGATATATTCGTAACACAAGCATTAGTAGCGGTGGCATGTGAGTTACAAGATAAAAATGACTTTCATCACAATTCAGAAGCAAGGTATATACTTTTATAAATTGATTCTTGATTATTGACTCAAATAATTGTTATAAATAGCATTTGATTTAAATAAAAAAAACTTATTATAAAATTGAGTCAAAATATTCAACCAAAAGTTGGAATTTTTACCTGGGTTATGCTATATCTTTCTTAAAAGGGAGTTGCTTTAAGTTTTTTTTTTTATATATCAAATATGCTTATAATTTAAAGCCATTTTAATTCATTTTTGTTACAAATAGAATAACTTTTTAATTATGATCTAAAATAAATAAAAAATATAATAGGAAATGATAGGGTACAATACAATATCAAAACAATCAGGTCCTATAAATCCAATTAATAGCCTTCATTCGATATTGCCAAACAAACAGGGTGGAGCAGAATTTAATTTTTTTTATTTAAAGTTATATTTTTAGATGGTTTTTATATATAAAATATATATATTTTTTAATTTTTAAATATTATCTTAATATATTTTTAAATAAAAAATATTTTAAAAAATAACAACTTTAACGTTAACAAACATCCCTTAAAAACAATTCAATGAGGCCGAATTGTCTAGCTGCTCGACTAAGAGCTTGTTTAGCAGTGTAGTTGTAGTTGCTTTTCAAATATCTTTTTATGTTAAAATACATACCAATAATGTTTTTTGATTTTTTAAAAATTATTTTTAATATTAGCATATTAAAATAATTTAAAAACACTAAAAATATATTAATTTAAAGTTAATAAAAAATTAAAAAAAATTTAATTTTTTTTAAAAATATTTTTAAAATATAAAAACAAACAATCCTAAGAATAAGCCATTATGCTATTAAAATGAAATTATCGAATAGGGATCCCATTTATCCCCAGTTTCCATTTTGGGTAGTTCAAATTATTTATCTATTTTTTATTTTTTATGGGTTTTTTAAAATATAAAATAACATATCCTAAAGTTGCCAGAAAATTGAAAAAGGGAACGCATCTGCTCTTCCTTATCTCTCCATCATTACTATTGGATAGAGAGCAGAGACAGGGATTTCGATGGAGAGAATGCGAACATAAACAATTGAACAATCTTATAAAGGAAGTTTGAGGGATCAGGCCTCACCTAATAATACTTATTAAGGTGAGTTAAAAAATCTTACATTTTCTCTTAATCTCCGCTTTTAGCTTCATAAACAATCTCGATTCGTACCAGTTTATGACCTGTCTTAGCTTGAGCCTGAATTGGGGCTGTTGCTAGGTCCATCTTTTTTTAAGAATTTATTTGTTTGTCTGTATAAGGGAATGGGTTTTTCTCTTGAATTTAGAGAATAGATTTGATGAATAAATGAACCAAACTCTCTATAGTAAAGGAAGGCTCAAAATGTTATTATTATTATTTTTTTTTTACTTTTAGTCATCTCTTCCTGTAGTGTTTGTTACTGTGCAACTTCATTTTCTTTGCAATATAGCTTTGTTCAGATGTTTTAGCTGACAACGCAGGTGAAAGGGTGAAGACATGAATGCATTCAATGCTTTCAAAGCCCAAGTTTTATATATTCTAAGGAAAAGATTTGTTCAAATATTTGCAATTTCTTCTACTTTTAGGGCATTGTGTTCTAATACATTATTTAATTTTCCATCAGGTGAAGAGGTTAGTTGTGGTTGAAATGGAAGACATGTACATGGCCCATAAACAAAAATGAGGTAAACCACCAAGCTGCTCTTGCCCCATTGGTCGTGGACCACTTGCCTGCCTCTGCAAGCGCTTCCTCTTAGAGCTGGCGTTCTTCTAATGCAAATCTTTTGAGGTCAGCTCTGTTTCTTAAAATGTGCATTTGTTGCTCAAGCTATCTGTTTTCAAGCAGTGAATTTACTAGAAGTATAGTTGATTTAGTAAACTGGAATTGCAGCTTTCCTTGGCCTATCTAGTGGGGCAGCGGATTATAGATCTCTTTTATATGGTGTTTACGAAGGAACAAGAATTTCCAACGCAGCAATGTCATTCACATTTTTTGAAGCTTTGTAACTTGACAGTTGGTTTTGAATGCTTTAATTAGACATTGATGCCCAGTCTTAATTTGGCGGTGAGATCTTAATTTATAAGAGTCAAATCGTCTCAATTTCTCTTGTTTTCGGTGACTGCTCTGAAGAATGTGAATGTCACCCCCTTTATAACTTGCAAGGGCTTGTTTCAATGTTTATTTAATGCATGAAGGGTAAATTTTCTGCAACTTATGATTTCTATACAATCCATTCCCATTTTTCTTCAAACAACTTGGTCTTGAACTTTCAGTTTGGAACACAGGGAAAGTGTGGTACAAGCTGCTGGTCTTCCAGTATTCGATTCTTATTTTACATGCTTCAATTATCTGATTTTACTATTCTATTAATCTGAGAATTGAAAAAAAGAGAGTAGAAATTCTGCATCTGGTAGAAAAATTGGAAAGCTATGTAGTGTGGGACTGAGACTTGCAATGTTAATATACAGTGGTTTGAAAATAATGAATTTGTGTGTACCTAATGGTCGTTTGTTGGATTGTGTTCTTGAATGGTATGTCACACACGCACAAAGAGGATGTAAAGTTAAGGAGGCAAGTATGGGGGTCCCCTAATGCTGGGATGTGCTTTGTTAGAGTGGAAATTTGTGCTTTTGCTAAATCTTTGTTTTGCATTATTATAATAAGCGTCATCATGAAAAGCTCTTAAAGCAAAAGGAAAAAAGATGCCCATGGAGCGTAAAGCACCTTGTGTTTAAGTGTTTTTGGTAACCAAACAGCAAAAGGAGACCTTTTTGTGGTGAAAAAAAAGTTGCTGGTCAAAAGGACTTGCATTAAAATTGGGTCTACTTTCAGCTCTTGAATTCCAGTGCATCTGTCAATTTTCTGTCCCAGATATTGTTGCATCAAGAGAGTTTCTGATTTTTGTGCATCCGCAAACTAGGCTACTCAATAAATGAGAATTCACAAATCTGAGAGCTCAAATAATGTTGTTTTGATTCATCAGATTAGTAAATTCTTGTTCAATACTTGGCTGTTGTGAATGATTCCAGATTTTTGTGGTAGATGCTGGAATTAGGTCATTCTTTTAGTTGACGTTCTTGTTCACTTGTGTTTGTAATACACATTCTCTGCTGCTGTTTGTGATGCTGTTGTTGTAGGTTTATCTCTTCTACCTGGAGCTTTGATAATGAAAACTTCATATACATATAAACCATCTCTATACGGTTAGGTAAGACCCATACTTTATACCGGAATCGTTTTACTTCCAATTTCAGTTCTTTTTGGCAAGTCAAACCGAAATATAGTTTAATGTATAAAATATTGCTAGAGAAAAAAAGAGTTGGATTATGCAGAAAATATAGTTAATTAAAGGTTAAAAAAAAAATTGACATGGTTTTTAATTAATAATATAATTCTTTTGTCTTGGTAATGAATTCTAGTAATGGGGTGTTTGAGAGTGAGTTTCGACATGTATTTTGTCAATTTTTTTTTTTGTTTTAAATTAATATTTTTTTGTGTTTTTGGGTTATTATGATGTGGTAATGTCAAAAATAAATTTTAAAAAATAAAAAAAAAATATTATTTTAATATTTTTTTGATTAAAAAACTTTTAAAAAACAATCCTTATCATTTTAAAAGTAGCATAATGGTTTGAGAAGTAAATTGCTAGTATTTTCCGAATTTGCTCTTGTGAGAACTAAGAAGTGGGTGTTATCATGCAGCAGTATTGCAATCTGATACTACTTTTTTTGTTTTTTCAGATTTCTCCTATGGAGTATTGTTAGATGAGAAGGCAATTACTACTTCAATAGCATACGATCTTTCATGCACCCGATATGGTATTTGATCCCAACTATGCATTCTGCAGTCCAGCTTCAGTGCCCTCCAAGGCCTAAGCAGAGGACTCCAGAGCTGTTTTTCAGAGCAATGCCATGGATCTTTAATGTCATTTTCCCTTTCTTTTTTCCATCTGTACCAGCTACCAAGCCAGTTGATTGATTATTGATCTTTTAGTAAGAGATGGATTATTAGGGTTTTGAAAAATTGCAAGTAGTTGATTAACTTTCACAAACATGTTAGTAGTCAAGCTATACAGTGTGCATCACTTCATGAACTCCTTTTCCCCCTACTTTTTTTGGTTCCCATGCCCACTCCTCCACTCCTCTTTATGGCTCTGTTCAAAGCTTTAACAGGCCAACCTGTATTTCTTTCCATTTAAGCTTGGAATCGAACTGTGTATGGCAAACATTGATGAAGCTTCTCTCACCTCCTATCTTCCCCCTTTCCTCCAGTGGGAAACCAAAAGAAATATCCTTTAAACACCCTTGTCAAAATCATCATGCATCAACAAGCCCCGAATTTATTTATTTTTTACGTGCTCCAAGACGAATATCAAGTAGTTCCTTCCTTGAGCAATGATCAATAACGGCAATTTTTAATAGATTTCTTTTATTAACAAACGAGCATTCGACGCCTTGTATCTCCCATCTATATTATTTTATTAACACTGTTTTTAAAATGAAGGTATTTAAAGCTTGAAATTTATATAAATGTACTTGGTGAAATTGGAATAATGATAATACAATGATGATACGATGTCACAAGCCAATTCAACCCAATAGACAGGCGGGTGGGAGGTAGCTATGCTTTCTGTTATTAGATGGATACCGACGCTAGAAACTGACAAAAAGCTCTTGTTTTGACCTCAATTTAGTACTCTAACGGGAGCCCGGTTATTATTATCAATCATTGACGAGTAGCCTCCATTTTCTCTACCAATCTACTTGTTTTTATTATTAATTCTTCAATCCTTGACATATACACTCGAAATCCCTGTACTAATTTACAAAGGCGTTTCGAAATCCCTGTACTAATTTACAAAGGCGTTTCGAATTCCCTGTGCTAATTTACACTTGTTTGGTTGTGATGCAAGAACACGGCTGAAATGTTAAAAGCTGTGTAGTTCAATCCCTGGACCTATAGGCAGTGAGGATTACAATTTGCGTGCAAGAAGCAAAGTGAATATTTGGGCACTCAAAGCAAACAAAGCCAAAGTTTCTTCTCCAACACTGTGTGAAAAGCATGATTAGAAGGGGGGGTGGGGCAGCTGTGTAGAAATTGGGATTCCATGTCAATATATGACCCACAAAAAGATATAGTCTAGCTAACTCATCCTCTGTTCTCACGTATAAAAGGGCCCATGAATGCATGGCCAAATGTCAAACAGTCTCCTCTCTTTGATTGCTACACAGTTGAGGGGGATGCTGTCTGATTCGAGACCATTCACTTTAAGCACACATTCATCTTTCGAATGATCTCGGACCAGGCTTCATTCCCCCCAACTCAAAAATCACGCGCTAGTTAAGCCTCAATCTCCCAACTTTAACCATTGGTTTGGTGTCCGAGCCGGCTCCACTGCAGTTCTCTCTCTCACAAGGTTTGGCAATCTTGCATTATGTTTAGCATTTCAGTTAATGTCTCCTTTTCATTGTATTTGAAGCTCGCAAGAAAACCCTGGTGAAGATCAAGAAAGCACGTGCATACATGAACAAAAGGATGCTTATTAAGGGATCGGATGCGATCAGCTAGAATCAAGATATCCAAACAGGTATGCCTGCCGTGTTACTTATTTTATACTGCAACTTTTCTGGTGATGACTATATGTAGCTTCCATTGTGATTCTCTCATTATTGATTGTAAGACTTGCTTGGAAATTGCAACCAAAAGGACATGATCTGATGCAGAGGCCAATCAAGGAAGTTGATCTACTGGTACTACAATGGTGTGTCAGTACTTTGTGTTGAACCATGCAACTTGCCAAAATTATGCAGGGGTGCTGTGAATATGCAGTACCTAGCTAGTTAATTAAGAAAATCATGTCGACAAAGATAAATAATGCATCTCTCAGAAGAATTTCGCAACTGCTTCACTGCGTCTACTCTTTGAAGAAATTTGAGGTGTGGAAAAATACCGTCGAAGATTGATGTTTTCTTGGAGTTCGGTTCCAGATGCCACCACCTCTAGCCTGCACTACCTTTCTTTGTTTTTTTCACAAATTCGTTGAAAAACAGAATCGGGTGTTTAGTGTGAAAATCTGACTGAAAAAGAGGGTTAAAAAAAATACTGTAAACAAAGTCGTGTTTCATCTTTTCGAGGTTGAAATTTTGGCAATTTGGCTTTGCTTGTAGAGAGTTGCAAAGAATATTGAAGCTTGATGTAGCTTTTCACTTTATTTGTTGCATGAGAGGAGTGAGTGTCTAGTACCAATATGCTTTGAACTTGCTCCTTTTCCACATTAAGACTGCCATCATAACCCAGCTCCTTACTCATGAGCCCATCCCTTCCTTTTTTATGTCAAGTGGGTCAGTCAAGTGCTATCCCACCATGTGGATCTGCTTCTCCTCATCCTCTTCTTAGCCCATAATCTGATACACGTACGCCATTCAACTACTTCGTGGCTCATATTCCATGGGGGTTTGGTCTGTATGAGAATTGAGAAAAATAGCAAAGCCACCATGTGAATGAATTTATGGTCTTTGGCAACGAGTCCTTGTTCATTACCATATATGCTCTGTTGAACCAGTAATAATCTGTGAACTGCTAACCCTTTTGTCACATATATAGTGAGATCTGACCATGAGAATCAACTGTCCACTTCACACGTTTGATTTTCTGACTCGAAGAGGTAATGGAGAGTCCGTATAAAATAGAGGCCAGCTGATGAAATTGATTGCATAAATGGGTGAAGGGACAAAACAGAGAATTGCATCGGATAGGGGATACGCTGTAAGAGTTGCTGTCAAGATGATTCATTCATCAAGAACATAGACTGGAGGGAATGGAAATATAGTCTCTGCTAGTCCTTAATTTACTACATGAGATCACGATATCTTCTTTGCAAGTATTTTGAAGCCATGGCAGAGAAGAGTGTCATTTTTGTACTCATATTTTCATTACATATATATGGTCGTCCGGTATCAGAATCTGGCAAGATTAACAGGCCATCTTCGGTGGAGGAAAATGCATACAAATCCATTCCATAAATGATCCATGGCTGCTATGAAGTTATGCTTGACAGTCTGGCTACGCTTGTTGCTGGCAGCATTAGATTTTGGGAAAATTCTTCAATACAAGATTATTATACAAATTAATCTGGGTTTCCCTTTCATGGGATCTTGAAACAACCGAGGATTCATCCGTTACAGTATCCTAAATGACATCATTTTGCTTGCAAGAGAATCGTGGAAATGACATCATTTTTGTACGATCCAATGGATATGGGTGGCCCTTTGTCCTTTCCAAGCCAAAGACAGAGGAGTCAAAAGAGAAAGAGAGACATCTTGAGTGTGTATGGCAAGGGAAGGGGAAAAAAAAGTATTCCCTATGCTCGATAAAGTCCATATTCGATACTTTTTACTGCTTTTTTTTGTTTTCCTGTGACTTGACGACATGAAATTTGTTAAGAAAGCATTCAACAGCTAATTTGAAAAACACTTGAAAAAAGGCTGTTCGAAAAGAGAGAAAGTGAGATTTTGTTGGGCATAGGACTCACTCACCAGAATTTTGCGACCACGTACGTTATTGACATATTGTGCCCAAAAATATTTTTCTTTTCCTCTTGAAATGAAAAATATATTTTCTTACCGTTTTAATATTAAAAATATATTAATAAAAATCATGACCTCACTCATAGTGTCGTTTACCTGCAAGATTATCAGGGTGATGATGTATTCTATACGTGTATGTAGAGTGTGATATATATTATTTTTTAAAAATATTTTTTTATTTAAAAATATATGAAAATAATTTTCATTTTATTTTTAATATTATCACACCAAAATAATTTAAAAACATATAAAAAAATTAAAAACTAAAATAAATTCTAAAAAATTTAAAAATATGATTAAAAACACCACCTTAAACTTGGTGCCTGGGCCTTTTCTTTTCTAATTATATATTGTACCCTTTCGAAAAGTGAATTAATAAGTGAAAAAAAAAATTAAAAAGTAATATAAAAACAAATAGAATCATGTAATGAGTGAAGAGAGTGTAAGAGAAAATTTCATTGAATAAACAAATTTCAAGTGACTGACAGTAGTTTAACAAAACTAAATAAAGTTAATTAATAATTGTGTAGATCGTCTTGTGATGGAGAATATGTGAGAAAACTTTATTCGGTGAATTATAAGTTACTTTCTATAATTTAAAAAATAATAAATTAATTCTTATGATTTTAGAGATTATATATTTAATTTCTATGTTTTTATATCTTTTGTGTCGTATTTTATTATTCTTAAAAAAAACACACAAAAAAAAAAAACAAAACAAAACAGGAAAAGGAAAAGAGAAGTAGGTAATACCGTAATAGGCAGAATTTTGACCGGAATTTCCAAAAGATTTGGGCGGGCAATGCTTTCAAAATAAATTAAGGGCCAGTCGCCCGGGCCTGCCACGACAGACCAACACACAAGCCCTGAAAAAATAGGCCAAGCGGATAGGCATGGCTTACTAAGCTTAATATCACTTGATTTATTTTTATTTTTTTAATTTATGACTTTTTATATTTTTCAACTTTTTACTTTATTTATATTTATATTAATATCACTTCTCTTTTTTTATTTTTTTTAACAGTCTTTTTAAATGATGATTTCATTTAATTTTTAATTTTTTTTTTTTATTCATCTATATTTTTTTATTTTTGTATAGATGAAATTTGTTATAAAGAGGAGAAAAAAATTATTTACAGATAATATTTCTAATATTTTTAATATGTGGATGCTTGTATAATATATATATATATATATATATATATATTTTATTCAATTATTTATACTTTTTTTTTGTTGAGAACAAAATATCTAACCAGTTAGAATACTCGAATCAAGTATCTAGTACTAGCCAATATTCATCAAGAGACCATTTAATTGTTTTTTTATATATTATAAGGATTACTTAATTAAACATGGTTGATTAGAGGGATTGAGTTATAATTAACTCAACTAGTTTATTGAAGATAAAATTTAAACTTTAACAGTCTTAGTTATAGTTTTAAAATTCAGTTTGATTTAAAATTTGAATCACCAAGTTTTGATCGGGTTATCAAGTCATCCGAGTCAATTTTTTTAAAAATTAAAATGATATCATTTTAAAAAAAAATAAAAGTTAATAGGTTACAACTGGATTTATAACCGGGTCTTACTGGGTCAACCAACCAAATCACATAAATTCTTTTTTTTTTTTTCCAACTTAATCCAGCTTCAGCTCCAGTTCTAGTTCTAGATTTGCATGTTAGATTAATCTACCAGACTAAACCAGATTTAAAAACATTTTTCTTAGCTGCCCAACATGGGAAGAAGCAGCAGTAGCCAGGAAGCCCGGTCAATTAAACAAGAGATGGCAGGTCCACGATCACAGCTTGTCTATTTTAAACTTGTATATGCGGGTAGTTGTTATTTTAAAATTTTATTTTTAATTTTAATATATTAAAATAATTTAAAAATGTTTTAAAAAAATTAAATAAATTTTATTTAAATTTTAAACCAATAATATTAATATTTTAACTACAATGTCAGACATCATATCTAATCAAAGCACTTTTGGTGTCTTGTCCACAGAGGAGGATTCCGAGTTTTGTACAATATGGATGGAAGTAAAAGGTAAACCTGCCGAGCATCAAAGAGAATATCCCCTACCTCAACAATCTTTTCACGACTAAATTTAAATTTTTTATTTATAAAATAATTTAAAATTACAAAATTTATTTAATTTGAGTTAGTGAGAATAGGTGGCTTACTCAACTTGATTAAATTTCAAAAAACAATTATTTTAAGCATGCGTGTGAAGGGTGGTATAAAAATATTAATTGATTATAAATTTATTTATATTGATTTAAAGCTTTTCAAACATTAAGGGTGTGTTTGGTATTGCGGTAGCTTTTGTGGCTGTGGTTTGAAAATTTTTTTTTTATAAAAAGTACTTTTAATTGAGGTTGGTTTGAAAAAATAGGTGTTTGGTTAAAACTGTGGTTGAAATTGAAGTTGAAGAAAAAATAGTTTAATATATTTGGTTAAAAAATTGAGGTTATAAAATAATTTTAAAAAATATATATTAATATTGATGATTTTAAATTTAAATATTGTAGAATTAATTACTCCTATTACATCATGAAATAAATAATACTTTATATAAAATATTATTTATTATTCCATTAAACTATTTATAATTCCATTACGTATAAAATTCATCCGATAAGGATTATAGGTTCCATGGTTTTTTGAGCGTGCAACAAAATCAGGTAAAATATCATCAGAAATAAAATTAGAATTGTGATCAAATTCCATAAATACTACATCATCATGCGATATTCTTTAAATTTATGTAGTGTTATTAAATAATATTAAATATTATTTTTTTGAGTAAAACATAATTTTAAAAAAATTAAAATATTTTTACCGGTCCAATGAATTATACTTGCGTGAATAGTGAAAAAAAATTCAACAGTAACAGGTTAATGCTTCTCGCATTACAGGTGAATTAAATTCACCTGGGCACAACAGTGCCAAGATGAATTTAATTCACCTGTCATTACCTGCAATAGGCACTGTTACGAACAGTGCACAGGTAAATAAAGAGAAGCAGCGGAAGAGAAGCAGCTCCCAGCTGCTTTTACAAAACCCTGGTTTGATGGAAAAAATTATGGGATCCATCAAATAAAAAACAGATTTTCTTACATTACCAAACGCTTGGTTTATGCGGTTAGCTTTAAAAGCAGAAGCTACCGCGTAAACAAACACCCACTAAATTTGGATAAATAATGATTTAACTTTTGCTCCGATTTTAAATTTTCAAACATACCGAAAAAAGAAGTATTTTTTTTACTTAATTGAGTTGAAAACTTTTAAATAGAAATCGAATATTAGAAAACAAGCAGTAAAAGTAATGGTTAAAAAATATGGAGTAAATTTAATAAAATGTTAGGATGTCCTCCCGCCCCAAAACCAAACCCCCCATCGACGGTTCAACCAATGCCACGTCATGTGACCGCAACAACGAAATCAACTGCCCCCCCCCCCCCCCCATGCCTACCCTTCTCTCTCCCCTTAGAATCACCAGAATCGAGAGACAGATGAAAGCAGAGAAAATATCAGGAATCGACAAACAATTAATTCATCCATGTAGATCGTCAACCCTCTCAATCTCATAAAAAAACTCTAATTTTTTCGCAATGGACGAGACATTCTTCGATTTAATGGAGTTTTTAAAGAAACCTTCAATAGCTGAAACATTCGTCGACATTTTGCTTTGTGCAGTACCGATATGGCTAGCCGTTATGATCGGCCTCGTTATTGGCTGGTCTTGGCGGCCTAGGTGGACCGGATTGGTCTTTCTTGGCTTGAGGAGCAAGTTTAGGTTCCTTTGGGCGCCTCCAGGATTCGGAGCTCGGCGTCTCTGGCTCGCTTTTACGGCTCTATCTGCTCTCTCTGTTTGCCGCACCATTTGGTCCAATTTTAAGGGTAAAGATGGAAAATCAGTACCCGCCGCTGCGGCTTCATCTTCGGGGGAGAGACGTGGCGGTTCTGTTAGGTTAGTGGCTTTTTTTTTTCTTGCTATATTTTTTTTGTTGATTTTAAATAATTTTTTTGCAGTGGCCTTTTTCTGATTAGTTGCAAGTTTGAGTTTTGAAATGAAATTAATTGGTGTTTATTTGGAAACCCTATATGCGGGCTGCTCTAAAATCCTGAAAAGTTGAGGTACATTAGCAGTAATGCATATTTATTAGCAGGTCGCATACAACGATGGGATGTGCTAGTTTGAGATCATTGAGGCCTATCGATTGCTGTTGTGTAGTTGCATAGCAAGTTTTAAGGAATATGAGTGATTTTAGCTACTGCTTTAAATTTGAGAGGGGAAATGTCATGTGATGGGGTAGAACAAGGTTGACGCAATAAACGGGCGTTAAACATCTATTTTGTGTATCCATCTCTTAAAGAGGTAATATCATAAATGATGAGTGTCTAAGTTCAGTTTCTAGTCCAGAAATTCAGTAGCGTCCAATATCCAAGGGCTTGAGACCTTGTACATTTCTTAGTTGTAATTACACCTATGTGCTAGATATATTCATGCCTTGTTTGGGAAACCAGTTATAGGGGTATGAAATACCAGGTCCTGGTTATATTAACTTATTTCAAGTCACTGTTTTGAAGACGACTTAGTGCATCTGTCACTTCCATGCTTGTGATACATGTGACTTGTGCCTTCATCTCCAAAAAAGAAGGGGGAAAAAACAAAGCCTCTCTTATGATATATGATAATTGTAGCTATTTTCTAGAGATGATCTCAGACTCTTTTTATTGGAACAGTAACTTCTGAGGTGTTGACAGACTCTCTCTCTCTCTCTCTCTCTCTCTCTCACACACACACACACACAAAAGATATGAATGGTTTGATTGGATTATTGTTGGGTGATAATAATTGATTTTTAGCTTGTCCCTGTTTGAGTTGTTTCCATATTAGATACCTTTGCTATCATTAATATGTTGTTTTGGAAATGGTGTACTGCTGGTTCACGTAGATGACTTGGTTTGTGGTATGCTACTTTCATGCAGCTCCACTGGTGAGCTGGAGGACAGGGAGGACATTGTTACAGAGAAAGACTTGGAACACCTATTGCATCTGCTGGAGGGGAAGGATGGACAGAAGGAGTGGCAATGTATGATGGAAAGGTCAACCTCGAACATGAGATACCAAGCTTGGCGCCACGAGCCTCAGGTACAATCAAACTGTGTTTCACTGCTGAAACTGTCTGAGAGAAATAATTTTTGTGGTTTTTATTCAACAACCATACTGTAAGTACATATTTTTTGGGTATCATTGCTGTATGCTGGAATTGCTCATTATGGAGCTTATGGATATTGCAACTTAGTTCCCTTGGCATTTTCTGGATTTGGTCTTGAGGTGTGTATATGTTATTGTCACGTATTCAAATGGCTGGTTGTTTGGCCAAAATGCCTTGTGCTGCGTGCCTAGCATGCATTTTCTAATATGTTTGTGTAACCCTTTAGTCTATGTTTGATAATGTTCCTTTTTGGCCTTAATTCTCTTCAAATTATGTGACAAATAGCAATGCTAGATGATGATTTTGAGAGTAACACATATTTGTACCTGGTGGTGAGTTTTTCTATCAGGAAGGTCCCACTGTTTACCGAAGTAGAACTGTCTTTGAGGATGCATCTCCAGAGTTGGTTAGAGATTTCTTCTGGGATGATGAGTTTCGACCTAAATGGGATCCGATGCTTGCTTACTTTAAAATACTTGAAGAGTGCCCTCATACTGGTAGAATGATTGTGCATTGGATAAAAAAGGTTTGTTGTATAAATTATGCACAAAGCTCTATTTATTGATATCCTGTTTCCACTTTCCTGTTCAAACATGTTTCATTGACTGAGAAGAGGTTTGCTTCTCCAATCTGCAGTTCCCATTTTTCTGTAGTGATCGAGAATATATCATTGGTCGAAGAATATGGGATGCTAGGAAGGCATCTTATTGTGTGACCAAGGTACTGATGGAGATATACCGTAATTGTTGTTTGCTGTTGCCTTTGTCCTTGTTTGTTTCTTTTTTATGCATTTCAAGAATAGGCCCCTTTCTGTTTATTAGGAAGGGAGAGTTTGATTGGAATTTTATGGTTAATTGAAGGATGAAATAAGGGCGTTTGGAAGCATAGTGGACTTCCTAATGATATATGAAAACTTAACGTGTTCTTTGTTACCTCTGTCAATTCAATCATTACTGTACATGGTGTATTGGCAATTAGATTGATATATCCCTTTTTAACCTGGATCTGAAACTTTTCTTCTTTGTTAATGACTTAATGTAGTTATCACGACCTGAATACCGGGTCCCTGACCGGCAATGCTAGAGCGATGATGTGATGACACTCCACCTATGCTAAACCGCAAAACATACATATCATAAAACAAATTATACAAAATTCATAGTGTTTCGTAAACTTTCAAAATGCTTTTCAAAAACAATAAAAATCAATATGAAAATCCAAACTTCAACTAAAACAGTGTAACAGTGGAGTGTCTAAGATATTGAATAAAAAATATAAAAAGAAACGCCTTGCGAAAGCAAGCAAGGCATACCAATCAAAACCAAAGAAGCAGTAACTCTCGACAAAGTCAACATGCTAATAGAAACTAAGAACCTAAAAAAAAAAATGTTGAGCTCAAACAATTCAGTAAAGGAATAACATTTAATATACATTTTAGATATTATAAATTTTAAGTCACATATATATTGATATAAACATATATACATACTAAGCATATTAGCATATGGTAGTAAAATGCATTTTAGATGAGATAATATATGAAACTCTTAAGGTTTCCAGAACATAGCACCGTGGGATGATCGATTGCCTCTCTGACCAGTTAGGTATATAGATATGATGTGTAAAACAGTTAACTACTCTCTGATAGTATAGTATGGAGTTTTTGACAAGTTCGATATCAAAATATAATAGATATTCATATAATTATCAAAGCGATTGAATGTGATATCGAATAGAATTTAATTCAACAAAATGTGAATCCATATTTAAAAAATTGATGAGTGCTAAAAAGTAAACATATATAAATATTCAAGAAATAACCAATTGTGCTCATTTTCTAATCAATATATTCATATTTGTATTACATGCATATTAAAGGTTATTTCACTCACCTAGAAAACAAAAGCAAAAGATAAACAAACATAGAATTGGAGATTACTGAAGATTATAAGGAGAAATGTCAGTAGAACTTATAACGAATACATAAAATACTTAAAAACAACTCAAAACTTATAACATAAAAGATTTCAACTCTAAGAGTAGAGACTAAAGCATAATTATAAAACCAAAACAAATCCACTTGATCGATCTTGAACATGTTCCAAACTGACCACACTTAAAAGAACCGATTGAACCCCATCGCTTGGTCGACCGCCACCACATGCTAATTGGTCGGCCGGTTCAGACCAGCTGGTCGATGGGCACCATCAAGCCAATCGGCCAGCCAGTTCAACCAACTGGCTGATCGGGATTCTAGAATTTTTGATCTGTTAGTCTTCCAAAATTTTGTGTAATTACAAAACCAAAACAAATCCACTTGATCGATCTCGAACATGTTCCAAACTGACCGCACTTAAAAAAACCGATTGAACCCCATCGCTCGGTCGACCGCCACCACATGCTAATTGGTCGGCCGGTTCAGACCAACTGGTCGATGGGCACCATTAAGCCAATCAGCCAGCCAGTTCAATCAACTGGTTGATCGGGATTCTAGAATCTTTGATCTGTTAGTCTTCCAAAATTTTGCAGATCCTCAAAACTCAAAATTTTAGTCCACAATCAGTTTGATTTAAGCCAAACTAATACCCTAGACATCTATTAAACCTGTTAGGTAATTCAAACTTTAAAATCAAACTTAACCTAACATATTCAAGCATAAAAAGAACATCAATATCTACCCTAGACATCTATTAAACCTGTTAGGTAATTCAAACTTTAAAATCAAACTTAACTAGCATATTCAAGCATAAAAAGAACATCAATATCTCACCCTAGAAGCCCTTAACTCTAAAATCAAACTTTCACTTCTTCTTCCCTTTCTCCCCCCCTTTTCCATCTTCCCCTCTTCATCTTTTAGTTCTCTCTCTCTCTACAAATCTGATTCTCTCTATCTCTCTCTTTTTTCTCTTGACCATATATATATACTTATCAAATCATATGAATTGTCCAATTTGTCCATCAATCATTAATGCCCATAACAATGCACACAAGGGCACTTGTTAACTTTTCAATCCATTTTATTTTTATTTTGGGGCATTACAGTAGTATTACTACATCTAGCATTGGTTGTTACTATCGCAAATCTTAGTTGACATTCAAATCTACAACATCGCAGGGGGTGCCTTATCCAGGCCTGCACAAGCGTGACAAGCCAAGGCGTGTTGACCTTTATTTCTCAAGCTGGGTGATTAAGGCTGGTAAGCATTGTTGTTGGTTGCACAATCTCTTTTTTCACAGTTTCACAGACTTTTTCTTGAAAAAGCAATGGCGCATTTTTTCTTGTGTCTTTGTTGCATCCATACAGTGGAATCTCGTAGAGGAGATGGACAGATGTCTGCATGTGAGGTTACCCTTTTACATTATGAGGACATGGGGATCCCCAAAGACGTGGCAAAGTTGGGGGTTCGACATGGGATGTGGGGAGCTGTCAAGAAGCTGCATTCCGGTATGAGAGCATACCAGAATGCAAGGAAATCAGAGGCTTCACTGTCCAGAAGCGCGCTAATGGCTAGAATTACCACAAAAATGTCTTTTGATGAAGGCATGGATTCTTCAGAACCAGCTGCTGGTGAAGAGGATAAAAGTCAAGCTGTAGATATCCAAAGACACAATGATCACGGAATTGATTGGAAATGGATAGTTATAGGCGGAACGGTAACACTGGTTTGCTGTCTTCACTCCGGTGCAATTGGGAAGGCATTGTTACTTGGAGCAGGCCAAAGAATTGCACGGAGGTGAGAATTTTCAGATCAACGATATCATGTACCTACCCAACCGTTTCAAGGATTTGTGCAGTTCTATCAACTTGTTAGAGTTTTTCAAGGATTTGTGAAATTTTATCCACTTGTTGAGTTATGGGCCAATATTTATCAAAGATCAATTATCAATATTTTTTTCATGTTGTCTCTCTTTGTTAAGAATCTCGTGCGCCATTCCCCTCTAGAACTTTCATACTGGATCATCACTAAAGATACTTGTGAATTATGTAATTTCTTTTCTCCTGAGAAGAGAGCGAGTATGGGCCTAGGGGGGGATCGGATTTTCACAAAAGCTACCAAACTCTTAACAGTGAGGACATAAGTGAGGATTTGATTAGGAGGCCAATGCAAGTCGATGGGCTTCTTGACCCAGACATGTTTTCAAGCATTTGGAGCTTGAGATAGCTTCGAGGGAGGGTTGGGATGAATTATCGCCTCCAGCCACTTATCTTTTCTTATTATGTTAAAAATAATTTTTTTTTTAAAAAAAAAATATTATTACGTTGATTAAAATTATATATCCTTATAACTTAGCTGACTAAAAGTTAATTGTAGTTTTTATAATGCACGGTACTTTATTTACATCCTTATTGTCTTCAATGGGTCATTTCTTAATAAAAATTTTCAGTTCTTCAATATAGTAGCACGTTATGAAGCAGGAGCAGCGCATTAAACAAGCAATAAAATATTCAATTCAAATACTGTAGCATGCATATCATTTATAGCAATGGAGAACACACACACACGTGTGTGTGTATCATTACCCATAAAAAAAAATTCTTACTTTATATATAATTTTGCTATATAAGATATCTTAATTTGTCACTGGCGTTTAAAACTATATTTTAATTTTGCTATATCGTACCATACCCGAGCCAGCTGCAACAATGGATGACGATGGGAAGCTGCAGTTGGATTTTTTAATATTTATATTTTATTTATTATTTATCAAATAAAAAATTTAAATATTTATTAAGTTTTGGTTATTTAATGAATATCTATTATTTATTAATTAATAATAATATAATAATTAATATATATTTAAAGTATATATTAATTATGAAATATTAAATATTATTTATATATAAATGTTTTATGTTAATATATATATATATATTATTGTATGAAAAAAATTAAATATTTTATAAATATATTTATATATAAAATAAAACACTATACCCGCAGCAAATAGTGACAGCAGTCAGTAGCGCAACGGGCAACAGCAACGGCAGCGTTAACAGACGCCGGCAAGCTAGCCACGTTCCCGATCTCCGATCTCCCTCATCGGCTGGAGGAGAGCATCGCCGACGAGTATAAGAGATTTAGAAGGCCTCGACCCGGTTGTCCAAGTCCCATTTTCACCGACGTGTGAATCCACGCGACACTGCACGAGCTACCCCACTCCAATTGGTTTGTTGTTTCTTGAACTGGGTTTTATTATTTTTCAATTTCTACTGGAATAAAGTCTTACAATACCTGTGAGTATTTCAGTTTCTGGCATAGTTAAGCACTTGTTAGATCAGTTTCTTTTTAATGATGGTTAAACTGTTGCAGTTAGGTTTCTTTTTGTGTTTTTCGTAGAAAACAAGGATGATTAACATCAGATGCTGCTTTGAAGTTTGAACTTTCTCTCTGTAAATATGCTCAAAACAACATATGTATTCTATAATTCTCTATAATCTGAAGAAGAAGAAAAATAACCAATGCAGTCAAGAAATTTATCTAGTGGACACTGATCTTAACTTTTCTTTCGGATAGTAGGTTATATCAACTTGTAGATCACTAAGAAGAATTTTAAAGGTCTTGCTTCCATTTCGTGTTGAAGGTGAAAGTTCTTGTTCCCAGCAGCTAGTTGTGTATAAGGACTTAGAGGGTGACTGGGACTTGCTTAAGGTAAAATACATTCTTGCATAGAAGATTATTTGATGTGATTTTGGATAAAATAGTTTTACTCTCTTCGTTGTATCCAAATGTGGTTCTGCCATTCCTTAAGAGCTTAATGGTTTTGAGTTTATAATGCCAATACCATGTGAAACTTTCCAAAAGATTTTAGAAAATGCGTATTTCTATGGTATGCATCTTTATTGAAAGGATATAGATTGCAATGTACAAATTGAGAGTCACTCACGTTTATTATGAGCAAGTATGTGATCTTTGATAAGTTTGTAATGCTCCATCATAAAAAGATGTTGTCAGAGACTAGTACAAATTCAATATATATGCTTTTTTCAGCAATTGTTTTTCATTGGAAAAATAAGATAAAAAGTAGGGGAATTAGATAAGGTAAATAAGAGAAATTGTAAAAAAAATTAACAATTTTTTTCAAAAAAAAGGAAGAAGTAAATAACCATTTACTGTAAGTGAAAGCTATGAGCTTTATTGATATCATATACATTGAGATTTCATTACAAAATTGTAGCTACACATTTGATGTAATTTTGTGGGTTCTGTTTAATGGGTTTTGTTGGTCCTTGTACATAAATAAATGGATTCTCTAAAATGTCTATTATGTTTGTGCAGGAAGGAAATTTGAGGTCCAATTAATTATTGTTAAGGATGTCCAGGTTTAGATCACTATGGCAAGCTTCTTTGGATGCTACCAAGAAAGGCACTTCCTTTGATTTTTTTTTTCTTTTGCTTGATAATGGTTTCTTTATGCTATACTGCAAAGTAGTAGTTATGATCACAACTCACTGAATTTTTCATGTTTATAGCTCTCACATGGAATGTGGAAGACTTGATGCCTCCAACTGAGAGGCTCATTTTTAATTTCAACTCTAGGGAAGAGCTAAAGAAGTGGCATCTTTATTCTGATTCTGAGTATGGAGGTAAAAAACAATTATTTTTATTTTCATTTTCTGAGGGTTTTTTTTTATTATTGTATGCTTTCATCATCCATTTATTGGTTAGGTGAGCTCAATTGCTAGAAATTAATGTTGTTATCATGTCTTTAAAACACAATTCCACTAGGAAAATATGGTACTGTCTTGGGTGAATATCATTTCTTTAAACTAATATATGAAAGTTTATGGAAGTATATGGGTGAATATCATTTCTTGAATCCCTCCATTAGTACCAGACTTTTGAATGATTGTGACTGGGAAAGTCTTGGGCATTCAGTAAATCACTATAGACTGATCAAGCCCAACAATTTTACTTATCAAAGTTTTAGCTGTTTATTTATTCAGGTTCGTCCTCAGCTTCGTTGGAGATCATGGATGAGGGAAATGGACTACAAGGTATCAGCCTGTTCCTGTTATTTCTTCACATATTACAATACGATTTTCGCAAAAGTGATGGATTCCATGGCCCTTCAACCCTTGTGTTTATGACTTTGCTATTTCAACTTCAGTATTCATTTAATATTGCGCTTAAAAGTCTGATGCAACGGTGGGTGAAAATCTCAAACTGGAAGTAGCATGTGGTTCTTGAAATCAATTACTAACAAAGAAATTTAGATTTGGAATTCCCAACCTTTGGCAACATCACATAGAAGGTCCATCCTCTTCTACAACGGGGATCTCAAGCCCTTAATGTGTCGAATGTAACTTGACAAGTGTACTCCTTCATAGTGTTCATTTTTTATGGACCCAAAACTTATATTGGGTTTCTGTTAATTTTCATGTCTAGGGACGGTTCTTATTCATACAGCTTTGAAGGAATAACTTCATTTTCCAAATTAGCTTTGGTTAATGTAGGAAATTTTTTAGGGCAACTGTTGGTGTGATTTTTATTTCGATGTGACTTGCAAGGATGTCATAAATCAAGCCAACTATGTTTTGTGCTGAATTATGCAGTTTTTCTCTCCAATTTTATGGATAATCAAGCAAGTGGGGAGTTATTTTTTATTGGTTGATGTACCAGTTTGCCTGTAGGGAAGAATTAATAGGATTTTATCTGTGCAGTTCACAAATAACTAATAGACTAAAGCTCTTCAACCTGGGATTGCCTTTACTTCATTCTGAATGTCGTTTCTTGCTGTTTTCTTTACTTGAGGAAGATCACACTCTGCGTGAATTTTAAATCTCTTAGTAATTGTACTTCAAATGCAATTGCTGCTTTCAGATTTCTTCTGCCTGTGATTATTTCATTGCCTTACATCTTATGTATTTGACTTGTAACAACGGATCAGTCCGGAGTTATTCTATTAGATCATGAAGCTTCTAGCTATTTGATAACTTGGTTTTAATTGTAATCGGCTATCTCATGCAGTTGGATTTTTTTGTTGTTTTTGGCCATGCATCATGTACATTCATACCACTTGAAGAAAACTGATGCTTTCTGTTAGAAAAATGCTGCATGCCTGCCAGTGGCAACTCTGCAGATTAGAGCTTGTGAATCCGACGCTGTTTTAACATCACCTCTTCCATTATAGCACCACTTCTTGTCAATTTTCATTCTTTTCACTTGTGATTCCTGATGACTTAAATTTATCTGATAGGAGTCTTCTCTGGTAACCTGTCATTGGATGTAGCTGAGGGTTCAAAGTGGAATATTAGTCGGAGTGGTTTCTGTGGAATGCGGTCCAAGAAGGTGAATAGTGAATAATATTTTCAATTATGTTTTCACCTCAAGTGCTGCATATATAGTGTGTAATGCATTTCTTTTACATTAAATAATGGGTTCTCTGATGTCAAATGTATGACTCTTCTCAAAACTATTGAAAACATTATCTGACTTCTGGACCATGTTGTCTCTCTCTCCCTCTCTCTCCCCCTCTCACTCTCTCTTTTTATCTATTTATGTTTCCTAGTTACTAAACTAAGCATGACTGAATGCCTAATGCATTAAAGACCTTTATTTCATTTCACAGATCCTAGATTAAGGTTATTCTTTATCCATGTTACCTAAGTCATGGGGGGTTGGTTATAGTTTCATCTTGTTGTCATGAGCACATTTTTTGAGTAAGAGATTTTTTTTCTTAATGAACACTCGTCTGTAGTTTTCTCACTTCTGGACAGTTGTAATGCTTCAAATTAAATATAGAACAAAATTGTGTGGTATTTTCATTTGCATTCTTCCCATCCTTCCATTCTCTTAATATCACACTAGACACTGCTGTACAACATTTATCTGTTTTAATCATTTGCAGTTTGATGGTTTCATTGATCTAGACGCATATGATACAATAGCTTTAAAGCTTAAAGGTGATGGAAGAAGCTACATAACCACAGTGAGTTTGTTCTTTCTTTGCTGATGTAATAATATAGAGTAAGAAAACTGTTGTAGCCTTTTTCGTTAACTGCTTAATGGTCACTGCATGTTTTATGCCATCTCTTTATTTCATTCTAATGCAGATTTATACCGAGAATTGGGTGAATTCACCCGGACAAATGGAAGATAATTCATGGCAAGCCTTTGTTTTTGTACCCAAAGACAACTGGTATATTGCAAGGGTATGTCCCTCTTTCTCTTGCTTATTTGCCAAGGCATGATATCAAATTTGGCTGTTGTAGGTAGCATGCTGTTTACAGGAATCAATTATAGTGAGTAAGAACCATCATAATCAAAAAAATTGGCTGTTGTGGGTAGCATGCTGTTGTGGATGTAAATTAATCTGTCCATGATGAATTAGAGATTCTCTGTTATGAAGCCCCTGTTTGGGGAACATGGCATCCCTGCTTACAATATAAAGATGCACAAGAAACAATGAAATTATCACATAGGAACCTTTTTCATTTGTCTTGCTGTTAACCCGTGATATAGAAAATTTATTCCCAAAAAAAATGAGATTCGAGGGTCACTTTATTATTATTTGTTACTATTGCCAGGGGCAGAATTTTTGCAATTGGAACATGGTACGGTGAAGTTTTGAAGTTGGCCTGCTGTTCCTATACTAATGGAATAACCTAACATACAAGATTAATCAATATTGGCCATTCTTAAGTGTGTAGGACAAATATATAGTTACTTGCTATGCTCCGGTTACCATACAACCGTGCTTGTGCTCAAAAGAAATCTTTGATCAGTGACCTAGCCTCTTATGGTATCTGATTTTGTCAAATAGATTATTTTGCGGGCATGATGGAATCCCATCGGAAGGAGTATTTTTCGTTTGCTTGATCTTGGTTTTTCTCTACTAGTAAATTAAGAATTGAGTGCTGTTAATGTGACATATGCACAAGAGTATGTTGCTTGTGCACATGTAAAGGTTTATGTAGAGTAAATACATTAAGCCTTTTGGTTTGCACTTTTTTTTCAGATACCTCTCGCTCGATATTTGCCAACATGGAGAGGAAACGTTATAGATGCAAGCATGGAAATGAATCAATCTCGCATTCTCGGCATGTCTCTATCCGTCAATGCAGGTGGTGGGATCCCTGGTGCTAGATCCGGACCAGGTGATTTCAAAGTTGAACTTGATTGGATAAAAGCCTTTAGGACACAGTGACTTTCTGTCAACTGTTGCTTAGAATTGTGGAAATGGCTGTTTCAAAGCCTATGTTTTGTTTTGGTGCAAAAATAGTAAAACACTCATTCCAGGCCCCAATAATGTAGTCTCGTCCTCTTTGGTTCACATGCATGCCAAATTAGCAATGGCATCCAGCCTCGTCAATTATCTTGTTCGGATGATCATTCATCAGCTACCATATAAAAATATCTAGGATGCCGGCCAAAAGAGCTGGGATAATGTTTTGTTTTGTAAGCGACAGTTCTCTGTGGGGTGTTTTATCGTTTCAGGTGCCTCCTATTCTTCCCTCTCAATCAAAACCCTAAGAACTTAAACGAGTGAAGGGCATATATTATCACATTTGAAAATCCAATCCGTCCACAACATCTACAGCCCTAATAATACTGTGTGTGTGTGTGTGTTAAAAAGAAATGTTACTAAAATACTGATTTTGTTGCAGTGAATCGTCAACGACAGTCGGTTGAATCTGCTTTCAAAAACGATTATTAATATTATAAACGTCAAGAAAGAAGGATCTTTTTTCCTTTGTTGAACGGTTATGATTGGATATTAATAATCTTTCAACTCTTTACCCGTTTGTCATTCCAGTGATTTTTATTTTTTTAAATTATTTTATATAAAAAAAATTAATGTTTTAAATATTTTTCAATATTTTTAATATATTTATACAAAAATAAAAATAAAAATAAAACAAAAAAATTATTTTAATATATTTTCTATTAAAAACTATCGTGTTTCACTTTACTCAACATAAAGTTAAATTCCCATCCATACGTCCAGGATTGGGACTTGAGTTTGAATTTTTTTAATTAAAGTTTCCAAAACTTTAACTGTGAGGAATGGATGTTGTAAACATACCAATCATGGATTTGAATGCCAAAAGTAGCACATGAACCTGCATGGAATAAGAAAGCATACTAAAATATTTTATTCTTGGTGGCTTCAAAAGTTGCTATCTCGGTGGATGAGGTTAAAACCTACAAACCTACTAAAAATAGATTATTATTATTATTAAATATATTACATATGCTTCATTACTGGTTAAATATTTTTTAAAATAAAAAAAATAACAGGTCAAATCTCAAATTATTGATTAAAATGACAATTTAAATAATACAAAAAAATCAATAAATAAATTGACAAGAAAAAAAAAAAAAAAAAAAGAATCACATCCGAGTATTCGAATTTCAAACATCTCAAAACTAACTTTATTGAAATAAACCTATGAAAAAATAGTCAAACTTCAAAATAATATATATAAAACGTTAGCATAAAAGAAGAGGAAAAAACCAAGTAAATTCAAGTGAACCACCTAAACTTAATCTAATGTAAAAAACTTGTAATTTGTTAAATAATGGACTCGAATTCAATTAAAAAACTTAATTGTTATCCAATTTAATTTTGAAGGATAAAATCATTGAAAAAAATATTAATAAAAAACCTTACAAAAAAAAAATGAACAGCAACAAAAAAAATGAGGCTAAAATATGACAAGAAAATATCCATTGAGGATAAAATTTTTAAAAAAAGATATTTTAAGAAAAAAAAACTTACAATTAAAACAATTAGGACCAAACTTGAAAGATTAAAAAATCATAGGGGATAAAATTAAAAATCATTTGTAACATGATAGATTATGTATATATTAAAAATGATAGGGAATGAAATATATATAAAAAATATTAATGGCTAATCCAATAAAATCAAACTGGAAAAAAAAAACAAAACAAAACTTAAAAAAAAGAGGATAAAAAATAAAAATAAAAAAATAACAATTTAAAAAAAAAGAGAGAGAAAAAAGGGCAAACCCGACAAAATTTTTTTATCTAAATTCAATCAACTAGCATAATTCTCAACCAATTTAATTTCAAAAAATGAGATCAGTAGAACAAAAAAAACATGTAAAAGCAACAAATAAAACGAAGATAAAATATGATATAAAAAATTAAAAGAGGATGCAATTTAATGAAAAAAATAAAATAAATAATCTCAAATAAAAACCAAGAAAATTTGTACAAACATCTTAAATATAGTCAAATATTAAAAAGCTTGCAACATATTAAATTCTAAATCCGGATCCTATCAATAAGTCTATCGTAAGCCAATTTGAAAAATATAAATTTTAAAAACTTGTCAAAAAAAAAGATAACAAAAAAAACTTTGAGCATAATTGGCATCCAACTTGGGTCAACAAATTAAACATATGATCTAAAATATAAAATTGAGATAACCCTATAAATATAAAAGTAAAAAAAATATTTAAAAAAATGCTTTAAAAGATAAAAGTCAACTCAAACTAATTTTTTAGATTTATGACCTGGATCATGAAATCGAGATAATCCATTAAATGCAAACTTGAAAAAACAAAGACGTAAAATTCTTAATCAAATAAATATTAATGGATAAAATTAAAAAACAAATCAATACAAAAAAATACAAAACAAAAAAAATAAAAATTAAAAGAATTATAACTAAATTTGATATAAAAATTAATGTTTTAGAGAAAAATAAAATGATTCAAAACAAAATAAATAAAATTAAAAAAAATTAAAATTAAATTAAGAAATAAATTTAAAAAATTAAATAATCAAGGATAAAACTAAAAGTAATATCCAAATAAAAATAAAAAGAAATTTTATTGTCCCCGATCATTTTATTTTTTTGCATTTGCTTAACTGGATATTATTGGCGTACAGTGTCACCACGTGGCATTCCCTGAACCTCATGCTTTAGAATCCAGAAAAAGGCAGTGTCTGTGCTTCATGTTACTTCTGTAGCAGGACGACCACTTTGTAACTTTTTATACAGCGTTGTCATTTGGATACCAAATCCTGTACTCTCTCGCCCCCTCTCTAAAAGTGAAGTCCATACGTGCTCAAACCGTCTAGCCTTGTTTAGAAAGTGCATATATAGCACTCCTTGTGCTTCATAGGATCATCAGGACTAGAAAGATTACTTGTTTTAGGGATTTAAGGGACTGTCAGGTATGAGGGTCTCCAAGATTCAATCCAAAGTTTCTTCTTCTTTTTTCCATTTTCGGTTCTCTTAACTGTCATTAATTATTTTAGCTGTAAGTAGAGCTTGTTTGAATTTTGATGGTCTTTTCATGCAAGCCTCTCCCAATTCTTTTCATTCATGCATTAAATGCTAGAGACTTCTTGTTTTGAGATGATGATTGTGTGATTTTAAATTCCTCTTTTGTTGATGCATTTATCTAATCTTGCAGATGAAATATATATCATTCGGTTCTTTATTATAACATTCCTTCGTTTTTTTTTTTTTTTTAATTATTTTGGAACAAATGTTAAAGTCTTTTTGTTTTCCGAGATTCAATCATATGGTGTATGTTCTTTGTATGCCAAGCAACGCTGGATTCATCCTGTTAGGGATCTCTTAAGAGTAAGTGAAGAAGTATTAGTCTGTATTGATCATAACGACCATATTACACTTGCCACTCTTTGGGGTGAGAGGGATTACGGGAGGAAGAATGAGTTATCTCTGCCGGTAGAGTAAGCTACTCCACTGAACACCTTGTGAAATTACCCTGCCCAGTGCCTACAATGCTGGTTACCCTCTGTTGAGTAAGCTCGCCATTGCACAAAAGAAAGATATGCTTTGGTTTGATTCGAATCCTACTTAATCCATTTAATTTTATTTGACTTGGGAGCTGAATAATTTTATTAATATACAAAGTGAACTGATAATTTCTGATCCTGTACGTGATAGGACAAATGCTTCGAAGCACCAAGGCAGTCTTCTTGGGATCTGGTTGTATCCATAGTGATTTTGATACAAACATATCTCTATGCCATCTATTAGGTAGCATGCACTCCAGATTAGCACCAATTTGAAATTGCCGATATCAGTAAGGATGTTTCTCATTTTATAGGAGCAGTACTGCGGTTTATGTGACAGTTGATGAGTATAACTGGATTTAATTTGGGTGTATACAGTTTTGTTTACCTAGAGAGGGGGGAGAACATATATTGAAGCATCTTTTTCATAAATGGCGTGAATTTTATTGACTCTGTAAAACAACCGCCTACTCTTCATTTTTTTTTTGACTTGTCATTAGGGAGTACTTAGCCCGTCAAGAATCTTCTAAATCCAATTTCATTTTGAAACGATATTATTTCACTAACTTTTCCAGAAAATTTTATGTTATGCTTCATCTTGTGATTGTTGCCTCTCCAAGGTCCACAGTAACATATACTTGCTTCGTTGTTTTGTGTAGACAGTTTTGCACCATGGAGAAGTCTGACCTGGACCTGATTGGCATTTCAGGATTGCCCGCTGAAGAGTTCATCCAACAAAGATGAATGCAGATGATAAAAACATAGAACCTGTGACTGATCAGTGCTTTCAGATAAGAGTGAAGAATGATTCAGGTGCAGGTGCAAATGCAGGTTCAAGTGTAGTCAAGACATTTGCGGCCACCAATGCCCTGTCTGAACTAGTTTGGTCTCCACAGAAAGGTTTGTGTCTTAAATGCGCTGATGGAAGCTTCACCTACAAAAATCCCTCTCTGTTATGGGGTTCAGGCCCAAGTAATATGGTAAGTGGATCAAGTACTGACAAACCTATCAGTAAAGAATATTTCTGGACACCTCTAGGTGCATCTGATGTGAACAGTGAAGTTGCTGGAAGAGACAATTCCACTAAATTTGTTACCAGTGATACAAGCATGTTTCCGTTAAGTGAATCTAGACATGAAATCAAAATAGGTAACTATGAATTCCTTGCAGATATAATGTATTATGTATTGGTGAATGTCGACCTATAAAAATTCCTATCTAGTACATGATGAAACCTGTCTAGAATTACTGAAACTTTTATTTTATCATCTTTTTTTGTTTCTTTTTGGTGTGTGAAGAACTGCTTTTTCGTGCTTCCATTTTCTCATTCCTGACAGGACAATGATTTTCTTTATTTTTCAATTTAAACAGCTGGACCGAACCTGGATGTGGCAAAGAATGACCCAACTTCCCAGGAACCTATTGTCAGAATTAGAGATGTTGGTGACGGGACTCACACATTACAGACAGAAAATGTTTCGGCCTCACAAGTTTGCTCAGTGAAAGAATGTGAATCTTATGACATTAAAATGCAAGCACCATCCTCAGGAAGAGAAAATTTTGAATCACCTTCATGCATGGAAAAGGAGAGAGAAAATAAGGTGGAGACTGGTCCCTACATCTGTCCTCTGGAAAAACTGGAGTCAACTGCAGAGAATGATATAAAAACTTCACATGGTGAAAATGTCTGTGATGTGGCAACTAAGATTGTAGGATCAGCATCTGCCCAAGAAGTCCAAAATAGCTCTCAGCAGGGTGATGAGATACTTTCTAGAGACAATAATCGTGGGATTAAACAGTCTCCCACAAACAGCAGAGCCCAAAGGTATCAGATGAAAGGCAAGGCCAAGTTTCCCACAAACAGCAGAACCCAAGGGTATCAGATGACAGGCAGGGATAAGGCTTTATCTTATGGAGATCTAGATGAAAGAGTGCTGGATATGGGGGATGACAGTCATGAAAGTGTTGAAAGTTGCAACAGTGCTGGGTTATTTTCATCTGGCAAAAAGCGATGGAACTTTGATCCACAGTTATGTGCTGGGAGCAAAAGTGTCAAAACAAAAATTCATGAAAGTCCTGGCTCCTCTTCATTTGTTAAACAAGATAGTTCATTCATGAATTGGATCTCAAACATGATGAAGGGGTTCGTAAAATCAAAAGAAGATAAGGCACCTTCCCTTGCTCTTACCCTTGCTAATCATAATCATGGACATGAGAATCCTGACAAGAATCTCGTTTCATGTAATAGAAACCAGGATAAAGGGTGCAAAACTACGGGATTTCATTCTATTTTTCAGTCATTGTATTGTCCAAAGACAAAGACTCAAGAAATTGTCTCTTTGCACGCCAATAATCAAGCCAAAGAATCTAAAGATCTTGAGCTGGACAACAAGATCTGTGACACTAATGCTACTCCATTATCCTGTCGTATGGTGACTGGCAATGTGCACAAACGGTTTCTTCAATCAAATGACAAGTTAAATGAGTCGACATCTGGCAATGGTGCAGCTCCAGAGGCCCTGTCCCATCTTTTTTCCACCAGTACTGCTTCTGCTCAGGAGATCAACAGGAACAACTGTGCAGAGAACAGAAATTTATGCAACTTGGCAACTGATAAGGAGAAAAACGGGAAAAGCTCCAATTCCTCTCTGGGTAAACGTGAGAGAAACAGTGCCGAGAACATAGATGCTGAACTGCCATCTGAAGGCAAGCCTGCTAACAGTTCTAGGTACAAAAGCGACCCACTCACAAGCTTGTGGATCACTCGGTTTACTCCAAAAAATTCTGGTCCCTTGTCAAACCAGGATCTTTGCAACAGAAGTGCTGGCAAAGCTCTTGACAGCTCCAATGATAGCATGAGGCTGAATGCTCAAAGGCAGAACCATCATACTTCTTCCCATCATAAATTTGTGATGGCTAGGGAGGAGGAGCGCTCCCATGAGGAGCCGGTATACATGCAAAATTGTGCTACGAGTACTGAAGTTTCATTTGGCATAAATAAGGTAAATGGACAAGATGATGAGAAGTCCATATGTAAACTGAATCCTATCTTGCCTTTTTCAAGATTCAGAAATTCAGAGGCCATGGCTTCTGTCTTTGCAAGGAGATTGGATGCCCTCAAGCATATCATGCCGTCGTATGATACAGATGATTTTGTTCATGGAAACCTGGCATGTTTATTTTGTGGCATTAAAGGTCACCATGTGCGAGATTGTCCAGAGATACCAGATAGTGAGCTTGAAGGTCTTTTAAGAAATGTTAATTTGTATAACGGAGCAAAAGAATTTCCTTGTGTGTGCATAAGATGTTTCCAGTCAAATCATTGGGCTTTTGCATGTCCTAATGCCTCTTCAAGCACAAGACATCAAGCAGAATATGGCGCTTCTTTTGTCCGTGAATGCAGCCCCTGTAAAACTCTGCTCAATCCAAGAAATGAAGACGATGCAAAGCAGTCAGATGGCGAGTATGGTCAATTTCCAACTGCTGATGCGCCTACAGTTTGCAATGAAAAATTGAGTGAAGAATTTTCCTCTGGGAAAATGAATTTGAATATGAAACTGTTTGGAAAAGTCACTGTTTCAAGCACTGGGAAAAAGAAGTTGAAAGAAAACCAGGCCATGCCTTTGAGTAATTTTGTCGATAGCCAGATATCAGACAGACCCAAGGGAATTTTTGATGCAGTGAAAATGCTTCGTTTATCTCGATCAGTTATTCTCAAGTAAGTAGATCATACCAACTAACCTGTAATTTTCGCTGTTATTTTTGCAAGATCTTTCCTACATGCAATAACTAGAGACATTTTAGCACTTGGTGTCTGAATCCCTCCTCCGATTGTTTGAGACATTACTTGAAGGTTGTTTTTAACCATTGATTGAGCTTTTTTGTAGTTCACTTTGAAAGTATGCCTTGTTTAGACCTGTAATAGGCAGTGTTTGTTCATCACAGCATCTTGTTTACTGTTGGAGCTGGGAAGACATGCCTCTCTGGTTTCCAGCATCCGACTTATTTTATCAATTAGAAAAACTAAGTCTGAGGCGGAAGTTTGTATGCCTGTCAATTTATGCAGAAAATCTAGTAACTGCTGGTAAGGACAATAAAGCCCCATTTGCCTAAAGATGAACTGAGTTTGACAGATTTAAACAACAAAATTCGTGAGTTGCTAATTTTGAAATGCATTGGCTTGGCATCTCTCTTATTGGTCTGTCCATGTTAATTCTATCGACTCCACTTCTACTTTCTCGTCATTTTACTTTGGCGGATGATTTTAGCATTTGCACTCCCATCTCCAAATCTGTTTTTCTCAACTTTTCATTGCATATCTTTAAAGCTTGTTTCTGCAACATAGTTTTATGGTAGAGAGTCTGACCCTGTAGCAAGATGATGGCATTTAGATAACTGTTTTACCTTCTGCTGCTGATCAAACTGTAATCTGTTTGTAGTGTTGGTCAGGACCATTGAACAATGACCTTTTTCTTCTTCTCGTTAACTTCCGCAATTTTTGAACTTGAACAAAATTTGAGTGACCCTCTTGGAAAATTAATTCCAAGGAACAATTAGCGAGGAGCTCAGGATAGTGACTATAAGAATCGTATAGATAGAAGTTTTATGAGGTAACATACTTTAGAACTTGTGCAATAAAGTTAAAACCAAAAACTTAATGCATTAGATATTGCATTGGTGAAGCACAGGGAAGAAAAAAGGAGAACTGATTATGGCTGAGGAAGAGAGTGTCAGGAGCAAAAGAAGAGTTCCTAGACATAGAATGAGAGTACCAGCCTGCTTAAATTATGATAGTTCTACTACAGTACTGTCCTTCATATCTTGAATTGCTCAGATAGCCTTCTGCCTATGCTACAGCTCCACTTGATATACGGCATGGTCATTATAACCAGGGAGTAAATTTAGTAGCCTTTTATTCCACTTCTGTCGGTATCCCTCCATGTAAAATGTTGGTTGAATAAAGTGGATTGATTGTGTGATCGCAAATATGTTTGTGTCTCTTTATGATGACAGATTATGGAGACTTTTTGTTCCTGAACCAAACCTTAGTTATCTTTGTGCACGTTTACTTAAACTACATTGCAATTGAAGGCAATTGATAATCATTCTGGAAAACTCATTTGCGAGATGATTATAGATATAGTCCCGCTTCTCATTTATGGCTGTTTCCCTTAAAAGTACGACTTATCAGTGCTAATATGACAGAAAACTCAATACTGACTGTCAAGAAATAAACCGGGCTTAGTATGATGTTTTTATCTTCAATAATCATCAAAGCCTTGAACTTTTATTTTAGTGGGGATTGTTTGCTTTAAATCTGTTTATTGATGTTTTCTGTGTTGGTTGCATGGACACCAGATTGATGGATTCTCACACAGCACCCTCACGACTTGATGGCTTTTTTCTGCGCTTGAGACTTGGGAAGTGGGAACAGGGACTAGGGGGCACTGGATATCATGTAGCCTGCATAACTGGTAAGCCGAAATTCTTTACCCTTTCACCAGTCTATGGGAGGTAGATGAGTTGCATATTTGTCATTAATTAGCTTCCTTTTTCTGGCGTCAACTCACCCTCTTTTTCCTTCTTTATTTCTTCTGATCATACAGGGGTTGAGAGTGAGAGTTCAACACAGAAGTCCAAAAATTCTGTCGCTGTCAATGTAGGTGGGGTCAAATATTTGGTTGAGAGTCGATGCATCTCCAACCAGGATTTCACTGAGGTAAAGGTCTGACCCGGGGAACGAATTTGTGCGTAATGTAATCTTGCGATTTCAATCCCAACTTTGATCTATAAATTTAGATCATGTAGCATTGAAGTGGTCTCCTTCATTGATGATTTATGTGATTGAATCTGCAATTGCTTGATGGAATCTCCTCATGAAGACTCCTATCATGAGCTCACAATCCTACCCCTATCAGTTGTGCAAATCATACCAAAGACTCCTACGTTGCTTTGCATCCTTCTACTTTTGTAAGCGGTGGCTCAACCTGTCTGGTGCATTTTGCAGGATGAGCTAATGGCATGGTGGCGGGCAACATTGAAGGGCGGTGGCAACATACCTTCTGAAGAAGATTTGAGATTGAAAGCTAAAGAGATGAAAATGTTAGGAGTTTAGACAGATACAAGTTCAGGTATTGATTGCAAAAGGTGAGAACTGGGGCTGAAGTGAGCTGTGTTCCCTTTGCAGACAATCACAGGGTGGTGGCAGCATCCCTTCTATATTGTCTTCTTTTTCCTCATCGTTGCTGTCTTTCACGGTGGGGGTTAAGAGATTCGAAATATATACTCTGTTTGCGATGCTAGGGTTTGTTTTTACATTGTAAATACCACTCTCCCTATAGAATGTTTCCGTTGTAACTTAAATATTTGAACAATAGTTTTATGGAAGATGTAATCTTCTTAGGTTGTAAAGCTTGGAGAACTCCTTCAATTTTTTTAATTAATTAATTGTGTTTTTATTGTTTTAATATAAAAATAATATTTTAATATATTTCAAAGAAAAAATCATAGAGTGGTTACTTCTTAAAACAACTGCGTGATTAGAGCAAATTTCATTCAAACAGAGATACCGTTAATTAATCAACTGATTTCGTAAAACTGGAAGATTAAAGCAAATTTCATTCAAACAGGAATTGAATTGCATCGAAATTGTTTCTCCTGAAAACCTGACTATTCTATACCCAAAGCAACCCTTACTAAACCCTAAATTTACAATCCTGCCATTCCATCCAAACAAAAAAACTACTTTCACTTCGCCGCTTTCTTAACGGCCTTCTTCGCCGGTGACTTAATACTCTTTGGCTTCTTAACAACCTTCTTCACCGGAGTCTTCTTCTTAACCGCAACAACAGCTTTCTTCGCTGGTGACTTAACAGCCTCGGTCTTCGCCGCCTTCTTCGGGCTCGGCTTAGCCGCAACCTTACGTTTCACTGGCGCACTCTTCGGCTTTGATTCAGCCTTGGGCTTGGGCTTGGTAGGAGCCGCCTTCTTCATAGCAGGTGCACCAGTAGCGGAAGATTTAGGAGGGAGCTTGAAGGAGTTCTTGACCTTAACAAGCTTGCCATTAGCAACAAGTTTCTTCAATTGAACAAGCAGCAGTTTCTTGAAATTTGCAGGGAGGCTAGACTTCTGCTTCTCCTCGATGAACTTAGCAATCGCGATCTGGCTCGATCCAGTTCTCTCCTTCAAAGCCACAAGAGCCTCCTTGACCATCTGCAAACACCAAGAACACAAATACATCATCAGCACTTCACAATTATACTGTGATTAGCGAATAAGTTGTTTTATGATTGATTAATCGATTACCTCGTGATAAGTAGGATAGGCTCTAGGCTTCTTGGTACCAGCAGCAGAAGCAGCTGGTGGCGGAGGTTTCTTCGATTTTGAAGGATTGGCTTTGGCCTTTGACGGAGCTTTAACGGCGGCGGAAGGCATGATTGCTTACAGAGAATTAATAAATCAAGAGACTGAGATCCTAGTTGTGTCGAAATGGTGCTTTCTGGTGGAAGAAAAAGAGGTGGGCATATATAGGAGAGGGGAAATGAGAAAGGGGAGCTATGATTGGTGAGAATCGGTTCGACGCGGATCGCTCTGCGCGGGTGGTGGGTGATTTAATTAAGACCGCTGGATTGGCTGTTATCTACGGCGAGTGACGCAATTTTAAAGTGGAAAGAGAATTTGATGAGGTGGGCTGTGATTGCTGGAAAGAGGTTTGACGAGGATTGTGCTATTTGAAGGGGTTTGTATGGAAGGTGAGCCGTTGGATCGGGAGTCATCGACGCACGGTAAATAATTATATGTGGGGGTAATTTTTCAAAATATCACTCCCAACAAAAAAAATGGAAAACCAAGTATATCACCAAACAGTTTTAGAAAAATAGCATAATGGGTTACGCTATGGTAGATAATCGTAAATTTTGAAATTGCGTTTTTCAAGTAAAAAATGAAAAATAATAAACTAGAGTTGTGATATAGATAACAGCAAAACACGTGTAATTTAAAAAAAAAAAAACTCCACGTGACAAAATCTTTGAATTTATTTTGACAAAGAGCTTTGGAGAGTTTCTCTCTCACTGCTGAGATGAAAAATATGAACATGAATTAAAAGAAAAAGAAAGAGACAAGTTGATAGGAAACTCGTTGTCGTGTTGTTCTCAACACCGCAGTCTGTATATTAAAGAAAGAAATTCTTAGTAGCGTTGTTGGAGACACTGTAGACTATTCGGTCAAACTATTCCCAATAACCGAATATGAATAGTGTACATTATCATAATAAGTTAATTCGATTGCATAATTTTTTTTTATATTTTTTTATTGGACCTTAAATGGTTCTTAATTAATGATTAAATCAAACAAAATTGTAAAATTATAAAAAATTAAAGATAAAATTTTAAAAATATATCATATTATATTGATTCCTGTCAATATAAATTAAAAAATAAAATTTAAAATTTAGATCATTAACATGATCTCAATTAGATTAAAGCTAGATGATTTTTTAAGTTAAATAAAAAAGTTTAAGACAACAAAGAGTTTAAATGAATTTTTTTATAAAAAAAAAACAATAAAAGGAAAATGCACTAAATGAACAAAAGAAAATGAAAAAATATGATTTAAATATTGTGTCTTGACCTGCTAAAACTTTAATCCGCACCAAGAACCAAATTGGATCTAATAATTTTTTATGCATCATAACAAAGATTATAAAAAATTGCTAAAAAAGCTCGGACATGTTTATTTGAGCCTTTTATATTTTCTTTTCTTTTTAAAGGGTGGATGATTTTTCATTCACCCCTGTTTTAAAAAAAATAATAATAATCAGATGGCATGTCATCTTTTTTCCCAGATCTTGGTCACTACAGTGACTAAAAAATCAAGATAGACCCTCTTAAAAACCCATTAAACAAAAAAAAAATATCTAGAAGTTGTGTCTTAACTTGTCCAAACTTTAATTCGTGCCAAGAATTGAGTCGGGTCTAATATTTGTTTTCTTAAATTTATCATGCACCAAAACAAAAAATATTTTTTTTTTAAAAAAAAAAGAAGTCCTAAAAAAGAGCCAAGGCAGGTGGCCCAACCATTCAAGCTACTAAAAAAAAGAGGTAAAGCGTGCACACCCGAGCCTTATATATATATATATATAAAACGCATATGACAAGTTGTCTGCCATTATTATTTTAGAAAAAAAAAACATAATTAAACATGTTGCTTGCTTAAGCATACAACATGTCGTCTACCTGTCATTACAGTGATGGCTAAAAAATCAAGGCAGACCCATTTCCCCCTTAAGAACCCATTAAAAAAAAAAGTTTGGATGTGTGTCTTAACTCATCTAAACTTTGATACGTGTCAAAGATTGAATCGGGTGTAATATTTTTCTTCTTAAATTTATTATACACCTAAATAAAAAAAAAATATATATTTTTAAAAAAGAAGTCCAACAAAAAAGCCAAGGTAGACAAAGCTGGTGGCCTAGCACATCCAAGCCACTAAAAAAAAGAGCCTAGGCGTGCACACATGGCCCTTGTATTTTTTTTTTAAAAGTAGATAACAAGTCGTCCGCTCTTACTATTTTAGAAAAAAAATAATTAGACAACACATTGCTCACTAAAGCAGACAATATCTCGTCTGTCTGCCCATATTCCGAACACCATATTGGTTGCTGGGAAATCAGGGTAGACCTATCCCCTCCGGTTTTGTAACTCATTTTAACCCAAAAAAATCTCATGGACACCCTAAAAACACATATAAATCAATTTATCAACCCGAGAGACCCAAAAAATAATCTCAAAACACAAAAAAAAAAAAAAAAAAAACCAAGATGAGCTTTCTTCCTTGACTTCAATCTATTTTTTTATATATATACTATTGAGATTTTAAAAAATCATCAACAAACTACCCTCTTTAAATGAAACTTGCGGACACCGAGATAAACTATTTTGGTAGCTAAAATATATGAAAATGATGACTTTATCTATATAAAAGAGGTGACAACATAAAATATTAGTTTAAATTACCGCCTTGAACGACTAATTTCTTGTTGAAAAAGACACCAATGTTGTCAACACAATGAGTTCGATTATATTATTTTTATAGATTTGAACGTATGAAATTAAAGTAATTTTATGCTCAAGAACTTTATCTTGAACATATTAAACAACACATCATATGACATATAAAGTTACATTATAAGTGCAATAGCACTTTGGAAAGCTTGGGATAAAAGGATAAAGGTTGAAGTTGTTGTTATGAAGAAAAATATAATCAACAAATTCCTAGATTTAGTATGGTATACTCAAGGATCGTAACAAGTCAAGGTCACCTTACTTGATACTTGTGCTAAAAATATGATTAAAAGTGAACCTTTATTGGTGGATGTAATTAGTGAAAAACTGTCATCATCTTAAAAAAAAAAAAATTATCATAAATATAAAAACAAGAAAATTATAGTTAAACATCTCGTATCGAGGATAAGACTAGAAAATAATAATAATTTACATGAAAAAAAAGTTATTTCTCATGTAGTTCATAAAATAAAATAAAAACTTGTTATGAAAAGAAAAGGTATCATTATTATTTATTTTTTAAAAAATATCATTATAATTATTTATTGAAAATAAAGTTTATTTTTAAATAAGTATATTTTTTTTTTAAAAAAAACAAGGAGTGCTGGGAGTTCATGGGTCTAGACCACCAAGCCGAGGAGCCCAACCCATAAAAACCACTCATGCCCTAGGCTCGGAAACAGGTGTGTTCAATAGCAGAGTTTAATTTTCATTTTCATTTTTTTTTAAAATTTTTTCTTCCCCAGTAGTTTAAAGTTTTAAACATTTCCATTTGTTAAAGTTTCTAGGCATTTCTTCAACCAGAAAACTGGAAAATGTGTTAATATCATACATTTTTTCATTTATAATAAAATGGTAAAATAAAAATTATATTCAAATTAACACAATTCCATGTAATCATGTACTAGAAGAAATAGTTAATGCATTAGTTTGTATGCAGTAGGCAATCAAACTTAAGTAGGGTAAAATATGTTTTTACTAAAATATATTAAAATAATATATATTTTAAATCATTTTAATTCAGCACAACACAATAATATAAAAATATAATTTTAAATAAAAAATAAAAATATATATTTTAATCAATCTATACTAGATATTGTTTGTTTTTATGTTTTAAAAATATTTTTTAAAAAAATTAATTTGTTTTTATTTCTAATTAATTTGAGTATCTCATGACCAAGCTCACCGCTTATGATCGAAATAGCTTGGATATAGTACAGTACTTGAAAAACTTGCCATCTACCCCCATTAACTTGTGGATGCAATGCCACGTAACATGTAGCTGCACAAGAAAGTAATGAAGTAATTGAGAGCCATGCTGACAAACAGAATAAACAAAACATTAGCACATTTATGCTGCAGTACGCACTCATTCTCTTGTTTCCGAACCTAGACAAGGAAAAACAAACATAACATTCATAACTTGAAGAATGATCAAAGTTTCCCCTTTCATACCATCACCTGGCATATGCTGTTGTAGTCAACATCACCACTTATTTCAATAAAAAAAAATGTCAAACAAAGAACTTTATGAAAAAAATATAAAAAATTAAAACATTTTGTTTGTTTTTGTGTTTTAAAAATATTGTTTTAAAAAATTATTATTTTTTAAATATTTTTTACTTTAAATTAATATTTTTTATTGTTTTCATAATATTTTGATACGTTGATATAAAAAATATTTTTTTAAAAATAAAAAATATTATTTTAATACATTTATAAGTAAAAATACTCTGAAAAACATCCACAATCACACTTCTAAATACCCGAGCCTGTTTAGAAATGCGGTTCAAACCGCATTCCCTCAAAATTTAAATATTTTTAATTAAAATTAATTTTTTAAATGTTTTTAAATAATTTAATATGTTGATGTTAAAATTAATTTTTTTAAAATAAAAAATTATAATTTTAATATATTTCTAAATAAAAAACACTTTAAAATAAAATATTAACTCTTTCATTAAATTCACGTGTTACACAAAATCGCGAAGCACAGAGCTCATATTAGCAAATCAAAATACACAAGAAATCAGTGGACTAACAAGGTCAATCAACCCTCCAAGAAGTAGAACATTACAGGCTGTAGAATTAACAGGCCTCTATTATTAACCTTCTTGATGTTTGGGTCAAACACTAAGCAGATAAAGCCCAAATCGTGGCCTAATAAGACATTAAAATACCAACTAGGGCTTCACAACACAACACGCGCTCCTCCTTTGAAACCCCTCTCTCCTTTTATCTTGAAAACCCCAACGGCCACGGATCCACCACCTCCCTCCCTCGGCTAGTGTCTTCTCTTCCAAACACCAAGGAGCAACCATGGTAAGGCCTAAAATCTATCTTCCATGCTTTCTATCTACTCGTTTTGTTTGGTGTATGAATGCCGCGGTTTCTCTGTAACATGGTTGTTTCGTGTGGATATAGGCAGATGTGGATACAGAGGTGGCTGCAGCAGGACAGCCAAAGAAGAGAACGTTTAAGAAGTTTAGCTTCAGGGGTGTTGACTTGGATGCTCTCCTTGACATGTCCACTGATGAGCTTGTCAAGCTCTTCAATGCCCGTGCTCGCAGAAGGTATTTCTTTTGTCAACACTTGCATTTATCTTTCCATGTTTATATATTAAGCACGTATTTACTATGTTTGTGAACGTGCGTTTTAGGTTCCAGAGGGGTCTGAAGAGGAAGCCCATGGCTCTCATTAAGAAGCTCCGCACGGCGGTAATTATTCATATACCTTTGACTTGGCTTATTTATCAGAGTCTGATTTTCTTAGATCCTGGTGTATAGGATTGTTTGGTCAGCTAAGCTCTTAACTGGATTGATGGGTTTGTTTGATAATTTTCGATTATTTCTGATATAAATTATAATCTAGTTTCTTTGTTGATGTTTGGAGCAGAAAAGGGAGGCCCCTGCTGGTGAGAAGCCTGAACCAGTCCGAACACACTTGCGTAACATGATCATTGTGCCTGAAATGATTGGAAGCATCATTGGAGTGTACAATGGCAAGACATTCAACCAGGTTGAGATCAAGCCTGAAATGATTGGGCATTATCTTGCTGAGTTCTCAATCTCATACAAGCCTGTTAAGCATGGTAGGCCCGGTATTGGTGCTACTCATTCATCTAGGTTCATTCCTCTTAAATGAGATGTTTTGCAGAGGCTTGGATACCCTAGTTCGTACCTATCTTTTGAAGACATCCGTGTTGATCAAAATTTTGCCCATTTAGTTCATTGATGCTGTCATTTTGTGCTCGATTTATATAATTTTCGAGAATCTCTCTTTCCCATGGGTTTGAAAGATGACTCAGGATGGCTAATTTTTATATTTAATGGTAGCTTAAACCTGTTTTTTGGATTTTCTGGTTGCACTTACCATATTGTTTTACTGATGTCTGGTTTGCGGCATGAATTCATTTTAGTTTTTCATGACCTCGCAATTTCATGGATGGATAAACCGAAAGTACAGATACGGGCCTTTTGGTTTCTGTAAGCTTCTGAGATTGGAATGTGCCTTTGCGGGCTATTTGACTTAATCGTAACATGGCTTTTCCTTATTTTTTAAAAATTATTTTTAATATTAACTAATTAAAATAATATGAAAAAATAAAAATAAATTAATTTGAAATAAAAAAATATTTTATTTATTACAAGAATAATTAAATTACAAGACTTTTATTTATTAAAGAGTCGAAACTAGAAAGAGTTGTTAAAATCTTGCCTAGGCTTAAGAGTCCGTTTGGCTAAGCATTCCTACCTGCGTTTATTGTGTAACAGTTATATTGAAGTGTTTGGTTATAAATCAGCCGTGATTTTTTATATGTGGGCCCTACTATTATCTGCGTTGCAAACGTTTTGTTGAAGCTGAAATTTCATGCTTCTCGCTGCGTTCCTGCCTCTCGCCTCTTGTTACTCCACTGTTACCATACCTGTGAGAGGCAGGAACGCAATATATATTTTTATATTGGGAATGCCTTTAACATGAGGGGTCCTCCATTTGATCAATTGCGCCGAGAATACACCATTGCCCACCCTTGAAAGTAGTTACAGACATATATGATGCACCCATAAGAAGAAGAAACATCACAAACCAAAAACCATTAATTGATGTGAAGAAGAAAAATCATGAAACAACAAATTAGCTTGAATCCAAAACGCTTTATAATTAGAATGCTACAACAGATGAACAGTGTAGCATGCTGTTTTGGTCGGACCGGTTCCGGCCAGATCGGGTCCAGTCCAAAGCTCAAAATATATTGAACCGGGTCCGACTCAGTAAAATAAAAAATAAAAAATATATTTTTTTTATTTTTTAATTATATTTTATTCGAAAAACTAGTATTTAACATTATTCAATGACACTACATAAATAAGACAGAGATCGCTTGATGACATATCATTTGTAAAATTTGATCGCAATCCTAATTTTGTTCTTGATTATATTTTACCTGATGTTATTACGTGCTTAAGAAACCAAAAAAATTGTAGTCCTTATCGGATGTATTTCATACGTGATGGAAATGTAGATAGTTTAATGAACCAATAAAAAATATTTTATATAAGGTATTATTTATTTCATGATGTAATAGTAATAATTAAATCCACAATATTTAAATTAAAAACCATTAATATTAATATATATTTTTTAAAATTATTTTATAACCTCAATTTCAAAATCATTCTTAACCAAACACATTAAACTATTTTTTCTTCAACCTCAATTTCAACTACAGTTTTAACCAAACACCTATTTTTTCAAACCAACTTCAACTAAAAATATTTTTTATAAAACAACTTTTTTTAAACCACAACCATAATCATTACCGCAATACCAAACACACTCTAAATTTGCGGCCTTGCGGGCTGGTCTGAGCTTCCGGCACCGAGCCGTCAATGATAGATACACTTATTTCCAGGCCAAATTATTTATTTTTCCAATCATGTCACTCATCGTTTCGATAATCGTATAATTACAAGCTTTTAGTCAATCAAAATTCAAACATAGACAATTGAACCATCGAGAAGCAGGCAGTGAAACTGTACAATCAAGCTGACTTGTATTCCTACCACTTTTTTTTTCTTCTAGCTTCAAAATATTGGGTCAACCTCCCCAGTTTTCTCCTGTCTAACCTTGCAGGAAACGGCGTGGAAGTTTCTTGTCAATATCTTGCCAGTGTTCGTTTCACGGCGTTTTCTATCTCAGCAGCGTCAATCTAGCAACATTCGAAACACGCAATCAGCATCCATAAAAGGTGATTAAAATACTAGACCAGTGCACGTTTTATCAGGCACTTGTTTTTAAATTCATAAGGCCAGCATCAGCAAGTGGAGAAAGTCAAGATTGACCCTTCCGTTCCATGGATGAGAAAATTGAGCAGTTTGTGGCCAAAGACGACCCACTCGGGTGTTTTTTGCTCGCCAGAAACAGACACAACGAAGTAAATTATTGATGGACCATGAAAAATGGTGTCTTTGTTTCCTACTCTCTCTACCAAGAGGTTAACCATAACTGCCGGAATTGACAATAACAAGCACAGGGATACCATGCATGATATGCTGCATCAAATCTTGCCTGAAGAAAAAGACCGTTGTTGGAAAGCAAGGGAGAGGAGGGGATTACCTCAGTTTCAATGTCCATTACCGCTACAAGTTGCTGATCAGAAATCTGAGATTGAATGCTTCTGGTTTTTGCTCCCAAGCTCTTCAAGCACTTGAGAACGTCCACCATAGGATCCACCCCAGATGTTGGATTGGCCACTTGAATTCTAATCTTTGTACTCTCCACATTTACAATTCCACTTCCTGCCAGTTTCTCTTCAATTTCACCATTTCTCCTCTCCAAAATCCTCTTGTATGTCTCCAGCTCTTGAATTCTCTTTGCTGCCACCTGCATAATCGAGTTCTTATCCTTCTGCAAATCAAGATCACACAAGAAAAAACACGGGTAAACTAACCATTTTAAATAATAACTAAAACTTTTGCAATGCACAAGAAAAGAAACACTAGTGATTAGTTAGTACTGCACTTCATTAGCGAACACTAACCTTGGTGCCAAGTGGCAACAAAGAATGCAGAGCCAAGTAACCATGCCTCTCCCTCTCTCTCCTCAATCTCTCGCTCATCATATGACGAGTACAGCGTTTGTTACCAGGCTCTTGAGCTCCAATATTTACTGGAAAACTTCTCCTCATGAATTCCACCATTCTTTTGTTCATGTTAGTAGGATGTGTCCCCTTAGAAGAGCTCTCACTTCCAGCCCCAGGTCTGCGTATATACGGCACAAAAGCACTTTGATTCACTGGACCAATCTCATTCCAGAAGCCCTCACCTTGCCACTCGTCTTGAAAGAAACCATCCATCTTCTGTCGTGTCCCTTGTCTTCCAGCCGGGAAGCTCAAATCTCAGCTTCCAACGGTTATAACTAACGGTCGTCTTAAACTGGATTTCGGGTTTTATATGCAGGGGTAATTGCAATACAGACACATTTAGCATGTGGTCAAATTTGTTGTTAATGTCCAGGCGACTTCTCTCGAGTCAATTAGAAACAGACTGCCAAAGGGGTGGCTGGCGCAGTCTCTCTTAGGAGTCATCTTTGTATCGCATGAAAAGTCAAATCAAGAAAATATGGATGGAGGCGATATCCAATCACATTAATCGTTGTTTCTAATAGAGCAATCTATTACGTGGCATTGTTCACGACCGCGCAACGCATAAATATTTCTCGGGCAGTGCTAGCTTATGAAATATTTTTTTGACACGTGTTAGTTTAAAATAAAGAGAAAACTCAGTCCAGGAGTAAAATAAGCCAGAAAAGACAGAGCTGTTGCGGACTTGCTGGGAATAATTCTTGTTGTCAACCATCACTGTTAGCTCACTTTGACCAGTTATGCACGAAGGGGCGACCATTCAAATCTCAAAACCAATAACAGAGCATTGACTGTTCCCATCCATAATAAGCACGAAAGATTTTATGGTTTTTAGAAAGTAATTAATGGCGCTGTATTAGTTATTTTTTAGGTTTTTTTTAAAAAATAAATATAATTAGGAGTGATACATTATAAACGGAGATATTGTTATTTTTTTTTTTTTATGGTTTATGAGTTTCATCTTCTCTCTCTCTTTTTTTATATATTTGTCTTTTTTTTTTTAAAAACAAGTCCAAAAAATATCTAATATGATATCTCAAATTTCTCTCCAGCACCATAACATTTTTTTGCTAAAGAGTAACAAACAACCATATTATTATTAAAAGAAACTAAAGGTCATGTAGCTTTATTATTGTACATATAGATTCATTAGCACTATGAATTAAAATAATTAAATAATGATTTTGCCCTTAAAAACATAGCACAAATAGTCTTGGAAGCATGGTATAATAGTTTTTTTGTTGTTTTTTGCACAGTAAAACGATAATTATATCTTTAGAGACAAAAATTAAAGTATTTTTTATTTAAGATGTACAGTAAAATAATAAAAAATACGTTGAATTAAAATTTCTTTGCATCGGGTCAAAGTTTTTGTTTTTTGTCTTTTTTTTAAATAATTGTCAGGTAGTAATTTAATATTTAGACATATATAAAATATTAATTAATTTAAAAAATCAGTTGCAAGTGGGAGTACCCACGCTCTTTAAACTGCATGTACAGCATCGTATGGCTGCCAAACTCTAGCTTCAACAATGACATTTTAATCCTCATGATGTTGTTTCTATTTCTGGATGTCGTTTCTATTTCTGGGTGGCGCTTCAGACCAAAAAAAAAATAAAAAAAATCAGATTTTACACCAGTGGCCATTTCTTTTCTTCCTCCCTTACTCTTCGGATTCAAAACCTTCCGCCGCAAATTTGCAAAACAGCCCTTTGAAATTTTTTTACCTGGTTCCCAATTTTAATCATTCTTGTCAAAGAAACAACTCTTCAATTTCATCTCCTAGGACATAATTGGCTAATTGACTAGCAAGTCTCGAGCTTCCACCTGTGACTTGTTCCATATACTGATGAAATTTAATCTGCCGCGTGAAAAATGGTAATTCAGCGGTAACAAAGTATAGTTCTTTTTTATTTTTTGCTGTTGACAAAATACAACAAAAGCTGAAGACACCAATTTACAGGCCAACAGACCGCAAATCCATCCATGGATGGGCGTATAGAAATGTTTTGTACACGGTGAGGTGCAGGTGGTCTGAGATCTTATAGGCATAAGGTAGCATTTTTCGAGCTAGGATGATGTTTATTTTCATTGGTAAATAAATATAAATCATCATCTCCTCCTCCTCCTCTCGCTGTGTAGCCGCTGACACACAAAATTTGCCAAGCTCATGCATGTCCATCACAAACCTCGAGTCCTTTCCTAGACAGTTAGTTTTGGACATCACATGGAAAATTTGTAAGGAGATTCTGAATCAAGGATATTATCTGTTTCAGAATCATCACCACCACCATCCCTTTCACTGTCATACGTCCCAAGAGATACCTCATCTCCGTAGTTGTCCTATTAAAGGGATAAAAAGACAAAAGGAAAGGTGTTAGAGCAAATTGGATTTAGCAGCCCGAACAACAGAAGAAACGGATGACACAAAAGTAAAGCTGTAAAAAAAGACCTCAGGTTCTGTTTCAGACTCTTGTATATGAACATTGTTAAGAAGATTCGTATCCAGATGGGCATTGTGAACTGTGCTGTCAGTTTCATCATCATAATCAACATCATTTTCACTGTTGTATGTCTCAAGATACGCTTCATCTCCTTCATCCTATAAAAGGCGATGAGAACGAAGAGTGTTAAACAGCAAATTTAACAGACAAGATGCAGACGTAGAAGATCAAATAAGCATATACCTCTGTATCATCCGCATCATCATCTGTCAGATAAGCAGAATCTAATCTGTCATACAACTCCTCATCTCCTTTGTCTTTGACAAAGCCCATTTGCTCCTACAAATGTCAGATTCGCAACAAATACAAATAAGATTGAACTGAAGAAGTGGAAGTAAAAGAGCAAGAGCTAAAACATAAAAGAAGCCTTACGATTTCAGATCTTATTTTCTCCACTTTAATTTCCAGAGCTGAAACATGATTCTGGAGAGCCTGTTCAGCAGTATAATCAGAACTGTCAGCCAAGGTGATTGATGTTTGCAAATCCCTCGGCTACTGAACTTTAAGATTTTGTATCCAAGAAGGGGATTGTTCATCATGGGAAGAATCAAGAAGGTAACCCGAATTTACTTCCCCCATGTCCAACCCATTTTTTCATTTGAAGCATTGATGTGCAGGGTAAAGTTCCCCAAAATACCCACCCAAATGCAGCAAGTATGGTGGCCTCATGGTACTAGGTTCAAGTCCTTATAAATGCATGTAGCCGCTGTTTGGAATCCATTGGTTGCTTATATACAAGCTCCTATTATCAATTGAAGGGGGGAGGCCACGTTGGGCATAGTCTTGGAAACCACACTAACTGTAGACCAGTCTTTTAATGAGCCTGATAACATGTATAGCTCAAAATGACTCGTTGAAGGTTTCAGGTTTGGGTTTCCAAAACATTGATGCATTCACAATTGTATGTAGGTGAGTAGTCTGCTCGCCGCTGGGAGGCCAGCAGAGCCATTAGGTAAGGCCCTCAAATTACAACGAGAGAGAATTTCAGCCTAAGGTGCTCAAAACTCAAAAGCAAGTTGCCCCTAGACAGGAGGGAAATGTGAGATACCACCTGCCATAGCATGAAGCACCTGAACCACTGCCAGGCAAATGGCTTTTTCAGGTTTAACTTCAAAGTTTTCATGGAATGGAACCTCACTAAAAAATGCAAAGCAAATGCAAGGGTTTTGACAAAAAATAAAATAATAATAATAATAAAATACAAATTTATAAATGATACCTCACTCCTTTGAATTTCTATTGAGCGGGCCAGAGCTTTCCTCTTTGTCAAGAGATTCTTTGGCCTCAACATGGAAGGGCGTTGATAATCCTTTCCTCGGTATACAATTATAGCATATCCTTTGGAGATTTTATCCACTGAAACCAAGACCCCCCCACTCTCAGCTTCAAGAGCCAGAGCAATTTTTTTAACCTGTTCAAAACTTTTAGCTTTCAAAATGATCTTAACCAGTTCACGGTACTTCCAGTGCAAATGCATGTTTTCCACTGTACCATCAAAAACTCCACGCCTACCTGAAGCAAGAGTTTTACTAACTTGTGAGTTGCACTCAATCAAAATCCATGATGGATTTATTACAAAGATAGTTTTGTTTTTACCCAAAAGTAAGAAAGCTTTCATCCTCAAACCAAGCTTGCGAAACATAAATCTCTCCTCATCAGTTATGCTTTCTGGGTCTGCCTGCCTTTCTGACGGCTTTAAAAACCCTTCCACCTTATTCAAGGCTCGTTCGGCTCTTCTTAACTTTCTTTGAGCCTGACAAACAAAACACCATTGAGTTCAAGCTGTGGAGATTTAGAACAAAAGACGTGACACCATGTGCTTGTAAGGCAATTGTACCATGTAGTGCATCATCTACATTTAACTAAATTACATACATAATATTTAGGGAAAGCAATTTATATTTAGTTCACCAACATGTTCAGATTTTAGTCACTGTATTTGTAAAGCCAACATGATAGTCCTCGAGATGCAAATTTTAGTGGGAGAGCAAGTGTTGTTGGTTTTAGAAAAACAAGGACTGGAGTTTAATCACACTAGAGCTTTAGGAGACTTAATACGTTACTCTTTCATAAATTAGCAAGGGAACCTAGCAAATCTCAAGCAAGAATTGCATGCAACACAAATTCATATAAATAATATAGTTAGGTAACAGAAAAATATTTCATGGGACATGGCAAGAAAATACCAAGTTTCAAGGAACTCACGAAAGCAAGCTTCTTTTCAAGCCTTCTGACAATGCTAGCATGCCTTGCTATTTCAGCTTCCCTTATAATTTTTTCCTTGTGACAATCATCTAACCTCTTTCCCCACTTTGCATCTGCATCTAAAGTTTCCTCAAGGCTGCCAGCAATTCCAGATTCCTCCATTATTTCATCACTTGGCATAACCAGGGCAGATGCTCTTAACCGTGCCTGTTCCTCTTCATCTTGTAGGGACTTCGCCAATCTCTCCCTTTCCAGCAATGCTTCAGTGACCGCTGGTGACAAAAAATCCTTTCCCCTATAGAACACCAAGAAATCCTTATTTCTAGATAGCAGCAGCCCCCCTGTCAATTTCTGTGCCAGCAACAACAATTACAAAGTCAACTATTCAATATGGCTAATCAAAAACTTAAGTGCAAGTGAGCAATCATTTTTCATCAATGTTTACAGTACCGTGCAATTGATGTTTTACTTGCAATATTTGATATGCTAGTTCAGGAACTAAAACAACAGTTTTCATTTTCATAATACTAGATTATTGCACTAAGAATACTATGCATAGATTCCAGTACAAAACAATAAAAATGCAAACGAGGAATGATCCATATCACCGACACTCAATAAAGCACCTGTAATGGCTCCATTGGTCATAAGATACTCAGATGAAATGCTTCAGGGGCTCGATGCACCCACAGAAGATTATCCATCTACTTTTGCAGTAATTAATCTACTATTCTAGCAACTTTCCTGGCACAGCGCTCTTATTGAATCCCCACAACCATGTTAGGGATGAGGGGTGAGAAATAGCATATGCTTGGTTACCTAGTATTCACATATGAATATGTACATAGACAAGAATGACAATTATTCTACAGTCTATACAAATTGAGTTCTATTACACAATTGCTAACTAATGGATGATGTTTACAGTACCATGCAATTGATGTTTTACTTATCAATATTTGATATGCTAGTTCAGGAACTAAAACTACATTTTTCATTTTCATAATACTCAGATTATTGCACTAAGAATACTATGCATAGATTCCAATACAAAACAATAAAAATGCAAATGAGGCAAGAATGACAATTATTCTATAGTCTATACAAATTGTGTTCTCTTACACAATTGCTAGCTAATGGATGAAGTTTGTGAGCAAAGTTCATGAGATCTGTAGCACTACCTTAATATCTTCAGCCATTCTTTCACTAGTAGTCAGCTGTACACCACGTTTAAGTGCAACCTTCACAATTGAACTCTTTTCCCATAATTTAATCATGGCCACAGCCAAGCCTTGGAGCTGCCTGCTTCTGCCTGGTTCAGGAAAATTGACACACAATCACTACAGGTTTTGAAGCTATAAACAGTATTTCTAATGAAAAATAACCTACCTAATGCAAAATGAGGAGGAAGGACCCTGGCAAGCCTTCGTAAGGACGTTGAATCTTGTCGTCCAAGAGTAGGTCTTACTCCATAAGGAAGTATCCTGAATGGAGGTTGGTAACCTGGAATAACACCAGGAAGCATATCTGCATCTACAGGTAGTGGATCAAGTCCTGGCCAATCTGTGTACCTGGGGCCCAGACCATCCAACAACTTGTCTACTTCTTCTTCATATTTTACATCCATCTGTGTTTCTGTCTCTTTTTGATTTGCAGCCTCCGCATTAATTTCTGTTTTTGGTCGAGGAGCATGTATTTCATTATCAGGAGAATTTTTGGATTGACTTCCAATAGTTATGCTAGTAGCTGCTGGTAAGGAATTAGAAGATGTTTCTTTCTTCTTGAATATCCTTTTTTTCCATTTCAATGCAGGATCCTCATAGCTCACACCTCTATATAAAGATACAGTAGCTCCTGACCTCCAAATCACCAAGCCCCCAGTTTTTTTCTGCACATATTATGATTTCAAGGAAATGAAAAGGAGAAAGAATAACAAAGAGTAGCATTCTTAAACCATGGATGAAATAATTATTCATCAAGATGCACCAGTAACAAATATCCATACATATCATTACTGTCTAATGAATATTGCATTCTGTTTCTTGAACTATGTAAGGTAAGATTGACAGCACATCATTGCATGATAAGTAAAGCAAAAGAGCGAATACATTGAAAATACAAGATGCAGAGAATAGTTATGAAAAAGATGAAAACAGTTCTAAATGCTATGCAACACCCTTTCCAAGGGACAATTGACTACTTCACTTGTGGTTGATTTCAAATCTAAGAAAATCTCAAGGGACCATCTGATTAAACATAATCATTCTTCGGCTAATGGGTGCCAGGGAATAATATATCCTCTCATAATCACCAGCCTGTCTCCTAAGTATTGTGGCTAGATACAGAAAGTACCTGGCTTCTTATTTGCTAAATGAGAACCTCGGGCCAAAGATTCTCTTCAAAAAGATCAGCTATCATCTAAAATCAATGTTTCACAAGTCCTGACTATGTTATATACAGACTTCATATATCTTGTTAATAACTTCCACTCTATTTGCTTCTAGCAAACCAGTGAACTGGGTGACCATTGCTGTTTCTTTTCTTGCCCATATGCGAGATTTAGAGCCAATGCACAAGAAAGGATGGCCTTATGCTCGTCGGTAGCCAGGCTCTAGCTAGTATCTTGTTTTGTTTTTCACATTTATCAAATACAGTTGGATTCCAATAATCTTTTCTTTTTATGAGCAATAATTTAATTCCAATTTATCAACCAAGAACACTTATAATCCCAATTTAACAACCAAGAATACTTAAAATTTCTATAAGCATGGTTTCTTTTGCTTGTGGTGTGTTGATTTACTTTACTTTTTTTCCTTCAATTAACATCCCATCACCAATGCAATAAACATACAAAATAAAGGAGTTCGCTAACCGCCTAGAATAGCGAACATAGCAAAGAATTCACATTCACACAGGTAAAAATAGATAACCAAATTCAGAGGCAGCATACCTCCAATATCTCGTGCATCCTCTTCATATTAAGTGCCGGTGCACCCTCAACTTTCACTCTCGCAATCTCTGAAGTCTTCCACTTGTCATGAATAGCATCAACTACTTCCTGAGTAACCCCCCTGCCCCCAACCCTAGTCTTGCTCTTCGTTCCATATGTCAAGTTCCTCAACCTCCTCAATTCAGATTCTGGCAGTGTCAGCTCTGCTAATGATGTCCTACTCTTACTCCTCGCCGTCCACTTCCCCTCATCCTCCTCCTTCTTTGGCTTCTCCCATGGAAACCTCACCTCCCCGTCACTCCTAAACACATCCTCTACTCCTAAAGGTGATTCCTTGGAAAACCCACCTCGTGCATTCGGCAGCATTCCTTCTTCTACATAAAATATATCCTCAACACTCCCTTTCTCTATCACTCTTTCTTGCATTCTCTCTTTATTCTCATTAACATCACCATCCATGTAACCATGTTTCTTCAATTTTTCCACTATTTTCTCCATTGTACTACCACTACCACTACTGTTACTGTTATTGTTTCGATAATCAAACACAGCCTGAGGGGGTCTTGGTAGGTTTTGCTTGTTGGGTTTATTCCAATTAAAAAACCAACTGGTGCCAGTAGATAAATTTAAGGTCTTGGATTTATCAGTGGGAAAAGCGGTCGGTTTTCTAGGTGGGTTTTTGTCAGTGATTGAACATGCATAACCAGAGTGTGATCTGAGAGGAAAAGATGAACTGTACCTGAAGAAATGGAGAGGAGTGCCATGGAATTTCGAGAAGGAGCTTTGAAAAGAATCAATGTATAATTGACGACTAGGCACTAAAGCCATTGTTATTATTATCACAGTGCATACGTGAATAAAGTGTGGAAGCAAGTGAGCTAATTTATAAGCCCAGATGAAGAAATTGTATGATTTTTTGTGGGGTTTAACGGCCACAGACTGCAAATGGATGCTGCCTGTCTTGGATTGTTTTGTTATCCATCCATGGCGGGTTAATAATATCTGCGGTCAGTTTGGTTGCATAAAGAATTGATGCTCCAATTCCGGCTAGGAGTTTCGCTATACCAGCTATGGAATTCCTCATCCAAATTAACCTTCTTTTCTTTTTAGTTTAATTTTCTTTTAATATAAATATTTCATTTAACTTCCTCATCTTAACTAATTCCATAAATTTTAAAGTTAATAATTATATAAATTTTTAATAATTTTATAATTTATAAAAATTAAACTAATAATTAATTAAATTATAATCTCATGATTATAAAAGATTTTTTTCTTAGTTTTTTTAGAAAATAAAACTTTAATTAATAATATTTTGTTTTTTAATAATTATAACAAGAATTTTCTTGATGAGACGAAAATTCATTGGATTTAATATTTTCCTTCTGTTAAAGATTAAAGGTTACTGCTCTTAATTGAAAAAAAACTTTTTTAGATTGTTAAAAGAAATCATTGCTAAAAAATATTAATAATATTTAATTTACTTTTAATAGGTAATTTAATTTTGATAATTCTCTCACAAGATTAAGGTTAACGATTGCCAGATTTAAAAAGTTAATCTTGCTTTATTTTTTTTTTTTAATTTTACGAGTTTAAAATTTTGGGTCAGCAATCAATGGGAAAGGGTGTCTTGTTTCGATTTATTTTTTTAAAAAATAATTTTGATTAATACATAATTTTTTTTTTATCCATTTTAATTGTGTAAATATTTTTTATTTAAAAACACATTAAAATATATTTCTAGTTTTTTATTTTTAATATTATTATATTAAAATCATCAAAACATACTAAAAAAATAATTTAATACTTTTTAAAAGTAAATATATTATTAAAAAATATTCAAAAATAAAAGTTACCCAAATCCAAATAAGGTAGTAATGAGGAGGATAATCCTATTATCAAATAAAAAACCTGTTTGGAAACACGGTTAAAATTATATTTTTAAAAATTATATTTTATTTTTTTACTAAAATTTAATATAATTTATATATTTTAAATCGTTTTGATATGTTGATGTTAAAAATAATTTTTAAAAAATAATAAAAAATTATTAACATGTATTTTGATATAAAAAATTATTTAAAAAATAATTGATACCACAGCTAATTATATATATATATATATATATACACCCCAAACAGCCCTGTGTTGGATTACATAGACAGTATGACACCTGCCAAACGGACCCCGCCTCACGTCCTCACAAAGCTTGCATTTTTATCTACTGCACAATTCACACGCAGTTTTATTAACAATAAGCAGAGAGACAGGGATACAAGAGAAGCAGAAGCTAAATACTACTCCATAGCGTAGCGTTTTCGAAATTCAAAAGGCCAAAGCTAAGGTTCCTTCGCTTACTTCACTTCAATTTGTTTTTTTCTGCATTAAATTCCTGCTTTTCGTGACTCTCTTTTCTTAGCCTGATCTGATCTGATCTGGGTTAAATTTGAAATCGGGTTTTCTTTCTGTACTAATAACAGCGAGTTATTAACAACTGATAATGGTGGGATTTTTACTTATGAGTTGGTGGGATTTTGTTTTGCTAGAAAACCAAGTAGGCTGTTTTCATGTCGGTTTAGTTAAAGGCCTGCAAAAATTTACATTGCTCATTGCGGTAAGAATCTATGTAGCATCACCTTATTTGGTGATATATTTACTGCCCTTGTAATTATCCTCGGTGATAAAGGATTCTTTTTTCCTCTAAATTACCGTCGTAGATGAACATGTTCTGGTTTGAACTCTGTTTCAAATTCAAATCACTGCAACATTTTCAGTTAATTTCTTACTGTTGTTAGGCTGTTGATTAAGATAGGCGTGTGTGGATTCGTAGGCATATTTGAATCTTGTTGGGTCACAAGTCAAGGTGTAACCGGAGATGGAGGGTTAGGTCATTTGGAAGAAGGGTTTTATTTGATTTTACTTGCATCTAGACAAACTTAGATCATGTGCTTCAATGATGTATAAACAACTGTGGAAAAATCAAACTGTGCTATGATGACTAGTAATAAGATCTGCTTTTCTTGATGAATATGTTGACAGTTATTTGAGAAGAGTTAGAATTAGCAGACCCTTTTAATGCAGGGGAAGACTAGAATTCGATGCTCAAAGCATCAGCATATTGCCAATGGCCATCAGGGTCAATGGATTTGAATAAAACTTCAAAATGGGACTCACTTGATTTAAATCCAGTGGCCTAATGTCCACCAGCATTATATTGATGCTCAAAGCATCAGCATTGTAGCAACGCCCATTGCTGCAAGCTGAAACCTGACCCAGTTTATTCTTCTATGTTTTCCAAGTTCCAACCAGTGATGACCTAATAGTTGGCTGTAACTATGTTGTCCTGTGGTTACTCTCTTTTTTGTCCAATAAAAGTAGCTATGTACTTATAGTTTAGCAATCACTTCTTGTATCATATTATAGTTTTAAACTTCCTAATCTCACTCATTAGATTATTTGGATCAGGTTTTGTTTTGAAAACTTGGTTCACTGTTATTCCCTGTTTAACTACTTGATGCATTTCCAGAGTAAACTGGTTGTTCGATTGTTCAAGGACTTCCTTGTTATTCTGTTTATTGGAGTTATTTTGGAGTAGATCACTGGTATGTTTGGTGAAGTGGAAGTGTGCAGTACTGTCAGAATCATTGCTGAAAACTTGGACAGAAATGGATTGGTTTCACAGAGGTCTATAGTAACACACCTGTTGAAGGACTTATTGAGCATGAAGGCCAGCAAGGATCATGGTTACTTTCTTGCCGTAACTAATTTGAAGAGCATAGGCAAAGGGGAAGTGGTGAACAAGTCTGGCGATGTGTTGTTCAATGTAGAGTTTAAATGTCGAACCTTCATGCCTATGAAAGGAGAAATTTTGCAGGGGGTTGTTCATCGCACATTTAGACATGGAGTCCTATTGAGATGCGGACCTGTCAAGTATATCTTCCTCTCAGCTAGGAAAATGCCAAATTACCAATATACTTCGGAGGAAAATCCAGTCTTCTTGAACGATGAGCTTGCGAGGATAGAAAATAATGTGCTAGTCCGTTTCTCTGTGCTTGACGTGAGATGGATAGAGAAAATGTGGGATATGAGAAGGGATTTCATGATGCTTGCAAGTCTAGTAGGTGATTCCCTCGGACCAATTTCATTATGTGGATCTGATGAGTTAGACTTATAGATGTTTAGATCAGCATTACTGTTCTGCTTGTGCACAAAATTTGGACTGCTTGTCTGTGCTGTGAGCATGAATTTGAAAGTGTAAACTGTCTTTTAACATCGTGGAAAATTTATGAAGCATTTTACTTGAGTAGATGGCATGCAGGCGCTACAAGGATCAATCTTGGATGACATGGATGTCAAAGTCGTGGAATCAGTTGTGGTATTATGGTGCAAACATGGATATGTTATTTCAAAAGAATACTCGAAGATCAACCCATTCCCCTTATCAGAATTCAATGTTTTTTGGCGGTAGAAATCTCGCACGTTCATGTGAAGTAAAAAGATTGTAAAATAAATTTATTTTTTTATCAAAATTCATCCAAATTTTTTTTTTTAAAAAAAACCTCAGATCATAGGCTGATGATGGTGTAAAAGGTTTATTCTCATCCTTAGATTTTTCGAACTTTATATGTAAGGGATTTTATTTATGTAAATCATTAAGCCAAAGTGAGAATGAAAAAAACAAAAAAAAACTCGAAACAAGAATGCAAACTTAAGTTTCATTTTCAAGGCGCACTGCCCTCTCCCTTGTATAGTCCTGACCTTACCTTACGCTCGGAGGCATCCATCTCAGCTATGGCCTGACTCGTAAGCGTTCTGAAATTCTATGCTAAAGACACGACCCTGGCCCGACCTTAGTCCTGGTCCTTCCTCGATCCCTAGATGTCTCAGGCTAGACAATCCACAGACTTGACCATCGAAAGTCCGGACTCAATCCTTAGGTGTCCTATCCTCCACCCCTACACCTAGACTCCATCCCGACCCAAGCCCCTGCATCTCAAACTCGACCGTAGGTGCTCCGAACCCAACCTAGGCCCGATGTTGTGCATCTTGGGTTCGGTGATGCATGTACATTCCCTAACGTCAAAAATAATTTTTCACATGTTTTTTTTCTTCTAATTTTAAAAAATAAAAACACAGAACATAGAAAGAAAATATGATCTCAAACAGCACCTAATCGTATTTACTGTGATTTTTTATTTTGATAAATGTGTCGTTTTAATAATTACTCTACCTCAAAAACTTACTTTATCATTTGCTAGTAGTAAAATCATCGTCACCAAAATGCGATAAAGAGCTTCGCAGGTTGACGTGGCCTGAAGCAACTGGATGCAAATTCTCCGTCACCATAACTACATAAGAGACGTTTGTATAGGATCCAGACAGTCGCTGCGCAAACCAGAAAAAAGGGTCATTCACACATCTACCAGGGCACGCACCAGTGCCAACTGAGGTCTTGTGAACTGGGAAGAGAAAGAACCGAGGAGGAGAACGCGTCACAACTCGGTAAGTCAACAACAACAAGGGCTCTCTTTTATCATCTAGGACGAGTTCAGGTTCTCCATTATTGAAACCCTTTTGATGTTCGTCTATTTTGATGCGCTCATTACGCGAAAGTTAGTGTTTTTTTCTATTTTCCCGCATTTAGTAAAGGTTTTGTCTTTGTTTCATATGGGAGCATGCTATTTTACAATTCTGTAAAATTTTTCTTTGTTGTCAGTAGTTACTTTTTTTCATTAAGGATATTTGGTTAAAGCCAGGTTTATGGGTATGTTTTGTTTTTGTCATATCTGTTTTTCTTCAACACGAGAGAAGTCAAGAAGGCAAGAAATGTTAAGAGATTATTTTGGACTTTTTTAACTATGAAAATGTTGTATTAAAGTGAATGAAGATGAGTTAAAGAGGCTATTAATCAAATTTCTGTGCTTTCTTATTTAAAATACTATGTTATTGTCTGGTTGAAAGGGACTGATGAGTGCATTGAATTATTTAATTATGCTTTACCTGGAAGAGGAGAGGACTCTAAATACCTGTTGTTATGTAAATGCGTAAATGAATGGAGTTATTTGGTTTCAGGAATACGTACAATTTTCTTTTGATATTATACAATGCTGGGCCCTTGTAAATCAGAAAATAGGAATGTGTGTCTATAAAACTTAATTAACATGTGGTTCATCATTGTGCATTTTGTTTGGACACCGCAAAAACACAAGTTACAGACCTAATTTGGGTTTAGATTGAAAGTATAGATTTAAAATGGAGTCACACGTAAGGCTATGCCAGGGTTACCATGTGTAAATGATTTTGAAACCCTTCACCAGTTTTTGGGGGTGCTAGCAAAGACTCTTGCACATAAACAATAACCATAATACCTGTATGAAACAATTGAAACATATGATGATTCAACCATTACTTTGAAGTACTTTTAGTTGAGTGATAGAAAGTTTAGCTCTTATCGGAGCTAAGACATGGTTGGGTTGAGTTGCATAGAAGAACTGCAAATACCTTTGTTGACTAGGTAGAGGCAATTGACGCTCTAGTCTGATGTAGGAGAACTTGCTGTAGTTAAGACTTATATATAATTTTCTGCAAGACTACTAGACAACCATCTATATTTTCTGGTCCTTTGATTGGTGCAGTGGTTTCTTCTTGTTGTTGTTTCATACTCCAAGCATATGCATACTTGAAATACAAAAACTTAAAATAAGCTTAGGGTTATTGCAATATGTTGATCCCTCCCTACTCTTTCGAACTTTATCCTTACTTTCAGTACTTTCTCTCCTTTGTTTTACTTTTACCATAAAATCAAGGAGTTGAAATTTATTCTCCTCTTCACTGCAAGGCAATATAGTTGACATGGATGGAAAACTTCCCCTCTGAAACCTTGGGGATGTTTGATCATGTGAGCAAAGGTTGAGATAGTTAATGGCTGCATGATTTAAAGTCTGCCTATGGGCTCTGTGGGCTAAAATGTTGTTTAATTCAACTTCATCCACTGCATGCCTTTCTGGATGTTGAGCGCAAGAGGGCCCCAAGTTCCAACTGCATTTTTAAGTTTTGGGCTTAACAATTCTGCTGCTGTCTTTTGCAGTTTCTGTTCTGGTTCATATTTTCTCCCAAGTCGGCTGACTAGTAACATGTGTATAGATTTCTTTAAAAATTTCTTTTAGTTAATAATAGTATCTGTGCAAACCCTGGGGGACCAAAATAATGCACGGGGCTACCTAGTTAATTCAAGAGGTAGTGTGTTTTGCTTTGTGGTTTGGTTTGCAATAGTCTGTCTGCTAGGAGTCTCTTCATAAAGCTATGCTCTCGGTTTCTTCTTTCCATTATTGTTTGTTAGCATATCTAAAGCATTTTAGGTGGTGCCACTTAAGTTTGGTAAAACGTGACAAATTATCCTCAAATAGCGGTAGTTGACTAACTGGTCCTTAATGTATTCTCGGTAATTTGCACCTCAGGAGTCCTTTCTGTATAGCTGATTATTCTTGGTAAAGCTCCGAAACCAGAACTGAGATTGATTTATTTCTTACCTTTTGGTTTATGACAGGTGAAAAAACTGGAAAAGGAAAAACGATGTTTCTCAAAGTGCAGTTGCCCTGGAATGTCATAATACCTGCTGAGAACCTGGATGCCAAAGGACTAATGCTCCAAAGGTCAATTGTTGTCTGCCTTTTAGATGACTTTGCTAAAAAACGGGCCACCAAAGATCTCGGATACTATCTTGCTGTCTCAACTTTGGAGAGCATAGGGGAGGGAAAAGTCAGGCAGCAGACAGGGGATGTGCTATTTCCTGTTGTATTCAGTGGTATCACCTTCAAGATTTTCAAGGGGGAGATCTTAGAGGGGGTTGTTCACAAGGTGCTCAAGCATGGGGTTCTCTTGAGATGTGGGCCAATTGAGAATATCTATCTCTCTAGTATGAAAATGCTAGATTACCGCTATGTGCCTGGAGAAAATCCAGTTTTCTTGAATGACAAGACGTCAAAGATTGAAAAAGATGTGGTGGTTCGTTTTGTTGTGCTTGGAACAAAATGGTTAGAGGCAGAAAGGGAATTCCAGGCTCTGGTCAGTTTAGAGGGTGATTATCTTGGGCCGGTGTCTTAAAGTTCTACCTTGCACTCAGCTGGAGTATCATATCTTCTGAAATTTTCTTATCAAATTAGTTTAACTGCCAGCTTGTTGGTTGTTTCTGTAGTATTGTATATCCTTGTGCCACTCTACTCCTTTTTGTGACTGTTGTCTTGGAGTTCTTGCAACTTCAGTGATTGCTAGACTATATGTTTAGCAACTTGATGTTTCCTTCTGTGTGCAGATGTTGACAAATAGTATAATTGATTCGAGGACATCTCATCTTTTGTTGATGTGTTTGTGTACCAATTCTCTAGCTTTTATATTGTTTTGAGCTCATGTTTTGCGAGGGAAAGTTGAGAACCGAAACTCAGTAGTTGGTGATGCGCAGGTGGTCAACGATATTCTATACTTCTGTGAAGTTTAAAACCTAGCCTCAGCTATATTGGCTCAATTTCCCTTCAATCTACTTCTCTCAAATATTTTCTGAGCTTACTCCAGTCACAACCAGAGTAAGCAAATATTTGTCCGGGAGTCTTCCTGCCCATTGAACACAATTGGTAGCGCGTGCACATTCAAAATGCATCCGTGTTGCTGCAGAGCTCTCATGTTACACAATGCGGAGTAGAATTTCTAACATGACCCACAAATGTGGAATTATGCCGCGGCTGATTGCCCTCTTGCTGCAATGTGCAACTTCTTTGATTGACTATACTTTAAACTTTAAAGTTGTTTGGTTGAATATTTCATTATAGTGTTGGAGCCTGGTTTATGGTTCCACAACTCGGAAACTTTGCCAGTAAAATTTGGCAATGAATCTTCAAGTGTAATCTAGTTTCAACAAGAACAATTCATTCAAAAGACGGGATAATAGTATCCAGGACATGATCAAAATCAAAAACCTCAAGGTTGATGTATCATGTTTGTATTTATGAATCTCTCTTCTGACCTGCAGATTTACCCATTTCATAGCCTCATTATTGCCAGGAAAGCAGAAACCGATTACTTTTCCCACCACTGCACACGCCACAAGCATCCCCCATTTGATACCTTGAAAAACAATTAATCGGGTTACTTCAGAATCTATATCAAATTTGTCAGGGGCTAACCCCAGATCCTGCTTCGGAAAGAAGTGCCGTCCTACTCATTATGAGAACTCCACATTGTTTTTCCACGCCGGTGTCAAAATTTTGGCGTACCGTGTTCCTGTTAACCAAACAACAATGCAGCACCCGCTAAATCTAAAACAAGGGAAATTCGTAGGGAGGCGATTTTGTGGAAAAGAGCTGGGTAAAGGGTGGCTACATATAAATTAGCTAAATATTATCATCATTATAAATCAGCAAATCCTCTATAACATCATTAAGGTAAATTTGGAGCATACATTAAATGCAGACCATTAAGTGAAAAAAAGGAATTCATTACGAGAATTGAGGATAAGGAACTTCCTACAGACGAGTCAAATAATGATCCCTCCAGATTATTCCAAAAACCCTCTCAAAAGCTCCAATCTCATAAATACAGCTCATGGTCTTGCATTTGTAAAACCATCATAGAAATAACTGATATCTAAACAAGGAATAGATTACGCGTACCTTTACATTCTATAATCCAAACATAATCATACAGCTTATTTATCAAAAGGGGAAAAAAACAACAATGCAAAATAAAAAGTTCACAATATATCATTGCTCTATTCATTTTGCAACTGAATAAAGCACCCTCTCGAACAGGTAAATGGAAGATAAAAGCAAAAACTATATTTCTATGTGTTTGTGTAATGCAGAAGTTGCAACTAAGAGCCATTGTTCCAAGTGCTCACAATAACCATTAAGATCACACTTTTTGCTTGAAAGAAAACAGTATATCAAGAACATGACATGCTTTGATGAAAATCCAACACATAAACACATAAGCAGTTCCACTGTACCTCTCCTCCTCGCCTACAATAGTTCAAAGAATGAAACGTGATCCATGTAAGAGGGAATGAGGTATAACACCCCTTGGTTCAAAATAAACAAACGGACAGGTTACATTGCTCCACTAAAAACTTTATTCTACTCAAAATGAAGTACTAATCATTTTCAACAAAACGTTCAAGAAAGTTCTGACCACTAAATGAAGAAAAGAAAAGAAAAAAAGCAATGGAATTAAGCAGCAACAGAAGCCTTCTTCTTCCCTTTCTTGTTTTCATGTGACTTATCATCTCCCTTTATCATTCTTGAGAGTATATCAGCCTGTTTTGTGTTTCCCTCCTGGTTAAGACTCTTAATCAAATCCTCATAGCTCCTCCAACTAGTGACTCCTCCTTTCTCCATAATTTTACACAAAATTGAATATGCATTGAGAGTCTTCCCTGCTGCTAAGAGAGCATCCAACACTTTATCATAGCTTTTAAAGTCTATGTCACAGTCCCTCTGCAATCCAAAATCTAACAACTTAAGAGCAGCAATGGTCTTGCCCTTCTCAGAAAGAATGGACAGAAGACTATCAAAATTGACATTACACTGACTACTCATGAGGAGATCAATGCGTCCAAGGGCTTCCTCTTCATGACCTCTCATGAGAAGAGCTTCCAAAATCTTAGCAACCAAGTCCATGTTCTCCTTCACCCCCTTCTCCACCATACTTTTCATCACACGACTTGCAGTTTGAACCCTACCATCTTCATACAAACTCTCCATCACTGACCTGAATACTGATGAATCTGGAAGGTGTCCATCTTCAATCATACTATCCAAAGCTGTTTTAGCATCAGCTGGCTCACCTTTCCTCAAGTAGCTCTCGATAAGCAACCTGTAAGCATCAGCATCTCGGGGGATTCCTTTCCTACCCATGATCTTTAGAATTTCAAAAGCAGAATCAGGAGTTCCTTCCTTTGCATGCCCACAGATCAAATTATTAAAGGCAAGAGGATCCTCAACACCCTTTTTCAACAGCTGCCGGAATAAGATTTCTGCTTTTCCAGTCTGTCCATGGCTGCACAAATACTGAATAACTGGGTTATAAGCACCAGACTCCATTTCCAAAGTACTCTGTGGCCTTAAAATAATATCATTCTCAATGAGCTTATCCACAAACTTCACTGCCTGATCGTACTCCTCAGCCTTGCAGAAATTCTCTATCAAGACGCCATAATGTCCAGCTTCTGATGGAATGCTCAACTTAATCATTCCATCAAGCACATCCGCAGCCGCTTTCAAATCCCCAGCCTTGCACTGGCTGTTCAACAACTTCAGGAAGATCGAATTATCCTTGGGTGCAATGCGTCTCCTCACCATTTCTTTCAAAATATCCTTAGCCTCAGTCATTTTCCCAGCATCACAAAGATCTGGCAACAAAGTCGTATACGTCACATTATTAGGCTTAATACCAACCGACTTCATCTCTTCAAGCAACCTCAACCCATCATTAATTCTATCCACTGCAAAATACCCTTTAATCATGGTCGTATAACTTATCACAGTAGGTGCAATATCCTTTGCCTTCATCTCAGCAAACAACTTCTCAGCCTCCTCCATCCTCTTAAGCCTATAATATCCATTAATCATCGTATTATAAGTAACCACATCCGGAGATATCCCTCTAACCTTCATATCTTCATAAAACCTGACTGCAGTTCGCAACCTCATTGACAAAAAGAAGCCCCATATCAACACATTATAAGTATGCCTAGTCGGCCCAATCCCTTCATCTATCATCTTATTAAAAAACCTTTTGGCCATCATATACCTCCCTTTCCTCACAATAACCTTAAACAAAGCATCATAACTCTTAACACTCCTCTCCACACCCAATTCTTTCATTTTAGAAAACATCTTAACAGATTCTTGAACTATCCCAGCCTTACCATAACTATCGATTAACAAAACAAACATATCCTCATCTAATTCAAAACCCTTCTTAGGCATATCTTCTAAAACAATACAACGGGCGTGATTAAGCATAGAATATCTACCCAAAATCTGGATAATCTTCATGTGGGTTTCGCGGTCGTGTTGAATTAAACCCGCCCGCTCAACCCACCTGAAGAATTGGAGCGCGTGATCGGGCTTTCGAGCTCCGTGCAAAACATTATAAACTAAAGAATGATCGAATTCGGGCACTAGAGCTCGAATCGAATTCTGCAACCGGGTCGTCCAGTCCCGATTAGCCATCATTCTACAAATTATATCCTCTAGTTTTTCAGGGCTTCGATGCTGCTGCTTAGCTCTCGGGATTCTCTGGCATTGTTTCTCTTGAGCCACATTTGGGGTTTCGGTTTTTGGGTCAGGTTTCGGGCCTGGAGATGCGGTTGTTTCTGGGTTAGGGAAGATAGGATCTTCACCTGGAGCTGGAATTGAAGTGCAGAAATGGAGGTAGGGTGTGAGTGAGATTTGACAAACCCTAGGTTTTAACTGAAATGGTTTAGTAAAAGCGATATGGTACCCCATTTTTCTTGTGGGAAATGGTGAAATACGGGAAGAGGTCTAAACAACTACTTTATGTTCTTTCCTGGGAGCTGTTAGAGTAAGAGAAGGGGGAGGGTTACAGGGATGCTACACTGTCACTAGGGTTTAAGGGAGGCGAAGCAATAGTTTGTGGGTTTATTCAAATTAATTCCTCAGGTTTAAGTGATTTCACAACCAACTCCTTAAGCTTTTGCTCCCTCAAGTTTAGTTGATTTCACAACCAACTCCTTAAGCTTTTGTTTTCCCATTAATCTCCTCATAGCAGTGCCACCTTCAAAGTTCCACCAAAATCTATTAATTTTCCTTGGGGTAAACAATAGGGGCAAGGCTCTAAAATAAGCTTTGACTTGAATGAAAAATGGATTGTTTTCGGGAATACTACGAAGATATTTTATTATTATTATTATTATAAAGGCATTACTTTGGGTGAAAATATCTTTTCTATGAGAGCCTAGAAAAAAGAGATAGTCTAATTATGTTATAAAGGAATTTTTAAAATCTTAATTAAATGATGACGCGACCTCTATCGGGAATATTATTCAGTAATTTCATTGTGTATAATTTTTATAATATGATTTTTATAAATTTAATTTTTATTAGTCATATCAAATTGATCTTTCTCATGTTTAGAACTTTTGAAGCTTGTTTAGTATTTTAATAATGAATAGTGATTATTTTTTAAAGTATTTTTTAATTATAAATATATTTAAATTATATATATATATTATTTTTTTTTAAAAAAAATTATTATTAATATTAATACATCAAAACATTTAGAAATATATATATAAATTAATTTTTTAAAAAAAAAAATTCAAACAAACGGGGTAATGATCTATTGCACATGCGGTTGTCTTTTTATTATATGGTAGAAATGCAACCATCATAGCGCTCATGGCCAAAAAGGTTAGAGCAGCTGCGAAAGCAATCTTCCAGATACCTTGTGTGGGATCTTCCATCACTGTCAAAGAAAGATGCAAAAATACAGCAGAACTTGGGAGAACCATGGCTATGGTGCCCGGCTGCCCGCTATAACAAATGCCTGGAAAGCTGCCTTTTTTGTTAGGATTGCGGAACCTGGATTAGGGCCTTCGTCGCCTCTGTAACCCCTAGACAACGTGAAAGCTGCAGAAAACTTTGCGGTTGATATGAGCGTGGCTCCTATCAAATTAGTAACTCTTGCTTTCTGAATATCTGTCATCAATTTCATCATTTACTTCTTGTCACCATCCTTCTTATTGTAATGTCCTTCATCTATTTCTTTTCCATGGCTATAATTTCCGTGTTGATGGTTTCCTCTTCCTTCTCAGCATGTCCATCCAGCTTGATAACCTTTGCAAACTTGATCCAAGACCGGCCCTGTTGAATAATCCCTATCTGCAGGACAGCATATGAATAACTTTAAGCGCAGCAAAAGAAATTGAAAAACAATTGTTGTTCAGTACTCTTGAGTTGTTGAAATGTCTAGTAATCTGCGCTCCGTAAGTTGCGCAGGCTTACCCTGGCATTTAGTAAATTACTATCATTTGCTCCAACATTATCCTGGACGTTCAGATTTTCCTTCTTGATTGCCATTTTATCCACCCTACTGTTCTTTAACAAAGTTGTATCTTCACACAGGGATGCGGCAAGACAATGGAGAGGCGTGTTCCCCTGGTATTCTTCTGATTTAAAAGGGTGCTGAGCCATAGATTTTTATGGAGATACTCCTCTGCCTCCGGCTCTCCACGGCAAAGTTGAGGGACATTCCAACTTTTCTGGCCAACCAGTTCACAGCAATCTGGGCAGCGTGATATGAGCTCTCTCACCACGAGTACATGGCCTCGGCCTGCTGTAGTATGAAGAGCTGTCTTTTTCCCTTCTTGTCACCGATGTAAGCAGCAAATTTATCGCATTCCACTAACAATTTCAAAATTGAAATATAACCCAAGTGTGCAGTATAATGAAGGGGAAGCCGTCTGCTTCTTTGGTCAAACCTAGTTTTTTCTCTAGAATTATCCTTGTCACTTCTACAGCAAAATTGAAAAAGAAACCGACTAATGGATAATAAGAAAAGGAATGGTATGTACCTTCACTTCTGAAAGTTATATATGGATTCATTTACCCTTTTATGCATGCATTATTTAGGGAATTTCGACAAGCATGATTACCTATTCCAAGTAGTCTTTGGATTTCTTAAAAAAACATATGATATTAATGTGCTTTTATCTTAAACAAGTGTCACAATATAATCTTGATTGAACAACAGCTTCTTCTGGATTTATTATACAAAATAATGCCCCTATTAATTAGCCAAAGACAACGGAAAATACTCCACCTTAATCATTGTAATACACTGCTGCATGCAAAGCTGTTCTGCCATCGGGGCCCTGATAAGTGGCTGCTGTGCAAGTTCCTAATATTTGAGCCACCATGTTTTTGAATCCCCTCTCTAAAGCCATGTAGAGTGGAGTCTCACCGGCATCATTTTCAGCATACTCAAAATCAGGGTCATCTTTGGTCGATTTGCTCACCACTGCAATATGATCATGCCGCTCTGCCCCGTGCAAGGCTGTGTCGTTCTGGTAGTCATTCTTAGCACCTGTCTTGCTTCTCCGTACTCCTTTCAAAGTCTTCGATTAGCTTTTGCACTTGCAACAAGGAATTATACTATTATATGGTGCCCATATCTAGCTGCAATGTGCTAAGGAGTTTCGCCGTTGGAATTTGTCTGCAATAACAGGGACGGACACTTTTCAAGAATAACCATGAGAAATTGGGATGACTTTGTTTTGGCAGATGGGGGAGGGACATTGCTATCTCCTCGCTGCAGCTTTTGTGGTACTGATGAAAACCATGCTCTACTGATCTCGGGGACTCTATTGATTGGTTCATATATCTTCTCAGATAAGGCTGTGATGTAAATATGGAGAACTGTGTTTCTGTTTGGGGTCACTAGGCATTGCAGTTGATTTGTATATTCCAGAAAGGTTTCAGTTTCACCCTCTGCAGCCGCCTTAGATAGTTCAGAGTCGATGCACGTAAGAACATGAGTTTGGTCTGCTTTGCTTGTTTCACCACGAATGGAGCATACATTTTCCTCCATCTGGATCAGTTTAGGATCCACCTGCACTTCCTATCTTTGGTTAGGTTGTTGCTACTACTTTCCCCAAATGCTGCAATCTGAATTTAAGTAGACATGTATAATTGCTCTCGCAGCTCTTTCATATATCATACGAAGCACTCTTTCCACATAGGAAGTCATTGGCATGGTACTGTGAGCATTAGCAAAACATATCAGTGGTGTTCTTTTCAATTGAATCATTGATGATGTCGTCATAGAGGAAGACAGCCATTATGATTTACCACACGGATAATCCTCTCAAGTATTTTACTTATTACCATGCTAGTGATGCCATCCATATCGTATTTCAGTTAAACTAATTAAATCTTTCCATAATCACTATCAATTAATTGCAGATTTCTTTGCATGTTGGACTTTATAAATGCAAAAGATTAGCACGTCATTTGAAGCATTTTAGCTTTTGAACCCTCATGGCCGAGAGAAGGCATAAAATGACACATTAATTAGTTTGAGATGATTTCAGGGTCTGGATTGAAGGCAGCTATACTAGCAGTCTAGCTATCTAGTGTTAAAAACTTTTAGATGCAATAATTTTTCCCCCTCCATGTTTGCAGCTCAATTGCTCTGTTTGTTCTCAGTTGTGTGAAGCTATCGTTTCCAAGTTCTGAATATATTAGTTTATCTATTACCTGCAAATTGAATCTAGCATTTTGCCTGAACAGCTTCTACTAAGGTGCTGCATCGTCTATGTGCAGGTTCTGGCAGAGTGATTGTGATTCTTTGAGATTGTCAGATGAAGGCCCTTAACTTATAATTACTGCGTGCCGTGTTCTTGTCATTTTTTTTATATATTTCTTTTTCCTGCTAGAAGAAACGCTTAAAACATCAAAACTATTTGGGCAAAAACAAAGAGGGAGTCAACTTCATGCTCTGCTACCAAAGTGGAGGGCCCAATAATAAAGGAGAGGTGCTTGAAGATGAGAATCGTATGATCTTGCTTCGACTTCCAAAGAAAGTGGGGTGCTAAATAACAAGAAATTAAAGGAAACAATGCTACGAAATTAGAAAGGTGGTCTGTTAGTGATTGATAAAAGCGATGGTTGTTCTTAAGAAGAGAATCGAATTTCTTGAAATTCACATGATGACAGAAGATGGTGGGAGAAGAGCAAGATTGATCGACGTGTTGGTTTTCGATCTAATGATATCTGGTGGATCGATATCACGTCATGGATTTAATGAGTACATTATGCTGTTTAGCTCCACTGGTTCTACTTAATGAGTACATTTTGCAGAATGTTGGAACTCGGGGTCTTCTTCAGCCAGCAGCATTACCACATCAAGTTGATTGTATCGTGCAGCTTCATGCAAGCAGTGTTGTGCTTGTTATTTGCCATCCTCATCGATGATCTGGCAGCTCCCATTTCCACATCATGGTAAGTGGTTTTCATTTTCTCTATCAGAACCCGAACAACATTAGAATGTCCTCTCCTGGCTGCTATGCGAAGAGCTGATGCAAAAGCAACGGACTCGAGCCAAGGATTATCTCCACTCATTCTAACGTACCAAATTGCATGCAATGTGGAGGAATGTATTCTTGGTTTCGTAGCTTGAATGTAGAATTGGTCTGGCATTTTCCAGAGCAGATCAGCTTTTCCATCCATGGCAGCTCGGTACAGGTCAGGTTCCATGTATCTGTAACACCTATCTGGCTACCATACCTGGCAATGCCACCAGCAGAATGGTTGAAACTTACAACTTCACTTAGTTTTGGGAATCCAACTTCATTCCCAGGTGTTGGAACTGCCTGTTTTGAAGATTGATTCATAGGAAGGCAGCTTTCCATGTACTTAATCTCCTTAAGCAAACAAGCTAGCTCACACACACTAGCTAGGTTGATGAAACAAAACAGTGTGAGAAAATAATGAAGCGATATTGAATCTCATGTTCTCTCTCACACACTTAAAAGGGATTCTGTTCCAAGGGAAAGATGCTCTTTTCAAGCTTAAGCTGTTAATTTTGGGTTAGGAAACGAGACACCGAAGACGATGAAAGCCTGGAAGACCTGCCATGCTCGTGTAGTTAACTTGTCTCCTTTCCTCGAAAATGGGATGGGCTGGGCCGGGCCTCGCATCAATTTTAGTCTGTACACCAAGTCCACAATATTACAAAAAGAGAGTCAGTCAAAGTCATCGTCTACCTGGTTAAAGATGGTGTTGCTGGTGCCTGCTGCCTTGAAAGGCTAAATTTTTTTTTTAACAAGAAGCCTCCTTTCCGCACTCTGATTTCTCCTCCTCTCAATCAAACGAAACTCCTCTGATTTTTGAACAAAATTCAAAAAACTTCAACAGCAGCAGAGCAACAATGTCCCAATTGGTGTCTAGCTTCTTCAAAGAAACCACAAAACCCTTAACATCAGGTCGACGTCCATGGTCCGTTTTCCTAGACCTCACCTTACTGAACCTCCCCTTTTCAATCCACGACACCACCACAAGGATAACCCAAAACGTCCTTCATTTCTCGGTTAATTACTCCATAATCCTCTTGATAATCCTCTCTTTATCCATCTTAAACCATCCTCTGGTGCTAATCGCCTTGTTCATTACTCTAATTGCTTGGCTCTCTCTCTATTTCTCTCGCGAGGAGCCGCTTTGGTTTTTGGGCTATCAAGTGAGTGACTGGATGGTGTTGGTTGTGCTCTCTGTGGTTGACTTTTTGGTTGTGATATGGGGTGGGGTTTTTCAGAATGTTGTCGTTGGTGGTGGGATCGCTGTCGTTTTGATGCTTCTGCATGCTGCGTTGAGGAGTACGGATGATCTTGTTGCTGATGATATTGAAACCTCGCCGTATGCCAACTTGCTCTCTGATGATGATGGTGACTATAATGCTCCTCCAACTGGTGGCTTGTAGTTTTGCCTAATTGGATTGAAAAGAAAAGAAAAGGGAATTGTTTGGTTTTAGCTTAATTAATGTCATCTTGACTGTAATTATGGCATTGCATGCTTCTCTGTTATGGTGATTTGATGATTTAATTGTTGCTTAGAATGAGTTACATACCCAGTTATCAACTTATTATGCTTGTTTTGGTCTGTGTCTAAATTACAGTGCTTGGGGATACTGGGACGAACACCTTTAACCAAAAATTGTACCTCACATTTACATTTAGGTAATCACTCACAATTTTTTACCCATGTCAAATGGATTTTGAAGCAGTTTTTTTGTTTTCACTACTTGTGTTGGTGATGCTGTTGTGTTGAGTTCCCATGGCTTAGTCTTTGCATTATGTGGAGACTAGCAGGAACCTTCTCTCTATCCCATCCCCTGGGCATGATCTTTGTTGATTGATGTTTCTCTGCTGCTTCATACCTGTATAACAGCACAGGAGCAAATCTGAAAACTTAGGACGTCAAGGTCAAGTTAATGATGATGTTATCTGTTATTGTAGGACATGGAACCGAGATCATGCTCCGACTTGAATCTGGGAACAAGATGATCCCTGCTATAGATTACTTTTATTTATTCATTTCCTCGCTTTATGGCTAAAAGTAAATCTCAAATATATCTGCTTTGCATCTTGTTTACCGGCTTCCTTCTAAGCAGCTGCTGCGGATACAGAGAGGTTGCTATTGTTCTCTTGAGATTTGCTATTAGCCAGACCCTAAATATTTACATTTTTTTCAGATATCAGAGGACGTAAAATCAACACCCTGCATAGTAAACAGTAACAACTTCTTCTTTTAACAGCCCCTTTCTTGATGATTTACGTGCCTTGATTCCTTGGCTTTGGATAAGCTAGAATCTACATTTGATTGTCATTGTTTTTTATTGTGGTGAAGAGGCAGAATGTTGCTGGCTTTGAATTTTGAAATTATCACACAAAGCTTCTTTATCATTTTGAGGTCTGAAATCTTGCTGTCAAGAATAACAATGTGTGTATGCTTCTTTGTCATGAACCGAACAAGAGGGATTAAAAGGGGGCAAGGCAAAAGGAGTATATGCCAATTGCACATCCTGACTGGGAGGGTTTCAAAGTTGCTCTTATCTTGGACCGGGATTTCATAGGGTTTTTGATTTTTTTTTTTTAGCTCCTCAGCATTGACCTAATTTATTCCATGTAAAATGGTGGGCAATTGGCCATTCTAGCCCAACACAACCACGTTTCCAAGGTCATACCCAACCAGGCTTTGGCTTCGGCTAGTAGCACGAGTCCTCATTGAGCTGTTTTAAATTTAATCCATGGATTCAGGCATTAATCCAGAATCCCCAAATCTGCTATTAATAAAATAAACAATCTATATTCGTCTACAACTTGTGTATGGTTTCTACTATGTCTACTCTCCTTGCAGGTTGAAAAGGAGAGAAAGCAGGGTGGTTTTAGCAAATTCATCCGCTGTGCATTCACGATGATGCAAAACACAGTTGTTTCCGACCACCTTGACCAAGATCACTGTTGCAAGAGATGACATTTCGCCGCTGAAGCAAAGATGTTTACGGAGGATGAGCTTTACGACCATACGAGAGAACCATCACAAAATCTTTAGCTGAACTGCCCACAGTTGTCCGTATTCTTTCAGATGCTGAAGCTGTCTGCAACCACCAGTCAACCAAGGTATGCAGCTGCAACGTTGAAACCACTGGCTGACCACGCATTGAGATCTCCACCTGTGGAAACTTGAGCATTACTCGTGGTGTTTTAAAACTTCCTAAATTCCTTAGGCAGTAGTCTTCAGATAATTTAGGAGTACACTTCACCGGCATTTATTTTTTACAAGGATGGATGGTAGGTGGTAAACAGTTCCATCATAGCAAAAACTGTTGCAGGTCTTGTTAAAGGACAACATTAAAAACAAAGAGAGTAGCAAGCCTTTTTCCTGTCATACATTATGGAAGATGAAACATAGGAACCACAGAAAGTAATTTGGACATTCAAGTTCAAAGGAAAGAAATCTACGAATGAAGAAAAGGAAATGCTGTCCACTTCCATTTACAATAGGAAAAGAAGAGGGATTGAAAGAAACAAGATTATTATTGTTTTATATCCACAAATTGATTAACATGATAAACGAACAGAGATGAAGTTACCTCAGCTTCCCTAACAAGACCCAGCTTCTGGGCAAGATACTTCTTTATGTATGAAACAGGCAAACTACCATCCCTATAATAAAATTGCAACAACTGATCAACAAAATAGTTGTTGGTATATTTGTTAAAAAAAAATAGAAAAAGGAAAGGGTTCTTGGTATAAAGCAAACTTCAGGTGAGAACAGAATATAAACAAAAACAACCACAGGAAGGGAAAAGATAGAGACTAAATTATGCTCTATTTATTAACATTCACATATGACCTAAAATCAGACAGCTGAGTTCGATTTTTGCAATGGAACAGAACAGAAGCAGAATTTTTGGAGCAAATCTACTACTTTAAAGTCACAGATACTTCAGAATAATCATTATTAAGATTCTAAATGAAATTCTGGCCTAGAAAAAGAAATTCAACATAAGGCATTATGTGCAGAGTTCATGTAATCAATTAAAATACTTCATGATTATATGATAATTGGCTTCATTTTCACAGGACAACACCAATATGTTTTTTATTCTATGTGCCCCTATTTTGATTGTGACCGCCAGTGTGCAATCACAAACTTAAACATAACTAAGCATGCAAAACCTCACAGACAAAATTGTAGTTGCAACTGCCCATTGAAGCAATGAAGCGCAACTCCCTATTTTCTGAGGCTTCTAGCATTCAAAATTTTAAAAACATGGTTTCAGGTGTTGCTGATATTTGAAAAGAGTGTTTGCTCCTGGACTTTCAACAACATCATTTTCTCAATCTATTTTCTTCACAGAATTTCATAGTTATGTAGAGTGAAAGAAATTGGGGAATAGCTACGAAAGAGCACAGGAGTCATAAATATAGTTTACTTCTAGGCTGTGATTAGTTTTGTTTTGCTGGAGTGTACCTGGAAGTACATATTCATTGAAACCATAAATTGTAAATGAAAATGGACATCATGCTATCATGATGAAAAAAAAAGGATATCAAGCTTACAACACAACGGGAAATTATATGTAACCAAAACAAATAGAAGGGAAATCAAACGGGAAATTCTAAGTAACCAAAACAAATAGAAGGGAAATCAAAGTGCGCATAGAAAACATCAGATAAGATACAGTGTCATTGCCGCTAAGAAAATATTTCTACAAAACTTAGCATGGATGCAATTACGATTTCACATAAATGAAAAACACGGAATTTTTTTTTTCAAAACTGAAGAAAGGTGGCGATAAAACACATGGTTTAACCAGAGCCTATGTCAAAACTCAAGAGCAAAATGGACACTGACAAGCAAACCAACATTATGAATATAAACCAGGTAGTGGGGTTAATGAAACTCACTTAACCCTCAAGTAGCACGAAGATATCTGTGGCAAGGGCGCACTTCCACCCCTGAAATTATGCCAAAAAGAAACAATATTTAACAACATGACATGGCGTGCTTGACCAATCATCAATGAATCTTTAGTAATGGTAAAGAAACAAAATCTCACTGCTCATGATCAGAAGCAACTAATGAGAACCATATTGGACTAAATCTTGTATCACATTTACTGTTTGCATCGACAACATTCTGTGCTGGAATATTCAACCCCTCAGAGGGAGCTGCTCTTTTTTGTTGCATGCCTTGCAGCCGTCTAGGTTTCATGGAAACTGAAGGCGATGCAGTCGAGTTAGATTCTTCACCAGTAACTTTCGATTTATCACCGTGCTCCTTAACGCTGGTTTTGAGTGATTGAGCTTTCTCCTGGGCATCAAGCTTCTTTATTTGGACAAGAATTTCCTGTAGTTCTGACTTATTAGACTTTGTTTTGCTTGAAGCCTCAACCGAGCAATTTAAGGGTTTCCAAAAATCAGCTTTCCCTTTACATGGTTTAACACCATCCTCTGAAACTTTATTAGGCTTGTGTTGTTTGGGTGACTCGGCAGTAGAATAATTCTACACCATGAAAATAATTACACAGGAAATTACTACGCATCAAAGGAAAGGCACATCATTTTCAAAGGACCCAAAACAAAAAGGTGAGAAAATTTTTAGCAAGAAAACTTGAAGTTTAACCACTTCTACCTGCCTTTTAGTTTGTGCAATTTTGCTTAAAGTCTCGGGTGAGCTTAAACTCTCATAGTAATCGTCCACTTTCTTAACCAGCTCCTTAATGAGAACAGGAGATTCTCGTTTTCTGGCAATAGGTCTTGATCTTTTTCCTGTCAGAAAAGACTTGACGGACATCTTAGGTGTGCTGACTACCAATGAAGAGAGAGATCTCTCCTTTCTTCTACCTATCAATGGAACTGAGTGATCAGCTTCTTGGACTGGCATGGCTTCTGGGACTGCTGGCGCAGTTTCTGGGACCGAGGACACTGTTTCAGGTTCCTTGGTCTTCTTTATATTGGAAAGGAAGATTTTGGCCCTTAAATCTTGCCAGCTGTGGTCTGCCCTGTTTATTAACATAAAGAAAGAAAGTCAAAACAGACCAAGACTATGCTACTGTAGTGAAATCCATGACCGGTTTCTCAATTTTGGTTGTCTTCCAAGTTGAAAATGGACTTCTAATTGTTCTGTGCCATATAAACAGGTTGAGGCACCGGTTCAATCATAATATTTCAAGATTCTATATCAAGAATCCTAATAAATAAACTATGTATCCCACATGAGTGGCAGGGCAGGGATGCTGCCCAGGAACATGCAGCATGATAATGGATTTCCTAGTGTCACATTGCATGTCTACAGTTTGCAGCATATACTTACTGTTTGGTGTAAACGTCTAATAAATTGACTTGGAAATTTGATATCTTCCTTCCAAGTGCATTAATTAGTAGTGTCAAGGATTGGTTCTGCAGTTGGAAAAGACAGAGAATGTCTAGAAAATCATTTCAGTGATTATATAGCGTCCTCCTTAGTCAATCATTCTGACACCCTAAGATAATTTCACTTGCACTGCATGGAGACTACTCAAACAGCATTCGAATACGTCCTACATGGGTGCAATACGATAGTCCAACTATATCAGAAACAGCCATGTATTGTTTTGCCACGGCATGCACTTAAGATGCTTTATTAAAAATTGTTGTGGCATAAACTTGGAAATCATAAGAGAAAGAGATGATCAAATACCTGAGCTTCTCAAGCGGAGAACAACCTAATTCAGTATCACAAACTGGACAACTGTCCAACTCCTCATCAGTTATCTTCTTGTATATGCATTTTCTGCAAACTGTTTCAAAAATTAAAATGAAGAAGCAGGCATCAGATATATGCTCGATGAGAGAATATGTATATAACATTCAGGCAAGATACACTTAAAACATACTGATTAAATGATAGAACACCAAGAAACTATTTCTAAAGGAAAATAAAAATGCAGAACCTTTATTCATCATCCCCCAGACACATTAGTGTTCTCACTTGACACGGCATGTACTTATCAAGGACCAGACAATTTTGATGGACTTGAAGAGCACAGGGACCATGCAAAAGCTTCGAACAACCCAAGTTAAAATTTTACTATTTCAGCAAACAAATTTACTGTAAGCTCACATCATACGTTGCTCAAACACAAAAGAAAAGGCTATATTTACCAATCAAATTTCAATCTTTTCCTTAATTTCAAAATCAAACTCCCAATCCATTGAGCAAAGAAAGACCAGGAAAACAAAATGAAGAAAAAACAAGATCATAAAACCGCATTTAACTCCTCTCCATATCACAAAAATAACCAATTAAAACAATAAACCAAGCTCAACTCCAAACAATAAAAGATGATACACAGATTACGTGAACTAACAATTAAGCGCCCACAACAAGAAACAAAACAAAACAAAACACACAAAATAGAAGAAGATGAGCACACACAGAAGTGAGAGAGAGAGAGAGACTCACAAGTATGGAGGCACTCAGAGATAGTAGTGGCGTCTCTGAAGAGCTTTTTGCAAAGAGGACAAGTCATGCATGCCGCTATTTCCTCTCTTTGAACCTTCACCACCTGGCCTAACATCATCTTCGCTAACACCACCACCTGCCTTTGGGTTCTCACTAAGCCACTAACACTCTCCCTTGATTCACGTACCCCACACGGTGCATGTAATCAAGACCCCACAAATCACGAGAGTTATTTATTCTTTTCCAAGAAAAAACCACGACAATCACAAGCAAGAATCGGCGAAGAAAGGGTGGTGGTTGGGCTGGGTTGGTGATTAACGATTCTAGACAAATTCTTTTGGCAGTGGCTTTGTGCTTGGCGGGCGAGAAAAAGGAATTTAGGAGAGCGATATTGTTAATAAAAACAAAAAAAAATGGAGAGAGTGAAATCTTGGAGTATTAGAAGAGAGGGCTGTTCTTCTTCGATTTGGACAATGGTAATAGCCTTGATATGATTTGTTCGAGGCTCTTAATGTTTTCGAATATAATCGCACAGCCTCCTCTCCTACATGACAAAACTAACACAATCTCTAAGCATTGCTGTTGATTTATATTTAAAACAAATAAAAATATTTTAATATATTTATATATTAAAAAAAAAAAACACTTTAATTTACTACGTTAACCATGCCTGTTTTTATTTTTATTTTTCCCTAGAAGAAGCGACTAAACCTTTTTGGACAAACCTCGAACAAGTCCTTCATTATATAGGAAATTTAGATTGAGTTTCCAAACATTCTTTATCCTAATTAATTAAATCTTTAAAAATCCCTAATTGAGTTACTTACCTTTTCCAGGCTTGGAGCAGTTATCTCTCGATTTGCTAATGGATTCTGTTTAAATAATAAACTTAATTTCCAAAATAGACGGTCATTAATGGGCAATTGTAATGCTGAAACCTTTCATTTATTTTTGGATTTTTAAATAATTTATTAATTAATGATGGATACTGGAATTATTTAAGTTCCTCCTCTACTATTAATCTCTGGTTAATTAATTTCACGTTCTATCAACGTCGATGTCTCTACAAGCATAGAATTGTATAATTATATGTTTTCTCTGAGCTTCATAACCTTATTTCAATGATTTTATATTGCATGTTTAAAAATATAATTATGATTATTTTTTATATTAAAATATATTAAAATAATATATTTTTTAAAAAATTTATTTTTAAATCAGTATATCAAAACAATCCAAAATATATAAAAAAATAATTTTTAATAAAAAAATTAAATTTTAATAAAACATAATTTACACTATATTCACAAATATCCTCTCTAGTAATGTCCTTTCAATTTGTGTGGAGTTGGCTAACTTTATATATAGGTTTGTCATTTGTAAACAAACAAGTTTATTTCTTACAATATTAATATTTGTACAATGATCTTGTCAAAATACTTTGATGACAACAAAAAATAATAACTGAGAGAATTGCTTAGAATATGTAGTTTAGATCATAGTTTTAAGACCCGTTCCGGTGGTAGGCCCGATCCAAGGCTCGGGTTCCGGGTTTTGACCGGGTCACCGGGTCTTGACCGGATCGTCGGGTCGGCCGGGTCAATTTTTTTTTTAAAAAAATCAAAACAACGTCGTTTTAGTAAAAAAAATAAAAAAAATAAAAGTCAACGGGTTTGAGATCGGGTCTTGCCGGGTCCCAGGTCGACCGGGTCTGGCCGGGCCAATTTCCAAGCAGGTTTTGGCCTCCACCCGGCCGGTCCCATGCTCGGGTCGACCTGTCGAGCCGATCCGGGTTTTAAAACTATGGTTTAGATTAAGGAACTATGATCGAGAATCAGAGTAATTACTTTTTTGTTCTTAAAAAAAAACCAATGGCCTTAGTTTTAGGGGTGTTTTGATGTTTCCGCGCTACCCAATAATCATTATTAAATTGAGTGAAAATTGTGTTATTTTCTTATTTTTTAAAGTATAGTGAATTCCTCTTCCAATTAAAATCTTTAAAAAATAGCATCTAGAAGCATTTTTTGTCTTTTTATTTTTTTAAGTATAATAAAATTACTACATTAAGCTTAAAAGCAATTTTTAAAAATTACATCCATGGTTTTTTATTTGTTTATTATAGTTTTCTTTTCTATATTATTAATAGAAGCAATTTGATCCTTTAACAAATAAAAAATATTATTTAAATAAAAAATAAATAGCATGTAGGAGAGGCTCATGGTCTTTTGATGGCGAGTGTGGCGTCTCAACAGTACAAAATTACCTCATGTTAATTGTTATTCTTTAGTTATAGATATTTCAACTCCAGTTTTTATTTTATTGTTTTTTATTCTTTTATAAAAAAAATTTATTTATTTTTAATTTCATTATTTAATCATAATTTATAAAAAAATTTTCAATTTGTTTCTTTTTCTTCCAGGGCTTTGTTAAATTGATTTTTTTTTATTTTACTTTTTAATAAAAAAAATTATAGTTATCATCTCATTTATAATAAGAACAAAATTGTTTATCTCTCTCCCCTTTAAATGAAACAAATCTTCCTTGTGTTATTATCATGGTTATTATTTTTTTTTTTAAGAAAAAAATTGATAGCATGACTAAATAGTGTGATATGTAATTTAAAATGATTAGTAACATTTATTTAATAATTTCTCCTTGTAAATATAGATCCTACGTTATCAAGATATTTAATTACTAATAATTATTCCAAAGTTACACAAGAAAAACAAAGAAACGTGATAGAGAAAATAAAAATATATATATTTTTGAGCTTAAAAAGAAATATTCTCATTTTTTGAGGGTTCGGGTATGATTTTTTTTATATCATTTACTCCCTCTTGTATTTGAAGTTGTCTCCTACAACAGTACTCTAAAAAAAATTCCGGGGGGACAACGAAAGGATTAATCAATAGTTTTTGAAACAAGAGCGACTGCATATTATTTTCCTTAAGAATTGGATGGTGTTTGTAGTGTTTTTTTTTTTAGTTTAACATGAGTATCTGGATTAACTTGTGCGTACCTCGATTAATCTCATGGGTCCTGAAGTTAACGACCATGTAAGTCTTCAGTGGTCATTATATGAGCAATCTAGTGTTCGAATCTAAAACTATAAAAAAAAAAAACCTTTTAATCTCAAACTTTTATTACTAGATCACCAGCTAAATGATTGTGTTTGCAGTGCTTCTTGTTTCACCGGAGCTGCGGCGGCGCAATGTGTAAAGACCAGAGAGTATGAGTTTTGGGCACCTGTATGTCACGTGAGGGATGTGTTTGGAAGTCGAAAGCCGATCAGCTGCTATACTGCACAGCTCCTATAATATCATAAAAGAGGGTTTGGTTTGGTGGTGATTTTGAATTTTTTTTTTAGGTTTATATAAAAAATATGTATTTTTAGATTTTTAAAAGTATTGTTTATATTTTAACAGGATTATATCTTAAAAAAAATAAATATTATACTTCTGAGTCAAACACACGTAATCACCAATTGAGATTGGATGAGGAAGTATAAGAATAATGGGTACCGTAACAATGGCAGACAAGTAGTCCTTTAATTGAGAAATTATTCTGTTTATTTTTATGTTTTAAAAATATTTTTTAAAAATTAATTATTTTATTTTATTTTTATTTTAAATTAATATTTTTTTATTTTTAAATTATTTTAATACGTAAATATCAAAAATAATTTTTTAAAAATAAAATAAATATTATTTTGATTTATTTCTAGACATTTTCCAAAAAATTATTTTTTATATAAAAAATTAATTTTTTATATATTTTAGATTTTTTTATGCGCTGATTTTAAAAATAATTTTTAAAAAATAAAAAAAAATTATTTTAATATATTTCAACACAAAAAAATATTTTTTAAAAAAACTAGAATTATTCTCCCACAACGACCAGCTAATCTGGGCATTAACCTTCGCCTCTAATGTGGTCAATATGATTGTGAGTAATGACGCGCGTGATGAGATTCACTTTTAAAAAATAATAAGTATAAGCAGGAGAAAGAATAAAATATATGATTTATAAAAAATAATAGAAACATTTCCATATAGTATTTCTTTCCCCATGTAATATGATTTAAACAAGAACACAAAACCTCACTCTAAAATTTAAACTATTTATTTACCCATTGTTTAATGAATGTAAATGTTTGGAATAGTTATTAAACTTGTTTTGAAGAGTTAAGCATTGTAGGTCAATCTGAATTTTTAATTGGGGTGACGTTAAGTTAATTTTTACATCCTTCCCGTCTGTTTGTTCTTTTTGACCTTTCACAAAAATTGAAAAAAAGCAATATAAATAATCTAATAAAAAATATGATGGCAAAATAAACAAACATTATGAGACAATAAAAAATAGAAAATAGACAAACAAATTGGGACGGGAAATTACTAAATTCAACATAATCAACAACAGTCAAGAGATTAATTAATTACTTTTTTAAATTCATCATCATCATCACCTAGCTGATTCATCAATAGTCATTAAAGCAGAGATAATATTATAACTGATATTAATTATGTATTAATCAATAGTCATTAAAGTAGAGATGTTTACCTTTCGTATCCATTTTAAGCTACAATAAAATTATTGTGCCTTTATTGATATTAAAAACACGTTGACAATTATTGATATTTTTTTTGTTAATAATTCTGAAAATCAAAGCTCATTAGCCTCTCACTAATTAGGATAATCAATTCTTATTAGTATGTTAGAGAAAAAGTAACAAAATACGATACCTTCAAACATACATTAATTTATTAAATATATATATATAAAAAGCAAAAAGCAAAACATAAAATGCTGATTTGTATTTCGAGAAATTAAGATTCACTATCGTGGGAAAAAAAAATTTAAAAAGTATATCTAAAAATCCGCATGCTGTTTTACAATTTCCTCGACGGATGCCTGAGCCCGGTTTGAACAAGGATTTGACAGATTATAAGAATCTACCATGATAACCTGCAGACTGAACTGCATGCTTTACCAGGAGGGAGGGAGCATATGCCATTAGAACTAGGAATCTCGAACTATACCTGCAGAGAACATGGGACCTTTCAAGATCCAACCAGACCCTTGTAGCGAGCATATGCCATTAGAACTAGGAACAGAGATGCACAGAATGCTCCGGTGACAATTACCACCTGGCAATGTAAAAAAAACACATGATTCCCCGTATGAAAGCAATTTATAATCAGGAGCTAAATTCACCAGTAAAATATTTTGCTTACCCATTTAAACAGGTAACCATGATTGTCATTCCATGTGTATGGGATGTTTACGCCAAATATTCCGGCCACCAAGGAATATATGCTTAAACAAACAGTCCCAGAACTCAGAAAGAGCTCTAACTGCGGCAAACAGTGGAAAGACAGCATGAATAACAGACCAAAACATGAAAGCAATTTGTGCACGTGCTTGCTTGCTTGTGAGTGAAGTGGGCCCAACAACACAATTCATGAAGAGAAAATCATAAAGCACCTGAATCAGCTGGTTTCGATGATTGTCAAGCTGGAGAAAAAGGATGCTTAAATTCAATGTAAGAAAAAACGCATAAACAAGGAAACAAACTTCTGCGTTCGATTCAACATGGCCTACCTGAATGTTAATGTAATCCTCTGTGTCATCAATGTACTCTCGCAGCTGCAGGTTTCAAATTTATGCAATTTAAAAGGATGAAATTGCTTTGTAATTCTTACCATAATGTGTGTGCATGCCTTGTGTAGAATAAAAGGAAAAGTAAATAAAAAGTACACACCGTGGTCAATTTGTTCAAAGTGCTATCAATCTGCATGAAGTAAGCCTGCAAGAACATCATCACCCAATTTCAAGAATAATTTCTTCTTAGTCCCATTTCAAATAAGAATTGAAAATGAGGAAGGTAAAACACAGTTGGAAACTCTACCTCCAGTAACATTTCAAGCTCCTCAACATCATTCTCTTCTCCGCGAACTGTTGCCAAACTTACTCTACTTGCTCTAGAAATTTTTGAACCAATTGTAGGGGAAGCAGGAAACCAATTCGCACCACCGGAGCCACTGACTGGTGAAGACGAACCAGCCAGCTTTCGTGACAGGTAAAGGTCAGCCATGTCATCATCATCATCAAGTAACTGTTCAAGTTCATCTCTCACCTAAAATAAATTGATGGGAATATCATTGCCTGTCTAATTCGCAGAAAATTTAAGGGGACAGTCAAGCACATTATTTTTCATTAGTGTTAGATCAGGTAGGTATTTTTCAAGTCTCTTCTGCAATTATCCCCCAAAAAGACATGACTTATTTTCTGTATAGCAGATTTCTTCCGTGCTGGATGTTGATTAATCCCTGAATGTGTAACATCCTTAGCTACATATTCTTCTTGCAAAGAACCATGCACTGTATATGAATCGATTGAAAATGCTTTTATCAGAAAATGCAAGTAATTGTTGGGGATGCTAAACCGTCAGTCAACATTTTCTGAGACAGAAGACTGAATCCAGTACAATTCGCCAAAAGCGAGTGCAACATCAGAGGACACTGAATCTTTCCCACCTATTATAATACAAAGCAACTAAATATCCTATTCTTTATTGGTTACATTCAAATACATCATTACCCAGAACATATAATCCAAAGACCAAAGATGCAATCATAAATGTTGAAAGCAATTTATAATGCAAATTTTCACAAACACCACCAACATTATACACCTACCTTTTGTACCCGAGCAGTCAACCTCGTCATTGCACTCTTCAATTTACGAACTCTATCCAAATTTCTGCTACTAATCTGCCCATTCAAGAAGGGAAAATGAGAGAGTCAAAATAGTGACAAACAATAGATGCAGGGTTCTGCATACAAGGTAAAATTAACTTTATCCAGCATAAATTTTGTCTTGCAGGAAGAGAAAAAAACCTCAAGAGTAATGGATCCAAAACATGCAGGGTTCTGCTTATGCAGTAATTTATTGAGTTCAAATTGTTGAATGCACAGGATATTTACACAACAGCAAAATAAATTTGAAACTGGAAGGTGGCCGCATAAAGAATAACACCACTGACTGAAAGAAGCAAAATTCCAACCACTGGAAGCTCCAAATCAACTCAAAGAAAGTAATGCTGAGTATAAGAAAAGGAAGAATTGAAAGATAAGATGCCACCATAAAGAGAACAGAGTAAATGTCCACAATCTCTATGCCACCATACATCAGGATCCTCCAAAACCTTGTAAACCTTTAATTTGTTTTTGGGTAAAAATTTCATCCGACCCAGCATTATAAAAGAGTAGAAGGAAACTATCTAGATGGTGGCCAGTGATAAGAGATTGAGACTAAGAGGTTTGCTTCCTCTATGGCCTCAGGTTTGAGCCCTAGGTTGCTCATATGACGGCCACTGGAAACTTATATGGTCATTAACTTCAGGGCCCGTGGAATTAGTCGAGGTGCGCGCAAGCTGGCCCAGACACCCACGTTAAACTAAAAAAAAAAAAAAGAGTAGAAGGAGCAACACCATTTATAGTAGCGCTTGGAAAAATAAACGAGACTCAACCGAACATTAAAACAAAATAAATAGTACAGCCCACTCAACCAACCAAAAATATTAATTTGAAGTAAAAAATAAATAAAAAATTATTAAATTTTCTAAAAAACATTTTTAAAATACAAAAATAAACAATGTTTTATGAAACTTGGTTAAAAAAATATGTAAAAACTGCTTCACGAAAATTTTTATTTCAAACTTAATTTTTTAGTAATTTTTATAATTACCAAACACCTTACTACAATTTTTATACCACAAACATAAAAACAAGAGTAAAACAAACACAGTAAAAAAAAAAAAAAAAAAAATCGTTACACGAACCTATTGGATTCCTACAAAATGTCAAGACACGGTAAACAGCTAATATGCCACACTCCCATGATTAAAAAAGGAGGGAAAACCACCACAGCATTCCAAAGAGAGATATGGCACCATGGAAAACAAATAATGTTAACTGGTAAACACACAATCATGCAACACTCACCACAGATGTCCATCTATGAAAATATAATCAACAGAAGCACCAGGAGAAGATTATTATTTGATAAAAGAAATATCAACTACATGGAGAACAACAAATATTTACTTTGGATGTAAGATCATCTAAAGCAGGATATGCAGCAGTCTCCAGCTCTGTTGTACGTGCAGCTAGAAAACTACAAATGGCTTCCAGCGCTACCTCCAAGGCACGGAATTCAAATGGTGACTCTGTATCATACAACCCAGATTACTCAACAGACAAGAATTTTCTAGATGAACCAACCATAATGTAAAGAAAACATGTTTGCGGTACCAGAACAAAAGGCCTCTACTCTTAAATGTCAATGCAAGAATGAAAAAATCAGTGAGGCATACCATCCTTTCCACCAGCTTCAACATCAAGCTGTCCGCCAGTGTGGTCTTTCCCATCCCCTTGACTCTGACGAAAGACATTTGCAGGAGGCAATCGCCTTTGAAGTTCCTCAACAACAGGAATAACATCTTCATCCAGAGGGTCTCGAAGCAGAACCTGTTGGATATAAGATATTTGGAATTATAGTAGCGATTGTTTTTTAAATTATTTTTTATTTTAAAATGTATTAAAATAATATTTTTTATTTTTAAAAAATTATTTTTGATATTAATATATTAAAATAATCTAAAAATATTAAAAATATATTAATTTAAAATAAATAAATAAATTTTTTTAAAAAATATTTTCCAGATATATATATATATATATATATTTTTTACCCCAGAGGAGGGGGGTAGTATGAATTCAAACATGAGCAAATAGTGTCGAACACAACTGATCACTATACCTACCATAAAATAATATCTCCTAAACCCAAAGCCCAAAAATCCATTCATTCAGCAATCAAAGGATTTAATTTCGAAAATCACTAAAATTTAAAAAGCAAAGAAAAAGAAAGAAAACAGAAGCCGCGAACCTCCTCGGAAGTAATAATTGCCTTAATGTGCTGCAACCATTAAAAACCACAAATAAGCGCCAAAACAGAGAGAAATTTATAAAAGAAATACTACTTAATAGTAACAATAAAAATCGAAACCTCCAAGTTCAAAACGATGGCCCCGTCACGACCGAGAATGGTGGAGGGATAAGACAATTGAGGGTCTAATATCCTGAGATCGCGCGCGTGAATCTGAGCGCGATTCATGATAGCATGTTTGTCTGCATCGAGAATGGTGCCTTGTCCCGTAGCGTCGACGAGAATCCAACTCCTGGCAGGCTGCGTCTTCTTCTTGACGGAAGTCACCGCCGGAGGGTCCGCCGGCACCACGTAACCATCCATTTCCATCTCTCATTACCGTATCACCTCACTTCTCCTCTCCTTCAATTATTATTATTATTATTATTATTATTGCTATTTGTCTGTCTGTTCGCTTATTACTATAAATGAATAGCCCCAAGCAACCACAACAGAAGGAAAAGAGTGAGAAGCTTGATTTGGGGATTGGGGAAAGGGGGCAATTGGATTCCTTAAGCAACCAAAGTCTTCTTTCATTGAATTAGGTTTCAATTCGAAAGAGAGATGAGATGGAGCCTAGGGACGCAGATCAAACCTTGAAATCTCAGAGGGTGTGGGGGCGGTTATATCCATCTATTATAAACTACTACTATGCTAATGCTATACCTAGGGGTGTTCGGGTGTGATTAAGGTGATCATCGATGCTGGTTTAGCACGTTATCGACGTTGTCTCTCTCATCCTACAAAGTAAAAGAATAATAACTGTACTAGGAGGAGGTGTTTTTATGCAGATGTTTTGATTTTTTAATCGATGGATGGAGGTGTATTCTAAGGTTTTTCTGATAAGAGACGGTGGAATTATTGAAGCTGCGTTATGCTCTACATGACAATTGCCAAACACATCATCCATCCACGCTGCATTATAATATCCGATCGTCCATTCATGATGCTTCCTTTTTGGCATTTCAACGGGAGGGTAGCATCCATGGCCCCAATTTATGGAATCTCACTGTTCATACTTCATACAAGTACAGTTTGTTGGCTCGGGATCTGCCAACCTTTGTCTTTTCCATGGAGTAAATTTACTAACTTCCATATATAAATCAAACAAACCTGCTTCAAATATTATTTCCACTTGGCTCTTCAACGCAAGTACCAAACAGGTCCCATTCCTCCTATGATCCTATCCCCTCTCCTCGCCTCCCCTCCAAGTTTCACAACCAAACAAGTACGAAGGGGTTGCCCTTGTGCAGCTCAATCTATGGCGAGACGAGCCAAAGTGAGTGCTTCTGTGTTAGAAATTGACCCTCCTTGCTTGTTATGTGTTTTGTAATTTGGAGATGATGCCACCGGTTTTTCTTACTCAAACTCGTGTACTGCAATTTTAGAACAATGAATGCACCTTGCTGGATTACTTACGGGTCTTGTCACCCCACGTTGAAGAAGCTTTCACATCCTAATAGAGTGTAACAAAGGAGGAAAACAGGATAAAAATATGTAAAAGCAATCCTCATTTGGCAAAATCATCAAAACCTATTGACCATCCGCTCAAACTGAATGAACATTGAACAAAGCCGGCAAAAGAAAATAACAGCTCTACTTGCAAAGCACAAACAAAAACTATATACTGTACCCAACACAAGGGTGCTCCTACTCTAAAAAGAACACAACCCTTGTCTCACAGAATTTACATACAAAGACTTCACAACTCGTAAAAGAAGTTTAATGGAAGAAACAAAAAGATGGGTAAAAACTATGTACACGATACTAATCTTTGTTAACCCCTCACAGCCAGGGCCTGCAAATGATCTATAAAATCTTGCAAGCTCAAATCATCAGTAAGTATGATTTCTGACCCATCTACATATGTTGAATTCTGCGTCACAGATGGGTTCAACTTCGCAAGAAGAAACCTAGCCTGACTACCATGTTGATCACACTTAATTAGCTTGGGTGCCGGAACTCGATCCACCACCAATTGCTCTGCATCAAGTTCAGGAGCTTCCAAAAGCTTTCTCAGATTCTCATGGTTTGGATCTTTGTGGTAACCAAGCTTCCTCCACTGAGCAATCTTGGACCCGTAATGAATCACCACATGGAAATAAGAATCAAAGAGCAAAATAACATCAGCAGAAATGGAGCGAACATCCAGGAGCACAGGAACAGGAGGCCCATCAAAAGAATATTGAAAAAGTGTAGGTTGTATCATGATAAGGGAACCCACTACCCCTTCGCGGTTCAGCATCAGGCGGAAGAATGCAGTTTCATCAGGGGTACAGTTGAAAACATCTATGAACTGAGACCTCCTCAAGTAATACATGAACTGGGGGTAAAGAGAAAAGTTCGATGACAAGCGGAAGGAAGATGGATCTTCCTGGATGTAGTCTCCAAACTTGGAAGCAAAGCTGATAAGGTTATCATCCAGCCATCTTATAACATCTCGAGCAAGACATCTCTCTGCTCGGTGGATGGCTAGCCTGGCCATGACTGAAGCTGCTGCTTCCTGATCAAAACCAGCATTGATTTCTGGTGACTTGCTTTCAACCCATCTTCTTGCAGCAGTAGTAACCCTTTTCCGGACTCCCATGTTCCCATTTCTGTAGCGTGTTATAAACTGTACAAAAAATGCAGACCCAGGTTCGGCCTTGTGTTCATCACATACCTCAAAGAAGAAAGCTATGCATGTTTTATTATTTAGTGTAGCAAGCTTCCACATATAAGTGCCGCCCTCCCCAATCTCATGGTCACTAACTACATTGCTCTTTTTCCGAAGTGAAACGCATGGTCCAAGGGCTCCACAGATTTTTACATCTTTAGTAGTCACCACTTCAATTGTTGCATCAAAATACATCTTCAAGTGCCCCTCTTCATCACGACTAAAAATGTGCCTTAAGCACTTTCTGAATTGATCAGACTCAAACAACTCCCCAAACATCATGAACCCTCCAGAACTCTCCACAGGGCATTTTAATTCTGCTGCACCTACTTGATCAAGAGAACAAGCAAAAAGATCCAGAACAACAGATGCATCAGCTAATCTCTGTGATAGTTGATTGTAAAAGCTGCAGGATTTCATATAGTGCGGTGCATGACCATTAATGAGGTCTCTATGAGTTCTGATGGAATTACTGAGATCTGAGTTCACAACAATCCCTGGCCCCAAAGTTGCAGGTCCAGATGTGAAAATCATGATCCGGGATCCTGTATTCCCTGAGCATCCTTCAAGAAGTCCAAGTGCAACTGATATTGCTGCTCCTGTGCACCTTTGAGGGCGATGCCCTGGCATCACTACAGCTAGAGAACAGATTTCTTCAATTGCAGTGGTGATATTGAACTCACATTCAGATACAGGTAGCAAAAATCCCTGCTTTTGGATAACTGTTGTCTTTCCAAGTTGCTGCCGCTGCCACTTGGTGCTGTATATGCCCAGAAATTGTTGGGTCTGCATGTTCAAAGGGATAAGCAAAACATTGATTTTAAGTAAACACGGACATTTGTTTTCCAACATATAATATATATATATATATATCAAAAACCTTTAGACACATTAGAGTACAACATATATTTGCAAACATTATGACCCACATGGCAAAACATTGATGATTTATGGTATAGATGCAAAATAATAATACTCCCTAATTTATCTGATATCTAGGAAAAATGGCAAGCACGTATCAAGCTAGAGGCGAAGTGAGCAAATAATGCAAATACAAGCAATATTATCAAATCCCATTCAGCTTTCAAGCAACGCAAGTATGCCCATAAAAAGCACCAAGCTTGAGCCATCTAATCACAAGATAAAATCTCCAGCAAAAGCGACCACACAAATCACAACAGCAAACTGCGACATAGTTTGGCTTTTCTAATCAGAAAATTATATTAGTCATTTCGGAAAGCAATAAACCTTAATCCAAGTACCTGCTCTGACGAAACCTCACGTCCGCCATGAAACACAACAACCCTTGAGCACTCTGAAAACCCCAAATCATAAACCCTAACCATTGCATCAAAAGTAAGTAACCCAACCAGGGCATTTTCCGGCAACTGCTCAACAACCAGCAACAACTCATTCTTCACGGCCCTCAACTCCTCCTCAACCATACAAGCATCCACTACAAACACAAACGCCGGAACAGGCCCCGCCAATCCCCTGACTTCCCCACCAGCACAAGCACCAATGCTCCTCGGAGTGCCCGCATAAAGCATAGACGACAACGACACATTGGACGACGAAAACTCATGAGACCATCCATAACCCAAATGCGAATTAGACCGAAATTTAGGATCAACCTTGTCAATTTTGTATTCTACAGTACTGTAAGTAGGAAAAAGTTCAGCAGGAAGATTGGTTTCACCGATACCTAAATAAGAAATAGGGAAAGGATTTCTGTTGTAGCAGAAAGGACAGACCCAAATGCGAGACTGATAATCTACACGAGCATAAGGGTTCAAAACAGCAGCACAGCGAGTGCAGATTAGGGGATCGTAGGGTAGAATTGGAAGCTCAGTTGATTGCATCAGTGGAGTGCACATGATGCTAAGGGGGATTATAAGAGTAGAAACTTGGTTTTTGGTTGTTGGCCATGCGTTCCATGACCAACGTAAGCCTTCGATCGCCTCTAATTCGATGAAGTCCATTCTGGGGTGGTCAGATTTTAGATGTTTCAGTTTTCCAAGGGTGATTTCATGGCATGTTGTGTTTTTACACGGAGGTTAAAGGAGTCTTGTGTTTTCAGAAGTTTATAAATTGAGGATGGAAGAGAATCTCGGATGTTGTGTCGTGGAAGTAGTGTTTGGTTGCTGAGAAACCCCATGGTTTGAATTTTGGAAATGTTTGATTTTGATCTGGGATTTCAAAAGTTATCGGCTGATCAGACCATTCGTTAACTGTAACTGGGATAATAGAGATAGAATCAGTGGAAATAAAAGGAGACAAGACAGAAAAGAATAAAGATGTATAATTGTGTTTGATAAAGGATGAAATGAATGTTTTTGTATTATATTTGGTTAAATTATTGCGATAAAATAAAATATATAAAAAATTATTTTAATTTTAATATATATATTGCTGTTAAATTTATATATATTTTAAAAATAATTAGATTTTATTTTTTATTTTTGTTTGTATGAAGTGTCGAAAATAATAATATTATAAATATAAAATTAAAACTAACTTGCTAAATTAACCCGAAACATGAACTGTCCGAGCTTAAAAAAAATAAAGAAAATATTAACTTGACACGTCTCGGTTAAAAACTCTGTTGACTCTTTTTTGAAAATAAATAACCAAAATAAAATTGCTTTAAATTATTTATTTTTAAAATAAGTTAACTAAGGTGACTCTTTCGAACTTGTAATTTGAACTTTGTCTTAAGTCAACTTTTGAATCGGGTTTTAAGACTATGATAATAATCATTTTTATTTATACGTTAACTCGATTCAACCCTTGATCTAGGTCTTGTCTCGGTCGACTCCTGAGTCGAGTTTTAAAATTATGATAATAATAACTTTTATCTTTATATTGACACAGTTCAACCCGAGTTGACCCTCGTGATCTATGAATAGAGCATTGCTTTGGGTTGACTCTCAAATTAAGTTTTAAACCTATAATAATAACTATTTTTTTACATTGACTCGGGTCAACCCTTTTAACACGTGACCCGAGTTGTACCCCAAGTCGATCACCAAGTCAAGTTTTAAAGATATGATAATAATCATTTTTGTTCTTACATTGATCTAGATCAACTATTAACCCCACTCATAACTCCTTATTTATATCGAGTTTAAAATTATGATAATAACTATATTTATTCTTACACCAACTTAAATCAACCTGGGTTAACACGGCCCTTATCCTAGGCCTCGACAATGACTCTAGCTTTGTTCCGGATTAACTTTCAAGTTGAGTTTTAAAACTATAATAATAATTATTTATATCCTCTGATTTTTTTAGTTGGAGAATTTAGAATTTAAAGTTTATTTTACAAGGATATTATAAACATAAAAAATAATAAATATTATCTCTAAATATATATATTTTTATATACCACTTATTTTAAAGATATAAAAATTTATTTTTATTTTTTATTTTTTTAACCAGACATATTTTCATTTTTTTGGCTTTATTTTTTTTATTCCAGTACATTAACTAAAAACTTGGGCTAAGCATATATAATAATCATTATTATACGTTTATTTATTTACTTTAATTCTCGAAATGCCCTTTATATAATATACTCCCTTACTCTTCTGGTATAACATAATTTATCGATGTGAAATTTATTTGATTTTTATAAATGAATGCTTGATTTTTATTTTTTTAAATAAATATCTGTTTTTTTATAGAATCCAATAAAATATTTATATTGATTTTTATTAGTAAAATATTAATGTTATACATATTTATATATAAATTATGATATTAACACTCACATATAAAATAACATTTAATAGAATTAAAATTATGTTTTTATATATTTGAGATACTATTAAGGTAACAAATCATGTAATGAATAAAGTGTGAAGATTGAGTGATGGGTGTCAAAGTGCGAGATAAATTATTATCAAAAGAAGTGATTAAAATGGTAAATTGATCGGATATTACCTAAAATTGATTTTCATACCTAAAACATCATAAAAAACAAAGAAGCAGTTGCTTTTTTTCTTCATCTTCAAACCTTTTTTGCCCTTTCAGTTACATTCCTCAACTGCATAGTTAGATGGAATTAGTATTTCAATTATGATAGAAGAACTAAAAATAAATGAGACTAAACTGTAAAAAAATAAAAAAAAAATTGATCCGAAATTTTTTATAATATTTATTTTATAAATTATAATTAAAATAATAAAGATCAAATTTAAAAAATAAAAGATAAAAAAATTAAAATAATAATAATTAAAATTTCATAAATTATTTCAAATAAAATAAAATAAGTAACAATAAAAAAAATAAGGATCAAATTTGATAAATAAAATTTTTTAATAAAAAAACGATAAAGAAAAAAAAATAACAATTATAAAAATAAGGACCAAAGTTAATATAAAAATTTAATTTTAAGAGATGAAATTGAAAAATAAATATTTAAAACAAAATATATATAGTAATTAAAAGTTTGAGGATCAAGTTTGATATAATCAGCAAATAATATAATATTTTTATATTTTTTATAATTTTTGGAAAGTGTTTTCCGCCTAAATTTTTCAGAAAAATATTTTTCTAAAAATCAAGCTAAATTTTTATTTGACTGGAAAGTATTATTTATCAACCAATTTTTTTTATGACAAATAAATACATAAAATTTTAAAAATGGTTTTCAAAAAAACAAACAAGAAAAGGATTGGGCTTGGATCTCTTAAACTTTCCTTACAAGATTTTTAAATTTGGGCCAAAACCCTCCCAAGCTATATATACTGCCATGCTCTCTATCAAATAGCGAGGAAAGATTTGGAGGCTAGAAACAGCCCAAACAAATTCGGCCCGGTAGACTATGGCCGAAACTTCTAGCAGCGTTTTCTTTCGATCCCATGGCCCTGTTATGGTGGAGAAATTGTGGAAGCAGCGTCATGCCAGTGATCCCATGAAATTCAATTCCAATCATAAAATAACAATGCGGAAATAAATAACATGTTGTTTTTATATTTTAAAAAAATTATTTTTTTTTTAATTTTAAATTATATGTTTTAATATTTTCATATTGTTTTTATCACTTGATGTTAAAAATAATTTTTAAAAAAATAAAAAATATTATTATTTTAATATATTTTAAAATAAAAAACAACCACTGTCACATAAATTAATAAAACACTCAAAGTGAAGATGCCGCTAACCACCATCCCACATTATAGAAATCCACCCACAATAAGCTCAGCAGCCTCCAAGATTCATCAATGAAACACGTATTTGCCTATCCCAAACTCATTTAATAAAAAATAAATGGAGCATAAACTAATTAATGGTCATAATTGAAAGCCTCCATCAACATGCACATGGTCTTGTTCCCTACCCTCACTTGGGACATGAATTTAATAGCTCTCCTGCTCCAAAATAATTATTAATGAATAAAGAAAAAGCATCCGTTTTCTAGGAGAAAAAAGAATTGTAGCATTAAATTGAAGGAATAAAACACTCAACAGCTATGACAGCCAAGACAACAACTAACAATAGATAGGTGATTATTACACGTACAAGCCAGCCAATCGGGGGTTAAGTTTTTTTGCTTCTTGTCCATTACAAATGTCTAGATCTTTGATATCTATACACGATCAAATGAAAATACAGAAACATTTCTTAAGAAATAACAGCAGCAATAATAATAATAATAATAAAAAGGGTAAAGACACATCCAAAGAAACACAACTACTGATCCATCCATGTTGCGCAAGTGCCTTGTCTGCTAGTCTTCATACATGGATGCAAGGCTAAAAAGAGGGAATCCAGCAGGGAACCCGAATACATCGAGTACATAAGATTCAGGTTCTGCTCTTGCATTTCTCCATTGCTCTTGGTGCTGAAACTCGGACATATATAAATTCAAGTTAATTACTCGATATATGGTCGCAGACTATCGCAGAATCAACATATAATTGCAGAAGCAAGCTGTTGTTATATTCAGAAACTTTAAAAATAAATTATTATAAATGGTTATATATGATGAGATAACTAGATGCATACCAAGTCCAACAGCTTCAGATCCTTTCATTATGCGCAGGCGCTTGCATGAATCAACAAACATCCTGCACAAGACCATTATATATATGCATCTATGTAAGTGATAAAATTTCATTTCTTACGTTTTTCGCTGATATTTAATTAAAATCAATAGCAGTAATAATCCATTTGGCCGTGCCTGCCTAATCTTGTATAGTTTTGATCCTCATTTCTTACGTTTTTCTTCATTATTTGATTAACTATTTACATGCTTTTATATAGAGCCTTTAGGATATGAAGAACTTACTCCCATGGAACATCACCCACAAGCATCCAATCGCCATCCTTGTCTTCATAGGATGGCACATACTCGGAACTGTTGAGTAGATCCATCAGCTTGCTTTCATTCATAAAGTCTATCATTCCCTGGGCTCCATAATTACCTTCAAAATGTTTGTATCATATAATAATTTAGCAAAATAATTAACATTAATCCTACTATAATCTAGATCTATTAAAAATATAGAAACACGAGGAAGTTTCTTAAAGCAATTCCATGACTTGGTCTCGTGTGAGCTTGCTAATAGTTTTTTTTTTTTTTTATCCTTTTCTTTTACTCATTTTTGTCCAGAACAGATCAAAGTACATCTACTGTAAAAAAATAAAAGAAAAAGGAAAAAACAATGATAAAAGTACATCTAGTAGCTGTTCATCTCCTTAAATATTTAACCTTAAATCCTTAATTAATGCATCATGTCTTACTATCGGAGAACATTTTCTTAAAAGCATGGCCAACATTTGGTCCTGATACGAACCGAATTAACTATGTATAACTAGTACTTGTACAATGTTTATTGGTCTGTAATATTAATTAGATCTCTTAAATTCAATGTACTTTAATTTTTTCCCCTTAACTTATCAAGAGATATATAACCAAAAAATATATACTCACCCATGGTGAAGGAACTGAACATTTTGGCCAAGGCATCAGACAATTCTTGGTAGCTCTTGTACATCTTCAAGTCCACCTTGCGAAGATAGGGTGCACCGTCCATGCAAACCTTCACAAATGCTGCGCTGCATCCGCCAGTGCTTGCCTTCTCACCTTCCTCACTGGCGTTCTTCTGAACCAAAACGTTCTTCCTGTAAGATCTAACTGGTGGCCAACCTACAACTTGTGCCCCGAAACCTTCCTCACTGGCGTTCTTCTGAGCCAAAACGTTCTTCCTGTAAGATCTAACTGGTGGCCAACCTACAACTTGTGCCCTGAAATACAACATCACACATGTTAATGTTACACCTCTGATTTCCAAATAGAAAGCAGAAAAAGAAAAGAAAAAGAAGCTAGTACTGCACACAAGAGGGGCAACAGTAAAGAAAAATCCCTTTAATAAAGGATAAAAAGGAACCAAAAAGATTTTGCGTGGAGATAATTTTGCCAAAAGTTTTCAATAACAAAGCAATGAAAGAGGATTATTTTGTTGTTTGTGATAAAACAACAACAATAATACAATTCCTATCCTGTAATTGCTGATCTCCAACGAACTTATATCACGAGATAGAAGCAGGAAAAGAAAAGGAAGAAGAAGAGAAGAATCACGGGAAAGAAAAACTGACTTGGCTGGTGGCTTAGCAGGGTCCTTGATGGTAGCAGCAGGAAGGTGGTTCTTGTCCTTTGAAGCAATATTCTTGATATTCTCATTCAGATCCATGACACCTTCTTTAGCCTGAAGATTGAGCTTCAAATCAACAGTCTCAGCAAACCCTCTTTTCCCGGTAGCCTTATTAGGTGTCTCAACTTCATTTTTGACACCAACAGCACCAGGCAATCCTAGACACAGCTCAGTCTCTTTGTAGTTCAAATCTGCCCTCTCGGTACCTAACACGGTAGCTGTTGCCATTTCTCTCTGCCACGCGCGCGCCAATGAATGGTTTTAGTGGAAGATCTGATATGTTTTGTATTATTGCTTGTTGCTTTTGGTGTTGTTGATAGCTAGCTTTTGCTCGTTTCTTTGTTTCTTATTTCTTGTGTCCTCTTCTGTGTTTTGCAAGCTAGCTAGAGAGAGAGGGAAAGAGAGAGAGAGAGAGAGACCTCAATAATATAAGTTGGGCTTCGAAGGGTGAGGAAGAGAGTGTGTCTGTATGTATAGTTGCATGTAAATGTCATATCAACTTGTTCATCCATAATTGTGGACACGTGGACTGTGGGCTTGTGACGTTGATCTACAACAACTAACCAATTTGATCATCAGATATGCTTTCCTTAAATTTCACTTGTTTATACATTTTCTTTTCCTACAGGGTCAACCATATGCAAAAGTAGTAAAAGTGGAGGGTTTTTTATTTTTTTAATCTAAATCAAATTTTTACCCTCAAATTCATTAATAATCCTTTTCTGATCTTGTAATGAATTTGAACTTAACAATATCAAATATCAAATGACTGCTTAATTCAAACACACACACACTAGTTATTTGTTACACACTACATCACGGGTCGTAATTTTTTTAATAGAAAAGACCGGGTATAAAGGCTATTTCAATATATTTTTTATATTAAAAAAAATTAAAGTATAAATTAAAAATTTTATTCAGACATCTAATCAAATAAATTGATAATCATCTATATAAATAAATAAATAAATAAAATTATTAATAATAACTAAAAGAAAAACTGAAAAATTGAGAGATAGATGCAAATCAAGATATTTAATCTTGTAAAATGAGATATTTATCTCTTTATGTCTATTGAATTTGTTTATTAAAATCAAAAAAGAATATATAAATAAAAATAAATATGAAATTAAGTGAATAAAATAAAAGAAAAAAAATATTATGTAAGGCCGGACATATTAGAAATATTATTTCAAAATAACTAAATATTTTTTTATATAAAATAAAGCTTATCTGTATAAAATTAAAAAAAAATTCTTCAAAAATTAAATACAAAACAATTTTTTTACAAAAATAAACTCTATCCAAAAAAAGCCTACAAAACCCATAGCCTAGGTCATGCAACCGAGATAAACCAATATAAAAAAAAATTAAAGATAATTACAAAATTATTTTTTTATATAAAAATAATAATATAGAATGATAAAATCATTAAGCAAAATGAGGAAAAAAGGATCCATAGTTGTATTAACTCTTAAAACTCGTGATCTATGTCAATAAATCAGAATAATAATAAATAGAAAAACTAAAAAGCCTAATCTCGAACAAATCAAACCTCAAAAGATGAAATTGGGAAAAAACTCAATCACATAAAAACTTATAGTTAAAAGAATAAGGTGAAAATTAAAAAAAAAATAGAGGGCATAAATAAATTAAATTTGAGGGTTAAATTGAAAAGAAAAAACTTTAACAAATGAAAAAAAAAATCAAAAGAATGAGCACTAAATTGAAAATAAATAAATAAAACAACAAAAACTTTGATTGAAAGATGAAATTAAATATCAATAAAACTTTAATAAAAGAGCAAAGAAAAAATAATAAGAAATCAAAGAATAAGAAAAAAATTTGAAAAAAAATAATATAATGACTAAATTGAAAACACAAAAAACTTTTCTAAAAGGGTCAATAATGAAAATAAACAATACAAAACACAAGGACTAAAATTAAAACAAAAAAGGACAAACAAGCACTTTCTCTAGAAAAGAGAGAAAAGAAGGAGAAAGAAAAAAAATTATCGGTACCTATCATCCACTGTCACATGTCACACTAGGAGGAAAAAGATGTAGTAGTGCTTCCAAGGACATAGTGAAAGGCCATGTTTAACCACTAGATGGTGTTGCACACGCCACCTAAAGACTATGAATGTCATCCACAAGCTGACACGTAATGAACATGTGTTTTTGTAGCTTTTCAAAATTAAATATTAAAAAATTAAAATTAAAATATTAAAACACCTTTCATGATCCTGAAAATTACAAATAAACTCGTCAAAAGGCTAAAACACCTCTAAATGTGTACCTTATTATTTTTTTATCTTTTTAAAAATAAAAAATGTATTTTAACTATAGCCTAAGAAGAGGTAAAAAAAAACCCTTTAGTCAACGGTTCTAATTTTTACTTTTTTATCTTAAGGATAAAAAAATATTTTTATTATTCTAAAGCCTGTAAAAAAATAAAAAAATCTTCTGTCAACAACTCTAAAAAGATATAATTTCACTATATATATAAAAAAGAGGTGTTGTTAATATTATTATTCTATTGATGAGTTCAACACATGATATATAGTAATTATGCTTAACGTATATAATATTATTTCAAAGACTTTTAATTTTTTTTTTCTTGAGAATCAAGTGTTGTTTCTTCTTAATTATAAAAGGGAATTGGGCTCACAAATTATTTTGATATTGGAGAATCTTTTAATATGTAATGGTCCATTAAGAATATTGGAGCATAATGATAATCATCGATCTTTCTCCCATCAATCTCAGCACAATGACTATTATTTTCGCATCATTTTCTATAGTCGTTTTCAAATTCAATTCTTCTCATTTTCTCCGTACGTAAAGGGAGGCATGCTGCCATAGAACAAGATTTTACAGCAATTTAAAAAGATATGATTAAAAAATTATTATTATTTAAAATATTTTTTATTTAAAAATATATTAAAATAATATTTTTTTATTTTTTAAAAATTATTTTTAATATCAGCGCATCAAAATATTTAAAACCATATAAAAATATTAATTTAAAATAAAAAAATTAAAATTAAATTAATTTTTTTCAAAAATAATTTTAAAACGCAAAAATAAATATATATAATCTCTAATTAACTAACATCCCTTTACATTCAATCTTTTTATTTGAATTAATTTCACTATTTTATTTTCTTTTCTACCTGATAATAATATTTTCCATCGATCCACGAGGTAGCATACAATGCACGACTCACTCATATGCCATTATATCATTAAACGCACGCTCTTACTTTATGGTAAGATTCTTCTAGGAACCTTCCAATATGAATGTTAGCACATGAACCAATAATTCGTACAATGCAAGGGCAAATCTATCAATCTATTCATCTATCTATATATATATATATATATTGCATTTTTACAGCTGTTGTTCAACAAATTAATCAACCATGCTTTCTTCTTTTCTGTGATTGATATGTTTCTTGACAAGTTAAAACAGAACAGCAAATTGCAAGGACAACAATATTGAAATATCAATTTTCCAAAGATTAACAGAACATGAAATATCAATTTTTCAAAAATTGAGTTAGAAAACAAAAAGGAGAGAAACGTGTGTGTGTGGGGGGGGGGGTATTAAGAACTGGACAGTCTAGACTCTAGAAAAATGAGATGTAGAGTTCAAAGAAAAAAAATGAAGTGTAATCTAAGATCTAAATTTAAAAATCAGAGATAAAAAAAAATGAAGTGTAATCTAAGATCAAAATCATCTCAAGATGTAAAAGAACAAAAATTAAAAGGTTTTAAATGAAAAAAATTTAAAATTAGAAAATTCAAATCATCCCAAAAAAACTAATTGATATAAATATAGATAAATATATTAAAATCTCTTTAGTTGCCAATTAATTCCTATTTTTATAAACAAATCAGTTATTGAAGGGTTATTTGACAAGGAAATAAGTATTATAAACAAAAAAAATTGACCAAAAAGTTATGTAGTTTGGACTAGGAAAAACATAAAGGAACATGTCGACCTTGATTACATACCAGACTTGATAAAATCCAAACTTGAATATAGATGATGAATGAAAGATATAAAGAGCTTACATGGTATAGGATCTTTAAAACAACAATAAATATGTAGTTACATTGAATAGGATAAATGGATAATTACCAAAAGTTATGTTAAATAAAATGAGTAGGTAATTATTGGAAGTTACGTTGAACTTCTCTATTTAAAAAATGAAGCAAGACAACCAAAAAGAGAACAACAATCAACAACAACTTAAACTCAAATCAATGCATTGTTTTTTTTTTTTTTTTTAATCAAGTTCTCATGACTTTCAAACCTAAAACTAGTAGGTGATAATTCATAAACAATAAAACAGTAGACAATAAATATGTAAGCAATGGTCAATCTTCTTTATAATTAGCAGGCTTACAATTTCAATTCCATATATCAAAAAATATCAAAAAGATATTTTGTTTTTTAAAAATTTTAATTTATGGATGTAATTAGAATATGAATCACTCTATAAATGTAAGTATTTTTTTTAATTATTGAGTTTATTTTACATTCAAGATATTTTAATTATTTGATTATTAATTATTCAGTTGAAATACTATTTGTGTGAAGTGTATTTAATAATATTGATACACATATAACTATGTAATGCAAATTTAGAATTACTTGAGTAATTCTAAGATAAAAAATTATTTGTATGATTCTTTTTATAATTTCTTTTTATGTCATAAAAAAAATCCATTATTTAATATTCAAATCAATTAACTTAGAATTCCAATATGAAATTATAAAGTGTTTTTAATTGAGACGGATACAAAACAACTTATATATATATATATAAAACATACTCCCTTTCTAATTTCCAACTACGAGGCCACTCATTTTGGATGTGTTCACAAAAAAAAAAAAAAAAAATTACTATTATAAAATATAAACTCATGAAAGCAACACAGTAACATATTTCCGAACACTTACGGAATATATGAAAGCTGAACTATCAAGATTTGTATCTTCGGTAATGACAATTTGTTGTCATACGTACGTACGTACGTACTTGGTCCAATTGCACTCTTAGTTTATTGTAAAACAAATCAGTAGTATGATTTTATTCTAATTGATACCAATCGTCAAAATTAACTAATAAGAAAAATGGGATATATAAAAATAAAATAAAACTTGCGAGGATATGTTATTCGGGTTCGGGGGGTTATTTACTGAATAGAACATCTCATGCATATGATTTGGAATTTATATATATGGAGTATTCTCTAAAATGAAATCAAAAGGATTCCTTGTTTAATTTCATGAAGTGAATATTAACCGCACTTGAAATATATCTCGTTAATTATTAATAAAAACACTACATCGTCTAGCTAAATTATTGTGGCCACTTTCATAAAATATTATTTATTAGAATATTATTTTTTAGTTTTTTATTTTTATTTTTTATTTAATCATTTAGCAACCCATTACTATTTATTTATTTACTTTACATCATCATTCGTTACTAGATATATATTATGTTATTTTGAAAATTATACTTGATTTTTTTTTATGTTTGGTTATATATTAGTTTTATAGATTTAATTTCTTTTCTTAATTAGAATTTTCTACATTAGATCTATTCAAAGTGAGGTTTTTTAATTTTTTTTAATTATTTTCTATGAATTTATCCTCATTTCATGAGTTAGGTTGCAGGTTTAATAAATTATCTTATTTTGAATCACGTAGTTTTTTTTTTTTTTCTGATTTCTCTAATTGTTTTTTTCGATTTGATCCTTTAACATTGGATTAATTGAAAATTAGTCTTCGTAGTTTTTTTTTCCTATAGAGTTATCCCGATCTTATTATTCGTGTCGCGGGTTTGACAGGTTAATTAAAGTTGATACTGGTCGATTTTTAAGTCTTTTTTTAATTAATTTTTCTTATTGGGCTTCATATTTTTTGATTTGCTTTCTAAAAAGTTATTATAATCTCATAATATCATTCGCGAGTTAAGCAGGTTGACCCGATTTATTTTTTTATTATTTTTAATTGAATAGTTTTTTAATTATTTTTTATACATGGTTATCTCGATCTCATGAGTCAGATTAATTTTTTGTATTTTTTTAATTTAATATATTTTTCTCAATTATATCCTTCGACTTTGAATTGATTATGAATTGATTTTTATAATTTATTTTGATTTGCTTTCTACAAGATTGTCTTAATCTCATAATTGAGATCATAGATTTGATAAATTTACCAAGATTAATATAATATGTCATCATCTTAATATTTTTTTTAGAAAAATATCAACGTCTCAATAATAAGTTTAAAAAATATCATGAAATATATACCACATTTTAAATTCATGATTAATTTTTTATTTAAAAACACATTAATAACTCTTAAATTTTTTTATATAAAAAAAATCACGGTGCAAAAATCTATTAACACCTGTATGACTTGTGCAAATATCATTGTCCCATTCATTCATATATATATATATATATATATATATATATATATATATATATATATATATATATATAAAAAGATGGTGCCATATATTTCCAGTAGTAGTCTTGCAGAAGGAAAATAGGTACAAAATTAGGGTCGCTCATGGTGGCAAGAATTCCCCTGCAGAACACTGGAACATCTACCAATAGCAGCTCTCACGTACTCTTCAACATCACAAATTCTAAAGCCTATGAGGATGGCGCGGTGGTGAGTTGCAGACAGGTAACATCCCCACGAGAAGGAAACATCCCTAACCCTTTATGTGTCCAATTGCCCCATCAACATCTCCCAACCCCATAATTCTTGATCGTTTTCTTTCTAACGCTTCTCTCTCTTCATAATTATCCCCGTCTTAGCCACGTCTTCCCTAAACGTACTCTCTAACTAAGAAACATACGCTTTTTATCTTTTGATCGTCGTCTTGAGTCAAGATCATCATATTAGAAAACAAGAAACGAGCAGTCCTCCTTGTTTTCTTGATTTTAAATGCCCCGAACAACTCCTCATCTTGTCAAGAAAGTGACTCCCACTTGAGATAATCTTATATGCAAGAAAAACACTCCATTTCACAATGCAGCAGTACTGGCCTAAGTTGCTAGCTAGCTAGCTAGTGTATTTTTAAGGTGGTCCTCATACACGCCACGACCTAACCAAGTGAAAACATCATGTATCTAACTAAGTGGTCCGGTGGTCATTTCTTGGCCACAATATTCCGGATACAGCCACGGGGAACAATAAGATTTTTGGTTTTTTGCTTAAAATATCTCTGTACCTGCCCAAATTCCCTTACATGCCTTTTTTTACTCGGTAAAGTTGTTAAATCACGAGTCTTCTTCTCGCGGGCTGAGATGACTGGTATGTCTTGATACGGGTCAATTCATATTTCTCAAAAATCAAATTTTTTTTATTAAAAATTAAATTTATTTATGTTTTGGATATTTTTAATATGTTGATTTCAAAAATTAAGTCATGACTGCCTCATCATTTTGAAATTAAGCTATTAATAACTACCTGTCTCAGAAGAGTTCCTGTTTGCAGTATTGGTCAGAGGGTGCGTGTCTACTAACCTGGCGGCACTTGTTTTAGAACTCCACATGGTCTTGAAAAATGTCTTGGAAATGATTAATTAACATTTTGATATAGCTTTGCGAGACATATATCATATTATGCCAATAGTGCATATGTAAATAACTTGATCAGACGAATTATGATCATGCATTAATCTAGTTTTTCTTCATCATTTCAATATGGTCTGGTCCTACAGATGCAATATATGAGGATCTTCCCTCGCAATAATAATATTCCAGATGTTGGCGAACCTGAGACATTGAATACCATGGTGGGGGCTGACCAGTTCTCTCTGCTTGGAATGTTCAGTTAAAAATTAGCCTGGCCAGCCTGCCAGACCATTTCCTTGATTATCTTTTTCTCTGGCCTAACCAACGCGGTTTTATGCCAATGATCGATAGCTAACACTTTTCTAAATAAACAATCTGATATAATTGATTCAGGGAAATAATCAGGTCAGCAAAAGCTGAACGTTGTGTTTTCTTTTCTATGCACAGCTTGAGGTAACTGGTGATGATATGCTTACAGTCCCGGAATGATTACAGAGATAGGACAAGATAAACGAATTTCATATATCCTGTTAAGTGAACGCAAATCGAGAAGAGGATACCAAATCCACTTGCGGTTGACAAAAAGGATCACAGAGCTTTTTTAAAGGAGATAAAGCGAAACGATTTCTTGGTTACAGAACTTTTACGTTACCTAAATGGATCCTGTTTTCTTATTCTATTCAACATGTTCTTACTTATTTTACACTATTTTTATTTTGCTTCATCATGGCTCAATGCCACCTTGCAGACATGCGGTTTCTCTAAAGATTTGAATATACACGGTAACACGGATCTTTAATACACAAATGTCAGCTTTTACTTGTTTAACTACCATTTTACAGACTATATTTCTTATGTTGAATGGGTTTTAATTAGGTTATCATCACTGGCTTAGGTGATACCACATTATTGCATAGTTACAACTATAATATATATATATATATGGCAGAAAATCAAGGAAGCCCATCATATACGTTCTTATTCCAAGGGAGGAACTTCCAGCATCAGCTGTTAGATCAGTATTTGCATGCATGCAGACCCAACACCAAAGATAAGAGGGATCATCTCATCAGCTTAAAGAGACAATTAGATAAAATATATAGAAAAATATTTTACTTTTAATATGTGTGTGTGTGTAAATAAAGAGCAAAAGTGACAGATACCTTGATAATGTACGGAGCCCAAATTTGGACCATGAACTAATGGTGAATAATGGTTTGAAGGCCCTGCTCAAGGGACCCGTGTTGCCCATCATTTTTCTCGCAATAAATCCAATATCTGGAGACTAAATATTCTGCTGCTAATCTAGTTTTAATATGCTGCTAATTTACCTTTTCATTGTTCCTTAATCAATCACTATATATAGCCGACAACCCTGACATGACCAGACCAGAGTTTCATCGGGTCAGCACTGTTGTGCCAGTGATTATCCTATCCGTGCCAACTCAGTAACTCTGTTTTTATAATTCGTGTTGTCAGCAAGCTACTCTTCCTTCTCCCTCCTATTTTTATTTATTTTTTTATTATCTAAACTCTGAAGGCTAGCAAGTTACTTCTGTTCTCGTTCACTGATTCCACAGCTAGCATATCCTTTTGAGTTAGATTTTCTTTATTTTTTAGTGTTTTGAGTGCTCGCAACTGATCTTACAATAAATATTCCTCCTTTTCTTTTTCTTTTTGTTGAAGCCTGATTTTCTTTTCTTTTTTCTGAAAATAAAAGGGACCCAAAAAAACAAATAATAAAGACTATTGAGCTGACACTCCTTCTCCACCTAACATTACTCGAAATAAGTAGCTGATCCCATTCACTGCTTATTAGTGATTTTGATTGCCTTTCGCTGTCATTGTTTTCTAAAGTGAACAGTCAGACTTTTCATCTCATGTCTGTCAAATATTTGATCGAATGATGACTCCAAATTGAACCCTTCAACCTTTTTTTATCGTACATGGTAAAATCAATTACGAGCCCCGTAGTGGCATTTAAGCCCACTTGTATAATTCCGAAGTCCATTTGAAACCCTCCTGGTTAAACCTTTGATTTTTTTTAGTTTTTTATTCACTTAAATAGGTTATTTTTACTCCAAATAACAATCCAAGTGCCCTATCTTTCATTTGTATGTATTGGTGAAAAAATATTTCGGGAAATTACACCGCAGTTAATTTTTGTTTTTATTGAAGTCTGGAAATAGGAGTAAAATTAAAAGAAAACATAAGATTTTAAACTCCATTGTTTTTTTTTTTGTTTTTCGTGGTATATATATTTTTCACTGTTACCGATGAAAGGGTTTCGATATCAAACTCAGAGAAGACAAATGAAGAGCAAAAAAGGTCCTATACATGGACGATCATTCATATTTCACGGTGTTGTTGCTTGGCAGCTTCATTTGGGTCCTACTGTCTCCGGCCATTGTTAACAAGGGAAGCCATCCTATGAATGGTCTTTGATAGACAGACGTGGCTTCACCTGCTCCAAGCATTCCTGGTCTATCTTCGAAGTAAGAAACGGTGACAGATAACTTCGACGGGCTAGCAAGATCATCTAATTTGCTGTCAGTTGATCAGACCTGACAACCAGGCAAGCCTACCTCCTCCTCCTCCTCCTCCTCTGATTCTGATTCTGATCATCTGATCATCTGATCCATCCCGCCAGACATAAGCACACGTGTACCTGCTTATTAGGTTTCCTATCAACTTGACTCGGTGCTTGAAATCTTCTTGTCTGAAACTTGCCTTAATGTCACGTTGGGAATTTTGGATTCTAACTTCCCATTCCCGACCACAATATTGTCACGTTGCGAATATTATCCAAAGAAAATCATTCATCTCTTGTATATATAGAGAAGCTAGGTTGATGTACGTACATTTATCAAAATACGACAAGTGTATGTATCTTTATCCAACTTTTGTGTATAAAAACTAAATATCGCTCTCTACTCGAATTTTAAGGAAGATGAGCTGGTTAGATTTGAGTATCACCTTCGTCAAAATCAACTTTGATAAATTTGGATCACAATTATCATAATAATAATAATAGAATTTAAAATTTTTACTATTTATTGCGGTTAAAACATTATATCTACACCAATAAAATATTATTAATTGAAATAGTGTTTATAGTTTTTTATTGAATTTTATTTTTATTAATTTTACTATTCAATTTAATAACTCAATTGTTTTTTTTTACTTTATTATTTAATATTATATTGTTTTAAAAATTAAGCTTTTTAATATATTTCAATTTATTTTTTATGAGGTTATTCTGATATTTTAACCTTAATCATGACTTTAGTAAGTTGATCCTATTTATTTTTTTTTAGTTGAATAATTTTTTAATTGGACTTTATAATTTTTTTATCTGTATTTTATAGAGTTATTCTAATCTTATGACTTGGATAGCGAGTTAGACGAGTTAACTCGATTTTTTTTTTGTTATTTTTTAATTTTATTATTCAATAACTTAATTTTTTAAAAAAATATTGGGTTGATTAGAAATTAATTTTCAAAATTCATCTTGATTTATTTTCTATAGAATTATAACAGTATCATGATTTGAATGACAAATTTAACAAGTTAATCCGGGTTGATCCAATATATTACTATATCAATATTTTTTTAAAAAAATATCATTCAATAAATTACCATATTAATATTTTAAAAAAATATATTCAATAGGTATCATATTTAACTTTATGATTTAAAAAAATATTAAAAATATGATAAAAACGCTTGAATGTTCTCTTTTAGCATGAACTAATAATCTAGTTAGATATCATTCACTCGCTTAGCTTGGATGTGTTTTTACCCACTTTGACCATATCAAATGGAGACCAGGAAAAAAACCATAATGATTTGAATTGGATGGAGGTCCACCTCATTACGAGACATATACCTGATCATTATCTTTTATTAGTGCATATAATTATTACAGAAATTAGCATCTAACTTTATCTATATTTCCAAAATTCACTTTGTAATTAAAATAATGTTTCTGCCTGGGATAATATAAAAGGAAATGCTTTCTAATCCATGTCTTTGGATTTTTTTTAAGAAATCACTGCCATTTGTCCACGTTTTTTTATTTATTAATATTTCCATAGAAAATGAATATGAATACTTGGCTATAAAATACTTTTAATTCATATATTAGTTTTTTAAAGTGTTTTTTTATGAGGCACGTGAAATTAAAAAAGATACATGTTTTTAGTAATTATTTCAAAAATTAAGGTGGTATTTATATTATCTAAGTTAACCTTGTAGAAGGCAAAGTGAACACATTGATGATACAAAAATTTTATCATAATAAAAAAAAAAGTGGTATTTAATTATCTTGCTCAATAAATATCATCTAATATCTTTAATTTTAAGCACGTGTAACTTTATTTATGATTGACTATTATCATCCCTACTCTTTTTTTAAAAAAAAAAACCTATCTCTCTTATTAAAAATAATGAATTTTTATCTTTTTATTAGAGTATTTTACCGATGATTTTACCAATAAATAATTAAATATTAATATTTTTAATTTTTTCATTGATATTATTTAATTTAAAATTTTAATTTAATAAAAAAAATTCAAAAATCAATAATGACTTTTCAATTTATCAATAATTTTATTGATGTTTATTGATAAATATACCAAAAAAATATTTTATTGGATAAAATTCACTGTAATTTATTGTGTGTGTGTGTGTTAACGTACATCATCATCAAGGTGCCTCATGCAATTATGTTTGAGAGGCGTATTTAGAGGGCGGGGGGGGTGGGATATTGAGCAAGCCATTAAACACAAGGTTTTGGTCCAACAATGATTATGGTGAAATACACGAATTGAGTTGGACATCCGAAATATTAAATTTTTGCAGGGAAAACAAAGGTGGACCCTTTTTCCAGTGCAAATGTGGTCCTTTGGGGGGTTAGAGGTGAATGTTCAAGAGTTCGAAATTAATAAGAGAAAGCCCACGGATTTAATGCAGGGAAAGGTGCCTGCCCAATTTTATTTTTCTCAACTTCTCCTCCCGTCGTCGGTGGGGGGCCTAAGGGTTTCTCACGAGTTGGATGGCTTTTTCTATTTCCAATACGCGGTGACTTGTTTGGGACCAGTAGTGCTATACTATAGCTAAGCTGTACTGTCGTTTTGCCGACGTTGAGTTCATGGACATTCTCGAAGCTAAGAAATTCTTTCCACCTCTTCAAGCTTTCACCTGGTCTGGTTACTCTTGGACATTGACTGCAGCCCATAATGCTTGTTAGAGTCCATACATAATCATGCTTAGATATTAATCTGTTTCGTTTTTTCGAGGATAATTAAGAGCAGCACCGATTAAGCTACTCTAAAAGAGCAAAGATCGTCCATCACCGACTTGCTAAAAGAGCATAAAATCAAGCAATCCAGCCCATGCCATCCTGTAGCCTGGCCTGGCATGTCTGTTTCATTGTAACCACAAGATACATGTATTATAATCACGACACTGGAGAATATGCAAGGAGGACAGTACATAATCAATAAATACAAACAAAAATACCGATAGCGATGCGATCCTATCTAAAATATATCTGTGTGTAGATGAGAAAACACCTTGATCGTGAACGAAGATGGAGTATCGATGAGCATAAGAAGTTGCAAGTTCTAATCCTCGGATTTTACTTGCATCGTCACAGTATCGGAAAGTTATGTTTCCATAGAAGAAAAATGCTTAGAACACGTTCAGCAGATCAAAAATATTGGTTTTGGTTGGTATAAATGGTCGTGTTTGGTCACTGGTTGCTGCAATGAATTTCTGTATGTATTTCACATAAATTTCTCATTTTTCAATGATATTGTATAGTAGCCAAGTGGAAACCCGAGAAAGTCTTAAAGCCTGCGCCTACATTATAATAAACACAGTGTTTGTTTAGCGGAGACTATATAGATTTTATGAAATTTGAAGGGGGAAAGTCGTGTCTTAAGTAGGAGGAATCTATTTTTGTCATGTTCAATGCATCTATGCTAATGCAACAAACAGCAGTACCAGTAAAATCTTGTCCGGTCCGCAGTAGGCTCGTATAGCAAACTCATGTGTTGTGTTTCTTTTAAAACAAAACAAATTAAACATGCATGTAGGCAGCAGAAACGCTAATTTAAAATTTTTCAGGATTCTTAAATAGTTTAGGGTTATCTAGGGTTTTAACGAAAATTACTTAAAAATTATTACTTTCTTTCAGGTTTTTGATAAACTCTTTAAAATTAAATTGTTATAAATCATAAACCGTTAAACAATATTTTCTACTAACTTTTAATTATTTTTTCAATGTTGGGTTGTCACAAATCACAAGTTATCTAATTGTTTAGCCTCCAATGATATTTTAAATGAATTGTCAGATTAAAAATCTCCTAAACTTTTTTATAAAAAAAGAATTGTTATGCATTGAGTGTTGTATTTTTCTCTCCTTTTTTATCTCTTATTTGTATTATGCATGTACTTGCTGCAATACTCTACATTGCATCATTTTTAGACATATCATTCTATTCATAAAAAAAAAAAAAAATCTAATATCTATATTAATGTCAAGATATTACTTTGTCCATTGAAAATATCACATATTTTATATCAAGATAGTTTATTAAAAATTTATGCAATCAAGTTTCTACTTTCTACTTAATTTTTCTTAGTTTAAAATTATAATATCATGTATTAATTATATCTTTGTCCTTAATTTCTAAAACTCATTTATAATCAAGTTTAATTTCTTACAAATGATTCTTAATATATGTGATCCACTAAGTTCATGATAGGTTGGTCTAAATACAAAGTATAATCATAATTAAAATAAGATTAAATAAATTAAATAATTTAAGTTATTTTCAATTCAACGAATTAATTGATTTATATTTAAATATTAAGTATGATGTCTAAAAAGACATCACAATCTCTCAAGTATTAGAAAAATCATATTTAATTTAATTTAATTTTTTAGTGACTAATTTTTCAATATAACTATTATCATTTTATCTAAAATGTTTTAATTTAGAAATTTGAGCATGAGGTGCATTTGCGCTATGAGATCATATTTATTCTCAACATAATAATTATCGATTGTTTAAACAATATTAAAAATCTTTTTAAAATCTCATTTTACATTACACAAGAATTTTATAATTAATATTATTTAAAAACATATGTAGTATTTATTCTCTAGTTTACATAAACAATGAATCGTCTCTTGATTATTAAAATATCTTCATATGGTTTATATTAAATCCAATATTTTTATATTCATTACCCTCAATTAAAGCAACAAGTAATAAGAAAAACATAATATTTTCTATATAATATAATCTAGTGATATCAAATCAAATGATTACTTATATAATTAATATGCGAGTATTTCAACACACACACACACACATATATATATATATGAAATCATTATATGAGTTATTTCAATATACTCATTATTTAATAAACATCCACATATTAGTTTCAAATATCTCACATATTTCATTATATAAAAACAACTAATTTTCTTTATAAATAAAAGAATATAATATATAATGGTATAATTAATATTCAATTTTAAAAAAATAGTAACCATGAATATTTAAAAACAATACTTTATTGTAATAAAAATATTATTAACTATAATTATTTTATAATTTTTTTTACAAAATAATTTTATCAAAAAAACTTTTTCTAGAACTTGTCAATCATTAAAGATAAAAAGTATTTTTATAAAATTATAAATAAAATACATTTATCACTCAAATAAAGTCAAAGCCAAGTATAACTGTTTGTAGCATGGACAATAACAACATATGAGTTCGGTACAAATTCAATCGTGCCTAACTTGAGAAGTTCAAAATGGTGATGATCACGAATGTCGTGTAAAAACTAAAAAGTGAAAGATGTTTTTTTCTTTCTTGTTAAAGATCGCTCTCTAAGCAACTGCACCGGGTCCAAGACCATGACTTGTAATAAAGACGAAGGCTAAAGGATAGATTTGAAATAAAAACAAACACTGAACAAACAATTATAGTTATTTTTTAAAATATTTTTTATATAAAAATATATTAAAATTATTATTTTAGTTTTTAAAAATTATTATTTATATTAATATATTAAAATGATTTGAAAATATTAAAAAATATATTAATTTAAAATAAATAAAATAATTTTTAATTTTTTAAAAAAATATATAAAAACAAGCAGCAATAAATCTCAACACCGATCACTGCCACTCGTCTATTTGCTTACAACCAGACATGAATCAGAATCCGTGTGCACCACCATTGTTGTGAGGGTCCATGTCATAAGTACTCAGTCAAAGTTTGCCGGCCTGGGCCCTTTTTCCATTTCATTGATAAGTCATATCATACACATATCCAACCTCGAAAAATTGTGTGGATTAAATATTCAAAAGAGACCCGAACTAGTTTATTTAGCGACCGGGCCGAACTATATTTTAAAAAACATAAAAGAAATCATTAAGCCTGGGTAAAAAGATAAATTGCTTAATTTTTTATCTTAGATCCTTGTGTAGCATAAATTTCCAATAAAATATATAAAAACTAACCTAATATGAACTGAGTTATTTAATAAATTTAAATATAATATGAATATTTTTTTTTATTTTAAAAAAATAATATTGAACTATAAAATAAAATAATAATAATTATAATAATAATATTAGTAATAGTAGTAATAATAATAATATAATATTATTATTATTAAATGATTTTTTTCTTTTAAGGACAACAAAGTTATTTTATAGTGCATAAATATAATAAAGAAATAATAAAATTCATGAATAATTATTAAAAGATAAATTAATAGAGTGAAAATACAATACTATTTTAAAAAATAATATTTTAAAAGTTTTTATAGAAATAAAATAATTATTTTACTGTCACATTCTATTATAAACAAAAATATATCATCAATAAAAAAAATGATATTTTTAAAAATGTTTGAAGAGTAGTTGTGATTGTTTTTTAAAATATTTTTTTATTTAAAAAAATATGTTAATAATATTTATTTTTTAAAATTAGTATATTAAAATAATTTGAAAATATAAAAAATATATTAATTTAAAATTAAAAAAATAAAATTATTTTAAAAACACTTTTTAAACATAGTGTCAAACTCCCTTTATTCTTCTGTTGGGCATTGCTATCTAGGCAGTTACTCCTCTTGATTGTCCACGTGCCGAGAAAAAAGTCGATCCGGTACCACTAGCTAGTGCAAGCTATCAAACAGCTTTCATATTTATTTGGTCAATGGTCCTGCACCACAGAATTTAGCGAATTTTGTACAGATTACATTGATGTTGCTGTCCAAATCAAGACAGTATACACTTTCCAGCTCATACATTTGTACTGGCTTGTTAATGATTCCTGAAAATAAGATCTTTCGAGGTTTGAAAATGTTTTTGAAAATATTTTTCGGAATATATATATATATATATATATATATATATATATATATATATTATCTTAAAATCCATCAAAATATTTTTATATTCATCCTAGCTTCAAAATGAAATCTTCCTACCCGAAAAAAAAAACAACATATCTAACTCTGCTTAAGCTATTTGAGTTTTTTTATTTGAAAATATTACTTTTGAGTTTTAAATATTTTTTTATGGATTTTATATAGAAAACATTTTACAAGATTATGTATCTACAATTTTATATTATATATGCAACTAGATTTGTCAATACAGAGCTCTATGTACATGTATGATACAGTAATTTTTTTTTTCATAACCATAATATTTTTTTTATTTTAAAAAAATTATGTTTGATATTACTGTATCAAAATAATTTAACAACATCAAAAATATTAATTTAAAATAAAAAAAATAAATTTTTTTAAAAATAATTTTAATATAAAAAACAACCAGGATAATTGCAACGTGAAAAGATAAGAAAGTTTTCTTTAATTGCATTTTGAAGCTATGTGTAATATGGTTGCACGTATATATGTTCATATTATAAATATAAATGTAGTTTAAAATATTATTGAATATGACACACTGTAAGATAATTCACATCTAATTTCTATAGGAACTGGAATAGAAAAAAATAAATGTATTAGAACGCAATTGAAAAAAATCCAAAAGTGTTGGTATTAATAATATTTTTTTTTTTTATCGATCCAGGTCCGTTTCTCAATCCATGTGGTAAACCATAATGAGGAACTTTGGATATATTTCAATTGTTTTTTTTTTAATATATATATATATATATATATATATATTATAGGAAACATTTTTTTTTCATTTCAATATTTCTATCTTTATTTTAACTGCTCTTGAATTCAAATAAAATAATTTTGTTAAATTCCATCAAATAAATTACAAAGTGACATGCTAACTTGTTTGGTCATTTATGTGTGAACGTTTTGTTTTATTTTTAATTAATTGTTTGTACTTTTATTTTTGCTATTTGAATATATATCTATTTTAATTTTTTGTATGTGAATGCTGAATCCTAAAACATTTATTAATCAAGTGCTTTTGGAATCAATTAGTTAATTGTTGATGTTTTTATTCTGTATCCACTTGGCACCAATGCATGGACTATAGTTGACTATTGTTTTTTTTTTTTAAAAAAAAAAACTATAGTTTTCTTGTGTCCTTAGATAGTAATAGTCTTATAAAAATAAATAAAAATATATATTTAAGTTCGACTTTTAATATCTAAGATTGAAAAAAAAAATTAAAAAAAAAAACTCAAATCAACACAGGTTGACTTGTTAAATATGAGTTATAAAATTGAGATAATTTTATAAAAAAATATAAATAAATTATAAAGTTTAATCTTCTATCAATTTAAATGTTGAATGATAAAATTAGAAAAAAAATAATTATAAAAAATAAATAAAAAAACTCAAATCAATTGGGTTAACCTGAAAACAAATTAAAATAAATTATAAAATTAATGAATATAATATTAATATATATATATATATAATCAATATTAAAAAATATATTATTTATGGGAAGATACTTTACGAGGAGCTAGAAAATTATTTTCTCTCTCCAATTAGTTTTTGTTAATAATAAAGATGTAAAGTAGACATTTTGTATCAGTTAATTACAATTAGAAGCAATTAATTCACAGATTTATAAAAACATATACTCAAATAATAAAAATAAAAATGCATACATTTATATCAGATAATAAAAATAGTAATAATCATAAAACAATTATGCACATATGACCAAATACATCAACATACTACACATCAATATATAATAAAAATTAAATACTTTAAAGTTACCATGTTTATAATCAAATTAGTTATTCGATGCACGTTTCATCACAGATAGAATAATACTTTTTGAAAAAAAAATATAAAATCTTTTTAAATGTTTTTTTACAATAAAAATTCAAATTAAAAATTAAAAAAGCTCATGCATAAATTTAATTAAATAAATTAAGAACCATCTCTGTTAATAAAATAAATAAAAATATTAATACATTTATTCAATTTGTCTGACTGCAAGTTGAATAATTGATTTCTCCTAATAAAAATGAATTAATATGCAGGTGTTATTATCATGTTTTATTGATAGAAAGCAAAAAATATAATTGTGAATAAAAAAATCAATGCTTATATATAACAAAATATAGTAAAAATCATATATGTTAATAAAAACATGTAAGATTTTAAGCTTATTTTTAACATAGTAAAAAAATATGACAATATTACAATTGCTACATTGAAACATTATTTCTTTAGTGTTTTTATAATGATTTTTTTGAAAAACAAAAGATGTAAAGAAAAAAAATAAATTACAAAAAAATAAAGACAAGAACAAAAAGAATTGTATAAAATGGCTAAGTGTAAAGTGGTAAATATTCCGAGTGTAAAGAATAAAAATAATATTTTTTATATAAAGGAGGAAAAACTAAAAAAAATATTACAAAAAATGAAGATAAGAAAAAAAAGAAAGGGTGCTGAATAGGGCAATTATAAAGTGATAAAAAAATCAACTATGAATAGAAAATAAATATAAGAAAAACTTGTTTTTTTAAAAAAAGAAAATTACAAATTTTTCTCAACTATAGTACCTTCTACAATGAAAAAATTGGAGAAAATTTCAATCATGCCATTTCTATAGTAAAAGTGTGTTTCCTTTTAGTATATACTAGTTAGATAACCCGCGCGATGTTGCGGATCAATTTTTATTATATATAAAATATTAAAAAAGCAAAGATCTAAAAGTATTAAGTATTTTTGCAAAGCTATACCAAAGAATCTTGGGTTTGGCTACAACACCTGACCTAAAAGTAATATTTATAATATTAATAATAATATTAAACTTGTATGATCCAAGTTTAAGTGGGTTTGACTGCAATATCAAACCCAATAGCCTTGGATGTGGGTCTGGCTGTAAGGTGTATCATAAAAGTGTAATAATTAAATAAATTAAGCAAAAAGAAAAAAACACCGAAAAAAAAAACCAACATGAAGAAAATAACTAACGAAGAAAAAGAAAAAAATCTGAATTAACTGGGTTAACCCTTCAAACTAGGTTAACCCGTCAAACATTGGATTCGTGTCGTGAAAGTTTTATAACTAAATAGAAAAGAAAAAATTTGACGGGTTAACCCATAATTAACTGGGCTAACATGTTAAATTCGAAATCCGTGTCATGAAAGTTTGATAACTAAATAGAAAAAAAAATTAACATTAATAAAATAAAATAAATGAAAACAATTAATTAAAAAGAAAAATAATAATAAAAAAAACAAAAGGTATCGATTTTCACTATGGCTGTACTCTGCAGTCCACAGTCAATGGCATAAAAAAGGCAACAAAGCAAAAAGAAAAAAATAAAAAAACTAACTGGGTTAAAAGAAAAAAAAACATATAGGGAGAAAAAAACTAATGAAGAAAAAGAAAAAAAATCTAAATTAACTGGGTAACCCGTCAAACATGAGATCCATGTCATGAAAATCTGATAACTAAATAGAAAGAATTTTAATATCAACAAACTAAACTAACAAATTTTAGTTAAAAAGGGAAAAACAAAGAAGAAAAAACCTATACGGAGAAAAAAACTAATGAAAATAAAGAAAAAAAATCTAAATTAACCGGGCTAACATGTCAAACATGAGATTCATGTCATGAAAGTCTTATAACTAAATAGAAAAAAATTTAATATAAACAAACCAAATTTTTTTAAAAAAATTAAAAAGTGAAAAAAAAACGCATCAGCCTTTTCACTGTGGACTGCACTGTGCAGTCCATGGTCAAAGACGTAAAAACGGCAAAAAAACATAAAAGAAAAAAAACTAAAGGCATCGGTTGATAACTAAATAGAAAAAAATTTAATATTAATGAACTAAATTAAACATAAAAATATTAATTAAAAAGAAAAGGAAAAAAAAGTTACAAGAAGAAAAAACTAATGAAGAAAAAAGAAAAAAAATCTAAATTAACTGGTTCAACTTTTCAAATCAGGTTAACCCATCAAACCTATGATTCACGTCATGAAAGTTTGATAACTAAATAGAAAAAAAAAATTGACGGATTAACCCAAAATTAACTCGGTTAACCTATGAAACCAGGTTAATCCGTCAAACTCGAGATATGTATCATGAAAATCTGATAACTAAATAGAAAGAAATTTAATATTAACAAACTAAACTAAACGAAAAAAATTAATTAAAAAGAAAAAAAAAACTTCAGGTTACTTAGTTAAACCAGGTTAACTCATTAAACCCGGGATTCGGGTTATGAAAGTCTGATAAATAAATAAAAAAAATTAGTATTAACAAAAGAAAAAACAAAAAAAAAAGTATGGTTTAACCCAGAATTAATTGGGTTAACCCGTAAAACCAGAGATATGTATCATGAAAGTCATATAACTAAATAAAAAGAAATTTAATATTAACAAACTAAACTAAACAAAAAAAATTAATTAAAAAGAAAAACAAGGAAAAAAAAAACTCTGGGTTAACTCGTCAAATCAGGTTAACCCGTTAAACCCGGCATCTGTGTCATGAAAATCTGATAACTAAATCAAAAAAAAATTAACATTAACAAAAGAAAAAAAAAACAAAAAAAAGGACGAGTTAACCCGTGAAACCTGAGATATGTGTTATGAAAGTTTGATAACTAAATAGAAAGAAATTTAACATTAACAAACTAAAGTAAACGCAAAAAATTAATTAAAAAGAAAAAAAGCAAAAAAAAAATATGGGTTAACTCGTAAAACTAAGTTAACTAGTTAAATCCGAGATCAATATCATGAAAGTTTAATAACTAAAGAAAACAAATTAACATTAACAAACTAAATTAAAAAAAAATTTAAAAGAAAAAAAACAAAGAAAGAAGAAAAAAAAGTGAAAGGCGTACAAAATAAAAAAATAAAAAACAGTTTTTTTATGAAAAAACAGCTTAAAAAAAAAAAGACAGCTCAACCTTTTACTGTGGGTTGCTATAGTGAAAGGTAAAAAAAATTAACATTAAAAAACTAAATTAAAAAAAATTATTAAAAGAAAAAAAAAAGAAGAAGAAAAAAACTAAAAGGCATGGAAAACAAAAAAATAAAAAAATGAATTTTTTTTAAAGATAAAAACAGCTTAAAAAATGAAAAAGAAAGACACAGCTCAGTCTTTCACTGTGGATTGCTACAGTGAAAGGCTGAGCAATTTAAAAATATTTCTAACTAGATTATTGGCCTATGCTACGTTGTGTGTTAGATCATATTTTATTTTTAACATAAAAAATATATTTAAGGATTGCTAATGTTTTTTCTATTGAAAAAAAACCATGTGAAAATTGATCTGACGTGACTCATTTGTCTTGGTGGCTCCAAACTCCAAAGACAATTTGAATGACTACTAAACATATAATTTGAGTGAAAATAAATATGTAAGATTAGATTTTTTTAATAAACATTAAGACGACAACATATTAGATTGATTTGGGTCAACCCAAGTTAACTTGTCAATCTATATACCAAGTCATGAAAACATGATAACCGCATATAAATCAAATCAAAACAAATTAAGAAACTTAATTTCCAATGAACCTAATATTAAAGGATGGATCTGAAGTTTTTTTTTAAAAAGACAAAAAAAAATAACCCAAGTCAACTTGGGTTAATTAACCAAACCTATACCTCGAGTCATAAAACCAAGATAACCCAATAGAAAAAAAAACTGAAACAAATTATGAAGTTTAATTCTCAATCAACTCAATATTGAAAGATAAAATTATAAAAAAATGATAAAAAAAAAAACTCGAGTCAACCATGTTCAACTCACCAAACCTATGACCCATCTCATGAGATAGAGATAATCTCATAGTAAGTATACTAAAACAAATCACGAAACTTAATTCCTAATCAACCCAGTATTAAAAGATAAAATTAAGAAGAAAAAAAAATTAATTAGAAAAGGAAAAAACATCAAGTTAATAGAGTTAACTTGTTAAACCCATATATTAGGTCATAAGTTTAGAATAACCTCATAAAAGATTATTTCAAAAATTTTATCTCACATTGAAAATATACTATTTTTTTAGTTGAAGTATTTAAATCAATTTTTTTTTTATTTCACATTGAAAAAACACAATTTTTTTTTTGTGGATATGAATAATATATATTAATGAGTTTTTAATTTTATACTAAAAAAATATATTTTTTTAGTATTTATATAATAAATATTGGTAAGAGCTAATAACTAACAAATAAAGAACAGTAAACTTGGACGCATAAGATTAGGCGGAGTAAAAAAAACACCTTTGATTCCCTCCCCTGGTGCACACGAGGCAACGCTTACCTTTCATCTTCGGCAGTAATTTGTTTTTTGACCCTAAAAATGAAACCACATTGTTTTAGATGCTCTGTTCCCGGGAGCTAGATGTGAGGCTAGATGCCAGGTATTTGTACATTAATTTCTTGATTTGGTATAACAACCAAATAGGTATTTTAAAATTGATTTTTTTTAATTAAAAAATGTCAGCTCCTTAAAATTTTGATTTTTTTTGCTAAATATATATATATATTTTTAATGTTTTTGAATTATTTTAATATTCTGATGTTAAAAATAAATTTAAAAAAACAAAAAAAAAATTATTAGATGTATTTTTATATAACAAGCTCTTTGAAAAACAATTATTTACAACAATAAATTACGTATGTAGAAGGATCTTCTGTAGCCTAGCCACTTAATTGTGAGAACTTCGTTTCTTGACAGAACAAATAAAGAGCTTATCCATGTATATAGTATGGTCTGATTAATTAGCAAACACGCACACAAAAACACTTGAACTTTATATATATATATATATATATATAAATATATATATAAATAAATATAAAGTTCAAGTATTTTTGTATAAAGAGCATAAGAAATTGATTTCACTTGTAATTCAAATTCCAAGGAACAAAGAAATAATTGGAAGAAGACAATGACGTGTAAAATGTTTCAGATAGAAACAAGAGTTTTCCATGATGTTTCATCGAATATAAGCTGTGTAAAATGTTTCATAAAAAATCAAGATGACAATTATTGAACAACATTTTAAGGCGCACGGGTGGTGCAGCAGCTGGAATGGACCCTGATGATGTTGATAATCTGCAGAGCTTGGAAATGATCATCCTATACGCACAGATTCAGACCAGTGGACCGAGTGGGACTCACCCCTCTGAGCCCAAACGGGGAAGGTGCTATGATGCTGCACCCTTGAAATCTACACTCTTTAACTTGCTTTATTTGCAAACCATCACTTTTTATTAACTGTGAAATCCATAAGTTAACCACAACACCTGCCACAGAATTATACTGTGGGGGCATTGAAAAGCACTTCACAACTTCATCTTATGCTTTTTTTTTAAAATTATTTTAAAAAATGCTTTTAGCTTTTTAAAAGAATTAAATTGATGTTTATTTTAGTGCTAATAAATGATTTTAATATAGGGATGTAAAAAAACATATTTTAATGTATTTTAAAATAAAAAATCTATTTTAAACAGTATCATAAAACGCAATTCTGAACTGCCCGTTAACTGCATTTCATATTAAAACATCCCAAGACATCATGATGCTGTTTGTTGAGAAAAGACTAGCTAATAATTACATCATGGTATGGTCATCATGGTGGTAATGTGGAAGGTTTGTATTGAAAGAAAGAGCTGCTTTGGACTTTGAGATATTTAAGCTAATTATAATTAGACCCCGCTTGAATTCACTTAATTACTCAAGGTTCTCATATCCTTTTAGCTAATGACACAAACTAATCAATCATTACAAAATACATACACTACTAATTTTTTTATTGGGCATTAATAAGAGGATGGCTGACCATGTCCACACGATATCCTACATGTCGTGTAGCCCACAACTCATCAAATTCCAGCCCCCACATGGCCATACCATGTCCACACCGACCTAGCCATGCGGACCCCATTGCCCACATGGAGCTGTTTCCTCATCTTTTCCGTTTTGAAGGAGCCAACGTTCCTGGTTTTCCTCCCACAACCCCCGTAACTGACCTTGACCGTTCCCGCTTAAAATTTGCTCTCAAAAGTCTTCCATATGGGCGGCCGTGCTTGTCCCACTCTTGTCCCCTGAACGCGACAGGTTGCCTCAAAGGTGCTGCTATTGCTACCGACAGGCTTAGCTTGCCTTTGTCCATAATTCATGCATTTGAAAAGAGAATAACCAGGCATTTCTCTCAACCTCTTCCTTTTATATGTAAAATACACTTGTTTCCATTCACACCTGCATCCCCTCACAGAAAAAACTAGCTACCATTTCTCTCAAGAATCATTACCAAAGGAAATCACAAGAGCAATTTCCAAGTCTTGTACATCATCTCTTAGCAGTTCCCTGTTTTTGAACAAAGATTGTTGGAAAATATGGAAGGTGGTGTTGCATATGAGAATGATCTAAACCTCAAGGCAACTGAGCTTAGGCTGGGGTTGCCGGGGACGAGCTGTACTAATGAAGAACGAGCAGTTTCTGGTGCTAGAAACAACAAACGACCATTGCCAGAGACCAGAGAGGAGCGTGGAGCAAAAGGCAAATCTGATCCTCGACATGATGACCAAGAAACTGCCCCTGCTCCCAAGTAAGTCAGAAGTTTTCTTGTTTTTGGTTCAGGGTCTTTCGTTTTTTTTAGATCGATTCACACTTTGTGAATTTTCTATGATGTATTGTAGCACTCATTCATTCCATGTACATGCAACATGCAGGGCACAGATAGTGGGCTGGCCACCAATCAGATCCTACCGGAAAAACATTCTGCAGCCAAAGAAAGCTGAGGCCGAGGCTGCAGCTGGGATGTACCTTAAAGTAAGCATGGATGGAGCACCATACCTTAGAAAGATTGATCTCAAGGTTTACAAGGGATACCCTGAGCTCCTAAAGGCTTTAGAGAACATGTTCAAGCTCACCATAGGTAAGAATATTTTGATAAATATGCATGTGCAGCTTTATGTTGTTCTTCTTATAATTCTGATGATGAAATCTGTAACTATGCCAGGTGAGTACTCTGAAAGGGAAGGCTACAAAGGATCAGAATATGCACCTACTTATGAGGACAAAGATGGTGACTGGATGCTGATTGGAGATGTTCCATGGGAGTAAGTTCTGCATGCCTCTCTCTCTCAAGATCATTTGAATCCATTTCTGTATGTTACGTGATAAATTTTCTCACAAGGTTTATTCTTATTTGCAGTATGTTCCTGTCATCCTGTAAGAAATTGAGAATCATTAAAGGATCAGAAGCAAAAGGTTAATTAGGGTTGTGGTGTATGAAAAACCCACAGGCCATGTTAACCCACAGGATCTGGGAGAAGAGAAGATTCATCCCTTGAGAAAATCTTTCAGGTTGGGTTCTCCAGGAAGAAAACTCAAATCTGAATCTGGGTCTCTCTCTTGACTGGGTTTTCTACAGATGGCTGGAAGTTTTAGACAGGAAACAGGAAAAATCATTGTCATGTATGGCAGCGAGATATCTGGTGGTTACGGTTTCTATCCTAGGGTGTGGCAGCGAGATATCTGGTGGTTTGGACATCTATGGTGTCATTTTGTTGGTCCTTGTAATCTCACCAAAACCAAAACTGGATACAGGAAGTTGTTATCGCTTCAAATGCAATGATGTAAAATCAAAACAGATAAGAAACATAAGGAAATTAAGACAGGGTCGTCCATGTTTTTGCCATGTAATGTTCTCCATACACCGCTAAAGCTAAATACAAAAGTGTGTTTGACAGTTCTCTAACATATCCTGTAATTGTTTCTGACTATATTCTTATCTTCCTCAGCTAAAACATGTGATTGATATGGTTCTGTGTTCTCTAGTCAGTGTGAAACAGCTTGATCAAGTCCTTGAGTGCCAATCTCTACACAAACCACCCAATTAATATTATGATTATAAACTCTACCACAAGCAGTGGGATCTCCATGAAATCTGATCCAAGTTTTGTTTATTTGAAAGGCAGCATAAAGACTCAAAGCAATCAATACGAATACTTTCGAAAAAGAGAATGAGGTCTGGTCCATGGAATCTTGATTTATTAATAATGCCAAAGAGCCGGTGTTAAATAAAGATTTTAACTAAAAGAACAAAGAGAAAACAAGAAAATAATGGGAAAAAAGAAAGAAATAGAGAGAATCTCAACCTTAAGATGACCTCATTCGAGTGCCCCCCCCCCCCAAGGTTTTTCAAAAATCTTTTGGAGCGGTACAGGGAAGGAGGGAGAATAATAAAAGAAACGAAAGCTACATAAATTGTTTAGCTATTCCCAGAGGAGACGAAAGAAACAGAAATTTTCATTTTACAAGAGCAGATATAATTTAGTTATATCTCAAATAGAAGCAATAATTTTGTCAAGGGAACTCAAAGATACTTCCTTGATGATATCTTTCCCAGTTTCCCTCTAATATTTTTGGAGAAAGAAAATGGGAATTTGCAAACTAAGGGAAGACTTCTTTAAATTTCTCCTCCAACTTCTTCAACAAACCATAAAAAATTGAAAAAAGTGATCACAGGTACATTATTTGCATCAAAATGGAAATTAACCGAAGATAAATTTCAAATAGCTTCAATACCGGGAGATATCAGACATCCTCCTAGTCTATTATCAATCCAATTTAATTAACATAATCCTAAACTTAACTACTAACGGGGAAGTCCAAAAGGTATTCGACGTAATCCAGATGACATCCAAAGAAAAGGCAGAGCGAAAAAATAATAGTATTAGGAAGCTTCAATTCATGCGCATGGCCTCGTGTGCTCATCAGCCAACACTACATGGAATTGCACTGAGAGCTTTAGGGGGAGCTCTAACTAGAGGGCTAGGATTTCTGGTTGCGTGTGAAAACCAATCACAACGAGAGAGTAAAGGGAAAGCAGAAGTTGCCTCAAAAGCATTAACTTTCAGCTAATAAAGATGCTCATCTTTAACACTTTCAGTTTTCTTTAGCATAGCCAAAGACAACGAGAGCAAGTCACATTGGGAATAGTGAAGAACAGAAATATGCACATGACACGTGATACATGGTTAAACACTGTGCGTGTGTGACAGAGAGAGAGAGAGATGGTCAACACTCAGAAGTCTGAAGTAGCAGGAAACTGTAGCTTGTCTGGGAAATTAAGCAGTTACTAATAAATTAGATTCCAATTCAAGATAGCTATCTTCTAAATTCAATGTGGACTAATTAATCCAAGGATTCGTGCAGAGTTTTTCAAAAGTGAAAATGTTGGTCTTGCAGGAACATCGTTCTGTGCGCACACGCGCAGGTATTCAGAAGGCATCCAATCTGTGTTCGGACCAAAAGTTTTTGTGGAATTATAGCCGATTTAATGTGCATTTCTGAGAAATTACCTTCTAATATCTGCAATCACTATAAATGTTACCATGTTAGGTGGCTGTGTGTTATCACTGATATAGTTTGGTTAGGAAAATATTATCGAGGAAAGAGCGAATTTTTGGAACTTGGTAAAGATTATCTTGTCTAAAATGCTTTTGGCAAAAGGTGATCAGCTGGGAGCCACATGCTATAAAGCAAACCTATCTCTACAATTTTCTGGTTCATGAGATAAAGAAATCTATAATTTCACCATATATTTATATGTCCTCCATGCAATAAATTTATGCTTTTAATACTTGATCTTTCCCAACTTTCCGTTAAAAAAACTATAGATACAGCATTCCATGGGATTTATTATGTCCAGTTTCATTGCATTTGTCTTGGAATGTAAGATTTACAAGGCAACTTCTTGTAGCTAAACTGTTTGCAAGGCAAATTCCTGCAGATTCACGCCATCCATTATCAAATATCAACATCATCATTTTTCACTCTCCTCGTGTAGAGCTAACTTGATAAATAATAACTAATTAAGGATTCAAAAAACAAGATCCGACATAGTTCTTGTGATTCTTATCTCATACAATTGTCCATGTGTTGTCTAGAATCAATTGCAGCAAACCAGAAAAACAGTCTGATGTTGTTATCAAAGATCAAGGAAGCTCACTGTGGATCAAGATTCACGTACTAGAAAAACCAGCCCTCATCCTGGACACTGATATGCATCCTGAACGGTTACCATTTTAGGGTAGTAGTTGCTACTGAGTGAGCCTCAAGCACGTACTTCGACAGAAGACAGCTAACTTGCGCTGCTAGAACAACTGTCAGCAACACAACGTTGTTGCTTGCCAATTAGCAACATCTTTCATATGCATTCTAATGATGTTATTTCCACCAGCTGGAACGCCTATTGCCTTTTTCTCAACTTTCACTAAAAAAAGCATTAATTTGGCAACAAAGGTATTGGCGCAAAAGGGAAGAACTTGGAAGTGCCGGGGAACATAAATCCTGAACTGATACGTCTTCCTAGGATAACAAGGGATCATGTCATTATCTTAGAGAGCACAAGATCTGCACTGCTATAAATGCAGTGATGGAAGTCATAATTGGACTATAATTTTACTTCTCATCAAAAAAAGATACCTGGTTTTTTATTATATTCTTCTCTTTTCTCACTGATTTTCGGTTTAAATTTTAAACAAATATATATAATGCACATCACACAGACTAATAGCATGGTTCCTCGAGGCCCAGTTTTACATCAGGGAACTCAAGCAGAGCTGTCGCCTAAAACAGTCTTGCCTACTGCCCATGGCAAGATCGGAAGCATCTAGCCACATTTATACTTCCATCTCGATTTTTTTTTTCTTTTTTACATCAGTTATTTGCTTTGTTCTAAATAAGTTGTCCAAGTCAAGGTGCGGTTAGCTCTCGTTAGATGGTGGTGAGTTCCAAGACTTTGTAGGCCAAGATGGAACCAAACGAAAAGGAAATATGCGCACGCGCCTATCGATCATTATTCAGTTGTACTTGCGATGCTAAAATTCAATATGCCCTGGATAATGTTAAAACAGTTCCTCTCCCCTACCCAATTTTTTGTCAGTTGCTTTGAGGCCTGTGGAAATGGTGTGGTCACTATTTTTTTTTAATATATTAAAATAATATATTTTAAAAGTTTTTTTGAAAAAATATATATTAAAATATTATTTTTTTATTTTTAAAAAACCATTTTTAATATCAACTATTAAAATGATCTAAAAATATAAAAAATAAATAAAAAATATACTAAATTATGATATTTAGAATATAATTCTAATAGTTCTTTCATTTAGCAATGCATTTATTAAAAAATATAAAGGATGTTTGAAAATATAATAATAATTATTTTTTAAAGTATTTTTTAAAATAATATCAAAATAATATTTTTTATTTTTAAAATTTTATTTTTGACAATATTATATTAAAATATTCTAAAATACTGAAAAAATTAGTTTTAAAAAATTAAATTTTAATAAAAAACATGTTGAAACTTATCTCAAACGGTATCACGAACACACCTCATTGAAAAACAAATTCATCTTCATAAACACTTCATTTTGAAATATGTACTGAAACTGATTACATTCACAAAGATTGCAAGCTGTCCCGCAATAAATAAAATGGATGATTTTTCCCAAATATAAATATTAAATCTTTCTGTTCATGTGGCGAAGTGAGATTTATCGGGGCTTGGTCCTTGAACAGTCTACGCACTCACCAAATCACAGGGAAAAGGTAAAAATTAAGTCCATTTCATGAGCTCGGAGCCACTTTTGTGTTGATCTACAATATTAAATGAAAGGCCATCCTTAAAATTTTTTTAAGAGTAAAGAGGCCTTTTACTAGCAGGATCATTTTAGATAACCTGCTTATAGGAGGAACTGTGTATATGAACATGGGCAGTACTATGCTACAGGATGACAATAAGAAGGGCACATGGTGCAGGGAGGAAATACTTTTTTGGCTTCCATAATACTTCGCGACGATGTTTTAAAAATTTAAATAGTCTACAAATATAACTGATTAATCAATTAGTCATAATAATTTTATATATTTTTTATAATCAATAAAATTAATAACTTATATTTTCTGCTTTATAAGCCAATGCAACTTTTTTCACATAGTACCTACAAAAATTTTTTTTTGATGAAGATAAGAACTATCCGATACTTAAATACATATTTTTTTAGAGAAAAAAATACAATAATATTTTAGAAAAAAACTCTGAAAATATACATGCAGTAGAGAATGGAGATTTTGAATATTTATTCTGAAGATCTCATGGTATATTTATAGCCCCTGGGTCTTGTCCTTTTATAAAAAAAAGGGTCTGCAGTGTGATTTTACCATGATAGCATTTAATGAAAAATAAATATTTCTTATATCTATATAAATATTTGATGAGAATATAATATGTCCGTAAAGGACTTTTATACACCTAAAAAGTGTAAGGAGATTAGGGTCTAAGAAGTCAAATGTAGCTAAACCTATGAAGGTTGAGTTCTTCCTCGAGATTAGGCCTAAGGGAGGATGATCGTTACTTTAGATTTAGTTAACTGTCACATCCAAGTGTCTTGGATCTGACATGTTTGCAAGACTCATGTTGTTTTGAACTTGGTTGACTACCAAGTCCAAGTGCCTTGAGTATGGAATGTTTACTAGATTCATGTTGTCTTGGACTTGGCTGACTGCAAAGTCCAAGTGCATAGAGTATAACATGTTTATCAAACCCACGTTACCTCATTCCATTAGGTTTGTCAAGGGAGGATGATCATTTCTTTGGACATTTCAAGGGAGGAAACACATTCTAATGGGCGTGCCACGAGCATGGCATATTGCCAAGCCCAATTACTGTTGGGTTTAGCTAGCGCCAGACCTAACATGTCGAAGCTTAGCATACTACTAGGCCCAATCACGACTGAATCTAGCTAGTGTCAAATCCAACATGTCGGGGTTGGCACACTGCTAAGCCTAATCATAACTAGGTCTAGTTAGCATCAGACCCAACGTGCTTGAGGCTTGTCACACTGTCAAGCCTTCACTTAGGGCATGCTCAATCCCTTGAACGTGCCCAAAGAAAGAGGGCCATAAAGGTTTTTTAGCCCGTTAAAAATAAATTTATCACATCCAAAACCTTTAGATCTAGCTAGTGCCAAACCTAATATTCCGGGACTTGGCACACTGCCAAGCCCTCACTTGCGGCATGCTCATTCCCTTAAACATGTTCAAAAGAAAAGAGTCATAAGAGTTTTTTACACCCATTAAAAATAGGTTTATTACATCCAAAACTTTTGGATCTGACTAGTGCCAAACCTCACGTTCTGGAGCTTGGCAGCGAATTGCGGCATGCTCATTCCCTTAAACATGTTCAAAAGAGAAGGGTAATAATAGTTTTACACCCATTAAAAATAGGTTTATCACATCCAAAACCTTCATATCTTTTCCGAGTAATTCAAGATGGATTAGATGTTTTCTGGAACAGAATGAGAAGTATCTCTCATAAAAACACATGGAAAACACTTCCCAACTCTATCGGCTGGAACTTCTGTTCTTTTGAACTCGGTTCTCCCTGGTCATTGCTCTCACTTTAGCAACATGATCCCAACTTCCAGCAGCTGCATTGATATCAGACAAAAGAACATGATTGCCAGAATAATCTGGCTCGATCTTGAATAATGCAGCTCCTGGAAATTCAGCCAATTGAATCTACTGATTCCCTAAAAGCAAGCAAGCATAGCACCCCACACAATTGCAGTAGGTTCGACTGGTTTGCTATTAACAAGGTTAATATGCTTATTCAAGGCACCCAGCATGACTAAGAAGGTCAACAACATAGGCATGGTGCTTTTCCACCGACTGAATTCAATGTGGGTCATTTGCTTGAAAAACCTCCTCCCTCTTTCACAACTCACTAGGCCCCCGAGGTTACAAGCAGTCAGAACCACGAGAAAGCAACTATATCAAGTTTTATATTCTCTCTATAAATCCAAACCGATAAAGAAATGCTACCTTGACTCAACCCATGATTTGCAAAGGCAGTAATCGTTGTGTTGAACAAATCATTCTTAAAAGCTTTCATAGCTCTTTCTATGCTTCCACTTTCTGCATACACATGTACCTAACTGGCAGCCACTGTGAAGAAGCTGGTATAATTCCCAATATAAAAGTCCCATATACCTTATTCCTAAAGCACCCATACAAGTCCAAAGCATTATGGGGCTGCCATTTTAGCATCTTCTGCAGCTTCCAAATCCTCTGCTTTCCATAAACCCAGAACCAACATCATGAATTAGAATAATTTCTAAAATATTCCAAGCATAAGAACCTATCGCATTCAAATAATTATTCCAAGAAAATCACTTTCCTGTCTTCCATCCATAACATATATGTTGTCCAACAGAAACTCTTCCGTTTTCCAAACCCCAAAAACCATTGAATTCTTCCAAAAAATATATCTCTCTTCCATCTCTTCAAACACCTATATCACAGAAAACATTTCTCCACTCATCATTAAAAATAATCACAACCTTTGAAAAATCAAATCAAATCCAAAACCACAATTCAACAAACCATATCACAGAAAACATTTCTCCACTAATCAAACGCCTATATCACAGAAAAAATTTCTCCACTCATCATTAAAAATAATCACAACCTTTGAAAAATCAAATCAAATCCAAAACTACAATTCAACAAAAACCCATATCCCACATTCCCATCTTTCACTCTCCTTAGCTCAGTTAAAGCCTTAAGCACCAAAGCGATAGTAAAATTCAAATGTACGAAGGACTCTCTACATATTTTCATATCAACAGCTTTCAACAGACCCACTAATCAATGAGGTCCAAAGAAATGAGTTTGATTCAGGAATTTCATCTAATAGTACGTGAGCGTAAGGGTGACACTAAAACACTAAGGGAGAGGGAGAGCAGTCGTTAAAAGTGAGGTCCGAGATGATGGTGGTAGAGCCTAGATTGCAAGATTGGCACTTGCTGAGAAAGTATGATAGAGAGAGAGAGAGAGAGAGAGATTCATCTCGTGGCGCCAAAATTAAAACATGGTGGTTTTAACGGTTGGGTACAGTAGCTTCTGTGTTTAAAATTTTAAATACTTGAAGCCTGAAGGTTTTGAAAATAGAAATGGGCCTCGATAGAATGGGCTATTGGAGAAGGTCAGGTCCTATTTTGGTCTAAATTCTCCATGGCCTAAAAGTAGATGCACAAATTCCCTAACAGCCCACCTCGCTGGTTCGACAGAGGAGAAATGCACCGATGTTTTCTGAACTGGATCGGCCCAGCTAGTCATAGCGGAGAAATGGTGAATCGAGACCTAAGATGTCTCCTCTTCTTTCTTCCTATTTTTTGAATGAATATGCATTGAACTGGAAAAAATGGGCCGACAAGATGATCTGCTAGATAAGTGAATCTTAAGTTTATAAATTTATTTTGCTTAAAAAGGGAGAAGTTATATAGAAGAAGAAGAAGAAGAGTGTAACCCAAAAGCTGAACCGATGAGCCATTGGTAGGAAATGAACTGATGACCCAGAACCCTCTCTGGTTCATTCTCCGAGTCAGTGACAGCACCGACGCGCACACGGTTAAGAGGGAAAAAAGCGCAAAAGATATATATGTAAAGTTATAGGTGTTTGCATGGAGATAAAAAGAAAACATATGGCAAAAATATAGCAGACAGAAGAAGTTATTGCATCATGCCAACATGGATTTGTAGTAATAAAGATTTGACATCATTTGAGTTATAGTTAGGATGATTTTTGCAAATTGATTTTAGTTATTTTTAACTTCCAACTTGGGAAACATTCTTAGAAATAATTTTTAATTTAAATAAAAAATTTATTACAAATTGTGTCAAATTTTTTATTTAATTAATTAAAAGTTAAAGTTTTAAAATGTTAATTTATATATTCTGATTTATACCATGTATCTTGTTTAAAAAGAAGCTGATTTGGGTCATTTTTATCCAATATATTTGAAACTTCAAATCTTTTAACTCATTTTGTATAAATCATTTATGAGAAATAACTTTTGAATTATGATTCAGTTAAGAATTATAATTCAAAGATCAAGTCAAACCAACTCCTAATCCACAAGATCTGTAAATATTTGTGAGAATAGCTTGTGAGACCAGAGTTCAAATCTCATCTTTTATGATATGCGAAAAGTCCCCTTTCCCGTGCTTGCTGACCATCAACTGGACTCATTGTCTCCCTTCGATTAGCAATCTTGCTAAAATGGCTATCCCCCATCTCGAATTTATCCATCCTCCTCGATGTGAGAGTTCCCCGTCTCGAAGAATAATAATAAAAAAGGGATGACCCCGGACACGTATTGCAAGCGAGCACTACAGGAACTTTTCTTAAAAGAAAAGGATTCAAGAAAGAGAGCGCCGAGTATTTATCGCTGGAAACCACTCAAATCCCTTACAAGCCATGTTCAGATCCAATTGCCTCGACCACAACATCGCCAAGATGCGGCAACATTGAAGTCGTACAATCCATTATAAACAAAAGGGAGGGCGGGTGAGGGAAAACACAAACCCGAAAGTGAGTTTAAGTAGGAAAGAATTCTCAATAACCCTAGCACTTCACAGGCGCGGGATCAAGTAAACATTCAAAGGGCAAAAGGTACAGATTCCTGACTGTTTAGTGATAAAAAAAATTGAAAAGGTGGTTACAACAGAACTGCAAAAAATAATAATAATAGATATCTGATAAGCTACTTAAATTGATTGTAGTGCAGTTACATGTATGCTGACTCCATCCATTTCAGGCCTGCAAATAGAGGAGGAAACAAATCATGTGCCACAGAAAGTTTGATAATTAAATAAAACAGTCAAGAGAAGCATGCTACTCCATAATATATTATTATTATTATTATTATTAGGTATAAACCATATATACAAACTTGCACTCCTAGCAAACTCAGTTCATGAAATTATTTTCAAGATAGTGGTTTTCTTTTTTAATACAGAAGTTACAAAGAACATCAGGAATGTCTCACTCTCTCTCATCTTCTCTTTTTCCTCTCATTTCTTAATACCATTCGGAGTACAACTGTTTCAGCTTCAAGTTAAATCATATCTACATTTCATGCATGAATCTGAAATTTGGGGGGGGGGGGGGGGGGGGGGGGTGGGGGGGGACTAGATCATTTAAACCATTGTCATTCTTTTAGGTTAAAACTAAACTATACAACCCAATACAGAAAGTAAACACACAAACCCATATGCCTATCTAGGGCTTTGTCCATTTTTAAGGAATAAATCCTCAGAGAAAGACTGTTATTTCCTAAGATACTTAGCCCAACAAATGCTAATCCAGCAAATGACAAAACCATTATAACAGGAGGAGAGAAAAAATTGACAGAATAACAGTCAAGAGTAACATACCTGTTGCCTTTTCCTCTTTGGCCTCCTCTTCCTTCGGGGTTTATGAGCATCAGAATTTGAACTTAAATTTGAACTTAGATTACTACTGTGTCCTGTCCTTGTACTTGAAGATCCCCCTGCCCTAAAGGAAGATCTACTTCTGCTACTTGATGTATTGCTAGATGTAGAAATCTCAGCCCTTTTTTTCCATGAATTTTTACTAGATGAAGCTCCAAACTTTGATTGAGAATGCACTGAATTTGCATGCAAATTGTTTGAAGTCCGCGGAGGAGGCATTAGAGCTCTGGCAGCAGTCTGTCTTGATGAGAAAAATTGAAGTCAGAAAAAAAATTCATTTTCAAGCGAAAAAAATAAGGAAAAATAAATCACTAGTGTAGTAGTGTATATTTTCACATGAAAATTCAATATTTGGGTTTAACAAGTGACCTGATTTCTTTCATCACTTGACATTCCAGATGCTGCTTTGCCAGAAGCACTAGAAGCTGGTTCCCTGAAAAATTATAATTTGCACCTTTTAGGGTATAACCCAATTGACAGCATATGCAAAACTATATTAAGAAGATCTAAATATAGGACCAAATGGGTGCACAGAGCTTCCAGTCCGAAGTGACAACAGAAAGCTAGCAGAATAAACAATTGTACATGCATATTTATTTATTTCTATCTTGATCCAGCATGTGACTAATAAAAACATGAAGGAAATATAAATCCAACCACAAAGATAAAATAGCCTGCCCAATTGTAAGTGTAAATCTTGAAACTAGAATCTTCACTCACAATTATGATATATACCTTGTGCTTTTATCTGTCCATTCATCATCTGCATCAGCTTCATCACTCGAGGTTCCAGTTAAAAAGAAATCATCTTCACTCAGATCCAAAAGTCCATCATCCTCACTCCCTGTCTCTGTTAACAGAAGTCCAATAAAGTACGAAGTACATCACCATCACCATCACAATAACAAGAAGATATCATAACAAAATTACTATGATGAGAATGTATTAGCATGAATAGATATATAATCCATCCACCAATCAAAGCCTTTTGCAGTGTGGAAAGGATTAGTTGGTGGTGCCTGCTTTTGACCCTTATCATTTATTTTTAATCAAATTTATCCTTCTAATGATCTGCCCACAGCCCAATAAATGGGAAGCCAAGTCATATCTACCAGGCATAAAGGGTGGGTCCCCATCATTGGCGAGAGCACACACAAAAGCCCTTTTTTCTTCATCTTGGCTATGTAAGCATTAACAAAGGATTGTGGTGCACAGAATTGTAAGATAGGGTAAACCATTCTTCATATGATAACCAACAGTGTAGTCTTTATTACCACGGATACACATCTAATTGCATATTTTAGTTTGATATTTTGATTTCTTGAGGACAACATGATTTTTCTAAACACAAATGTCTACAAAATAAACTTAATCCACGGAGCAGATCCACATGCATGTAATGATGGATAGATTTCAAGAACTATATACAAGAGTGCAATACCATGCCTTGAATCCAGTAGCAAGGAAGTAAGCTCTTTCATAAAACTTTATTTAGAAAGTTGCAGAGGTAAGTAAAAGAAAGAAGATACCTTCCAAATCCTTGCCGCTGGCTGCAGCAGCAATTAAGTTGGCTTTAATCTGCTTGCGCAATCTATTTCTCCGATCAACAATTTCTGGATCTTCACCTCCAGTAAATAAAGCCACGTATTTCTCAGTCTTGGGAAAAAACTGTAAGTTCATAAGAAAAATAGCAACATGAAAAAAAAAATTAATAAAAAACAAGCAGGAGGACAAGCTGAATTAATGCTATTTGTTTACAACACTTCTCCAAACTAAATACACAACAGTCAACATTTCATTCAGCTTATCTCACACTGTACAGTAGACTGTCTCCTAAATTTTGATTACCTTAGTACAGAACTACAGTAAATGCCCTTTACATATTACCGAAGAAAAGGGGAATATTTAGAGTGCAAAAGACGTACAGAGCAGCTTACCCTGACATATTCAAGATCTTCTTTCAATTTAGAAAGCTGGTCAGCAAGATCAACATCTTGAGCAGCCTGACCAGATGAAGCACGCTGCAGTTTCTCCAGACGCCGTGTTCTTCTTTCGATCTTTCTTCTCTCTAAACAAAATAGAGGACATGACTTTGAGGATTCAGCATGAGACTGATTAATGAACAAATTTATTTCATTGAAAAAACTGAAGGAGTTACCAAAAAACTTAATCTTCCTATCACGCAAGAAAATTTTGCGTTCAAGAGCCAAACGAGTATGAATTTCTTGTTGCTTCTTCAATTCCTCTAACCTTTTCTCTTGAGCTTCCCTTACTTCAGGCGGAAGTTCCTTCTATTACAAAGAAAATTGATTGATTGAAGACAAGAAAAACCCTAATTAAAAATGAAATTTGAAGTTGGAAGGTAGCAAGGACCTTGCGGAGCATGCGCTCGACGGAGCGGATTTGGTTCTTGAGAGAGACGGATTTGGGCTTTTGTTTAGGCTTCTTGTCTCCGCCTAATCCTTTGGAACGGCGGCCTACAGGGGGTTTGCGCTCAGCCACCCTCCGCTTGCCATAGCCACCGTGGGCCATGTTTCTCTTCGAAAGCTGGAAGATATGCCTCCCTCTTTTCTTCCCTTCTCTTGTTGCAGCCCTCTTTTTTTTTTTCTTTTTTTTTTCCACTCACTCGAGACGATTTGGAATGCTCTGCTTTCGCTTTTTTTGCCTCCCTTTCTCTTTTTCCCGGAGGTTTTACGATATCTACCTTTTGGTGTTTTTTTTTTCCTCCTTTTTTTTTTAATGTGGCTTTTTTTTTCGAGAGATTATTAAGTACATTCTTGGTGTATACTGTTCTACTTAGGCGGTGTTTTAAATGTTCGTTTCAGGTATTTCGTATGGGATTTTGTCCCAGGCAAAAGTGGTTAAATTTTATTTTTTATATAAATTAAAATATTTTATTTTTTAAAATGATTTTGATATATTAAAAATAAATTTTAAAAAATAAAAAATTATTATTTTAATATGAGATTTAAGTGTCCGTTTAAGGTATTTCATATGAGATTTTAGTCCAAACAAAAGTTTCAGAACTGGTCAATTTAAATAAATTAGTATAGAAAATGTTTCAGAGCATAAACAACGATCATCTCATAGTTCATTATACATGAGGAGAAAAATCTATGAATGACTGGTCAATTTAAGAGCTGTCAGACAACAACCCACCATCCTTCACTATTTATTTGGGGTATTCGATTTTAACTGACATTGATTAAAATAAATAAATTATAATTTTCTTAGTTAAATCTCATTTAATTTCTACTTGGTTTTCAAAAAGATTATTCCTTTTCTAATATTAGTAAGTGTTCTTCTTTTTTTCTTTGTGGAACCCTACATAATATTTCTTTTTTAAATCTAATTTAATCATTTTTATATGTATATTTATTTTTATTATGGTTTAATTAAATAAAAAAAATGATTCTAAATAATAAAAGTGTTAAACACAATCAAATACATGGTTTTTGTTACTCAATCATATACCTTGATATAAATTTATTTTTCAACTTTCCAGTTTATTTTTTGATTATCGTTAATAATTGTTTTTGCATTTAAATGTAAATAATTTTTAATTTATTTAACTAAATGCATATATTAGCCTTTCAATTTATAATTAAAATTTTTTCTTGATATAAAAAAAACACATGAAAAACACTTGCACGTTCATTTTATGGCATTAAACTGTTTTTGATCTAGCTCTCGACGAAAGACAGGCATATTAGCAAGTAATAAAAGAAAAAAGAAAAGCCAGTTTCAGATGCAAAAGGCACTGGATGCTTACCTGTGGCTGACAAGCAATGCCTGACCTAACGGACCCCTACGGCTATTCCAAATCCAATCTGCTTGATGTTCACAAGGAAGAAGGTAGCGTTTTTTTTTTTTGCCCCTTATGTTCGATTGGAGAATATTTAGAGTAATTAAGTAATAACTATTATAACAAAAGAGTAATTAAGAATATTTGATGTTTTACATTGATTTTAGTGGATTTACTAATTTACTCTTGGTTAACAAAATTATTTAGTTTGTTTTAGAGAGAGGATGTTCTTTTTTACTAGACTCATTAGCCTTTACAAAAATAAACAAGATTAAATATATTTTTTATATATTTTTATTATACAATATAATTATTTTATTACTATTAACAGTAAAAAATCATTAAACTTTAGTTAAGGAGCTTTTTAGTCCTGGAATTAATTTTAAAACAATTAAATTATATAATAGCCCTTGAAATTTAACAAGCTTTGCATTTAACTTAGGGCTCCTCTTGTTTTTTTATATTTAGTTATTTATAGTTATTAAGTGTCATTGGAAAAGCATGATAATTGAATAAATAAACAAAAACAAAAAAAAAGATGGAAGAGCATAAACAATGTTCACCAGATTTGAACAACGCGTGTGGTGTTATTTGGTGGCCAAAACTTTGCTTCTAAAATGACAACTAAAGCGTCTTGACATTCCTTTTACATACAAGTAGTGCTTATGACTTTATTGTTGTCGGTTTAGTACATGTGATTTTTTATTTTTTTTCTCTTTTTTATTTAATTTTCATGTTGGCTTTAAAAAATAAATCAAATTAACCTTTCAAGTTTTTTTTTCCCTTAAAATTTCTTTCATATTCTCTTTATTATAATTTTTTTATTTAGAATAATTTATAAATTAAGTATTTTTTTTCAATTTAGTCATCAATAAATTTTTTTATTTGTCAGATTTAGTTCTCATTCTTATGATTATAATTTGTTTTTATTTTAGATGGTTTTGCAAATGTTTTTGTTTTTATCATTGCTATTTTTTTACCTGGCAAGATTTTTTTAATATTTCATAACATTTTATTGGCCAGTTGTTTAGCTTCTTGGTTATATCTTGGTCTAAAATTTAATAGACTGTGAGTTTAAGAGATTAACCTCTGTTACAAAATTGACATGAACTTCCTTGGTTTTTCCTTTTTTTTAAGCATTTTTTCCATCCTTTAGCATTTTGTTTTCTTTTATTCACCTTGTATGAGATTTTATAGTTGTTTTGAAAATAACATGGGTTTTGTTTGTTTTTTTTTTTTTTTTTATCTTTGTTAAATTTAGATTTTTTAAAGCATTTTTTGTTTTTAAATTAAATTAAATTAATTAATTTCATCCTCTAACATTTAAAGAATTCTTTAAGTGTTGAGCTTTTGAGTTGAGTTAGGGTTAAGAATTTAACGAATTATGGATTTGAAAGTTTAACGCGAGTTTACAAAGTTCACTTATATTTGCTTGTTTTTTTCCTTTTTTTTTAAGTTCTTTTTCTATGATTTCATCCTGCAATATTTTTTTTATTTACTTTTTATGAGATATATCTTTCTTTTTAAAATAACAAAGGTTATCTCGAGGTTTTTTTGGGTATTTATTAAATTTATCCTTTTAAAGAAATTGTATTTTTTAATTAAATAAAATGTATTGATTTTATCTTCCGACATTTAATTTGCCTGGTGCTAAGCTTCTTAGTTTAACCTAGATTTACAATTTAACGGATTACGAGTTTGAAAGATTAACACGAATTTACACGGTTCACCTAGACTTGTTTGGTTTTTTTTTTCTTTTTTTTAAGTTTTTTTTTTTTCCACCGACATTTTGTTATTTCTATGAGATTTTTCTTTGATTTTGAAAGTAATAAGGGTTAACTCGAAATTTCTTTCCACCTTTGTTGAATCTAGTTTTTTTAAAAAGAATTTTATTTATTAATTAAATTAAATTAAATATATAAAAGTAAAATTCATAGTGTTTTGTTTTTATTTGCTTTCCAAATCATTATTTTGGTAACACGTGCATCCTCTTTGAATTTTGAATTCTTAAATTCTTAAATTTTTCTTACTTCTATTTAATGAATATTTTTTTACATATTGGAAAAAAAAAAAAAAAACCCAGATTGCAGCATTACTTTGACCATTTATGAAAGCAAAAGTGATGGTCACCCCAAAATGAAAGTGATACATTTTGATCCTCTCAAACACCATGGATTCGTCCCTGCCATTCAGCCTGACTGGCTGATTGGATATGCTTGTGAGCTACCAAATTTTTTTGCTCTCATCTCATGGTTAATATAATCCCATCCTTGCAAAAGATATTTACTTCTGGTTAAAAACCAATTTAAAAATTTTCAACCTGCATCACCTTCCATGCCAACCTCCACAGCAAAGTTGGTAAACAAACGAATTGTTTCTTAAATTTTTCAATTTTATGATTTTATAAGTTAATATATATCTAACATGTTAAATCAGATTAAAACTCGAAAACTAGTAAAATCAATCAAATTCATTTAAACTCGGTAAAATCAAACTGATTTTACAAGTTTTTTAAAAAATATAAAATTATGCATTCTAGTAATCTACATCTTAATATTTTCATTATTTTAAATTTATATCTTACAAAATTTATGCAATTTGATAATCAAAGGCTTGGTTGTCTATAATTATTATAATTTTTTTAACGATATAAGTTATTTGTGGATTTTATTTTTATAAAATTAAAATACATATTCATTCTTCATAATTTTTTATGTAAACTATTAACATATCAATTGATATATTTCTTTATTTTAGCTGGCAAATATATAAAATAAAAGTTGTAAATTGACACGCTTGACCTTTAAAGTAATTATTGTTAAATAATCTATCAAAATTTGAAGGGATTTATTTTTTATAAATAACAAAGTAAATGAGTTGATTTGTCCAAGAAGTAGAGAAACCAATGTAAATAAAATAAAAATATTTTGATTTTTCTATTGTTTATTTATTTTTATTTTGATTGTGCTATATTGTTAATTACTACTTGATTAAAATTATTAATATATAATTAGTTAAAATATTTTACTTATAATTTTACAATTTAAAAATATATTATATATTTCATATCATGTCAAAAAAATATTTTTGACAACCTCATTTTGAGGGCAAAAATATAGGCCAATGGGTTTTCCTGCATGTTTACACCTTACACAGTGTGACTCAGTTTTAGCTAGCCATTTTTTAGTCAAACTACCATTAATCCCATCTTTCATCATTTTCTTTTATTTGGGATCATTTTGACACGGTTTCTGCTTGTAAGACAGTACACAAATTAGACAAAAACAAAGAAGCCCTGCAACAATGGAAAAAACGATAAAAGGAGCAAAGGCAGATGATGACTAAAGGTTCACATTTTACAAAACGATGGGCTGTTCTCCTTCAAGCTCGGATATAACAATTAATGCGTCTGTCGAAGACAGGGAGAGCGGTTCTGATTTGACAATTGGATTGATAACCTGCAAGATTAAGATGTCTAGATCAAATTGGCTAAACCTTAACCAAATGCCAATATACCCTCTTACTCGTCTGTACCTTTCTAGTATCTTTCAGATAGCCTATAGCAACCTCTCGCCGCAAATATGCCCTTTCAGAGAGCTCTGCGAATGAAGGATGCTCCCCCTCCTTCATGTATAGGGTAATGTCCTGCCAGAGAAACACAAAAAAAGAAATAACGTAGCTAAAATGGGTTGGTATTGAATAAACTCCATACTAATTCCAGAAAGGGTAGTTCATCACCCAAAATAAAGTCTCAAGGAAACAATAGCAGTTGTGGCTAGCATAAAATTTGATTCCTCACAGAAATGGAAAAGAGCAGCCCCGAGTCTCATTCCCCAACCGAGTCACCCTTCCATGGAAAATACGCCCAACTCACCTAAGTTGGCTCTGAAGGATGCTTCACACCAAAATGCAATACAAGGAAGCGGAATTTACCTTCACATATATTTCATCACCCTCTGCATTCAGAATGTCTTTCCACACCTCATTCAGTTCACTGTTCTCAGCCACTGTAAGCAAATAATTACTCTTCAAATTGAACATGGTCTAAATGGAAGAGTGTAAACAGCAAGTAGAGTACAATGATCAAGACCTTGAGCTGTCACAAGGCTCATTACTTTCTCTGCTGCTATGTAAGTCAGGTTGGGCTTGATTCTTGTAATCTGAAGAGATAGTATGATCTAAATAAATACGCATACAAAACAAGAGTGTTCTCGACATAAAACTGAACAAGTCTGTTACAGGATGCGTTACTTGTTTGCCTAATTTTGAGTCGACAATCTCTGCAACTAGATTTTGTACCTGCAGAACAGTTGCTTGTTATATTGCTGAGTATTAGTGGTTAGTGTTAGAGATGAGGGGAAGTCAAGCTTAATACCCACTGACAGGGTGTTAATCTGACCATTACAGCAAGAATGAGGGGCTAACTTTGGCCTCTTTTTGCGTGGGGTGTAAACAAGTTCGATGTTCCTGGCTTCGTTAGAAGCTGAGCCCGGGAACTCTTGGTTACTATCAAGAGGTCACTGCCACCTGAGCTAGACGCCCATTGGTAAACAGATAGAGCAATTCATTATGACTAGAATTCTAGGATTAAAACTCTCGAACTAATCTTCAGAATTAAAGCAGGGATCCGTACGATCAATTGAATTTAACAAGGATCATATTCACCTTCACTCCAAGTTTGTTGCAGATATTTTCAGCAAGAATAAGAGAGAAAGCAGATTGCTTGTCTGCCCTGGATGGATCTGAAGAAAAGAACGATTATGCAATGCCAGTTCAACCCAACAAAGCTTCACATATTGTTAGCTCCAAGGCACGTATTATTACCTCCAATAAGCCATTCTCTATCAGATATTACCACAATTGAAAAGGAAATATCTTCATCTTTCTTGAGAGAATTCTGAATATCCAATATGGTTTCCTGTAAGGCATCAAAATTCATGGGGTTTCCAATCTGCAATATTTGAAAGATCATAAACCATTAGTTCCAATGACAAGAAGGTTTCCAAGAAAAATAAAATGAAGAAATGACATAAAATGTCTTTTTTCAGTTCGGCTCAATTAGGCAGTACCCTATGGGAAACCTGGACGTTTTTAAGTTTTCTTTGACTAGCAATGCTGCTGGACCTCATCCTCTCATCTAATGGCACATCTGATAATATCTCCTGCATATATTTGTAGAGGTGGTGAAAGTAAACTAAAGATTAACAGGTATCCAGAAGCTTAAAAGCATGTCAAGTGTGAACATTAAGTTCTTGTATATCAAGTTACAAAAATTACAAGTCACTGGGGACGCCAGACTTAAATTGTCCATTAGCTAATAAAATACTAAATTCCAGAAGAGACAACAAGAAGAAGATGAAGAAGAGAAGCAAAGCATGGAAAGTTATGTTTTGACCATCAGAATTTTCCAAGGGGACAGACAACTAACAAGCACATCGATCTTATTGAGCAAGAAATGTAAATTGACTATAAAACTTATGGTAAAATCCTTTGTGTGGTGAAAACAGGAAAAGTGCAACAAAGGAACCCTCTTGGTGACAATCTGGTTTCAGTGACAAAAACAAAATACCAAATACATGTGCATCACGCATTTCTGATAAGATGCACTTGTACATTACGCATGTTCTCATTATAATTGCTTGTGCAATTTAATTCTAAAGCTTTGGTAAGGAAAACCGAACTTGAAGAGCAATTACTATTTAAATTAAGATGTATGACAATGGACTGTAAGAGCAAAATTGTGAACAGGTATGATTTAAATAAATAGGTTAAAAACTTTAAATTGTATTGCAGCATACCAATATGCTCCCTGGTCCAAGATAATTATCATACTCTTCTATCATTTCTACAATGTCCGGGCGCCATCCAAGAAAAAGAACGCATTCCTTCGGTCCTAGACTCCAGTCTGATGCCTGCATAGACAAGCAAAACAATCATACAAAGTAACAAATACAATCCAGAAGTAAACTGTTGATTGAGCAATTGTCTCTCGGAAAAGATACCTTTGACCCTGGTCTATTTGGACGTTTTACAATATTTTTAAGTCGTGCTTTTCGCAATTCTGTAGGAGGATTTAAATTATCACTGTTGTCTTCCAGGGCTTCCAGATTTTGAAAAAAGGCAGCTCCTTCTTTGAAGACACTAGAATATGCAATTTGTGGGTTCCTTTTACCATGAACTGGACCAATGAACAATATCTACGTAGTAGAAAAAGCGAACAAATTAGAGAATACATAGATAGGATCAAGACAGAAATGTAATCAACCCAACAACATGAGTGAAGCAGACACACTTCAAACAATATTGGTGAGCAAACATATCTTACCATGTAAAGAAGTAGCCATCTATAATTTATATAATGAAGTTGATGAGATTACAACTTAAGACAACATGATGGCATGACATATAGAATATAATGCAAAACATAAAACCAATGATATTTATAAAGTAAAACATAAACTAAGAAATGGGTAAACCGGGCAACCATACAATTATATGCAGCCAGTGATGGTAGAAAATGGCAGACAGTGACCCTTCATGCACTGGAAATTGCTTTAATTTATAGTAATTTTAGAGGCTAAAGCACACAGTATCTTTTACGGGAAGGAAGTAACTTAACTCATCCATTGAACCATACCGCATCATTGACTTCCACTTCATGACACAGGTTTAGTTTATAGTTATCATCTGTCCATTGACAGATCCAAATACAGTTAAATCCATTGAAGTTCTGGCAGCAATTTGACTTCAAGTTTTAAACATGCAATCATCAAATAGAGATGGCAATAACACTGTTTTGCAGCCACAATCAATCAACACATTGACATGCGAGGCCAAGGGCCCATTTGCACGCTCTTTTTTAGTCAAATTTTGAACCACTAGGATTTATCCTGACAGCAAAATAACTGCACAGCATGTTCTGAAACTAATTTTTTCCCTTTATATTTTGCCTGGTTGTTAATTGGATATGCAGGATTTCAATGTAAATTAGCTCCCAACGAAGTATGTAATAAGACAATATGAAACAATAAAAACAACAAAGCACACTTAGAAATTATTAAATTAATAAACCACAAAAACAATATATGATTTCCAATTTGCAACAATATCTAATAATCATTCTGAAGTTTTCCGAGAACAACTTCAGCCATTTACTTGTAGGGAGAAATCATTTAAATAGAAGTATTTTTTAATCTGGTCGGATAGAAAAGATCAAACAGTTCAGATGGCCATCCTGGTTGACATTTCAAGTTCCACCCTATGATTTCATATAGGAATTAGAAGTTTCACTGGATTGCATCTTAAAGTTAGGATTCTAAATGTGCAGGTCCACTATGCAAGTACAGAAATCTATAACATCCACATACTTTGTCAGTTTGCTGCAGGATCTCATCATCATTTGGGTGGAAGTATATTTTCCCATTCCGGTAGAGACCACAAACCACTACCTGAAGAAGAAAAAAAAAAATCAAACTTAGCAGATTGCAAGAAGTTCTCTTCTACCTGAGACTAAGTTCATCAGATGGCATCACCTCTTGAAATCCACGTCTTAGTTGCCTGTACTTAATTCCAGCTAGAACAGGAAAACTACAGAGATTAAATACATTTTCTGCAATGAGTAAACATGATACTGATTAGTGTTTTTCTGTAAAAATACAAAATTGGGCAATGGAAAAGATGTAAAACTTTAAATACTTCTCTATACAATAAAAATATTGGAGTGTCACTATTGAAAATGATTCAACTTCTAGGGGTATTAAACAGGGATTTGCTTCGCTAGCCCAACTTGTATAGAACCATTCTAGAATAAACCAAAGCCGATTGTGTTTAAGATGAATTTTTTTTTTTTTTTTCCTTAGGACAGTGGGTTTGGGAAGGTTCACGTGGTATTTTGTTGGTGCTGCTTTCTTTCAATAGGAAATAGCATATTAACCCAAACCCTCTTTCTCTGTCTCCCACAGACAATACTGGTAGCCTGGAGTAAGCAATAACTCATCAATAAGTTTTTGGAGAAAAGCCCGATCTCTGGATGGGAGAATTCCCAAATTTTGTCTTAGAAAGAGAAAGTTGTGATTCTATAAGGAAATTCACACAGTACTTCGATAATCAAGCAAGTGCTTGTAGATCTTTATAAGCCCCTTCTGTCGAGAACATTGAACAAATAATTTGGATGCGCCATTTTCCACCGGCTCCACTTTCAGTCCTGAAACTGATTTTAAAAGCTCACATGTATTGGTATTTGAAACCTGTATATCAAAATGAAACCCATATTCAGTTAAATTATGCACAAGGAACTTCATTACATAATCAGGAAAGAACTGACATACCTCAACAATGGTGGGAACAGCATCCATCTTTGTAATAGGTTGAAGGGCTAGCACAGATAGAAATGCGTTGGTGTCAATTTCATACCTAATCAATCAAAGATTTAAAATCAATAGTGCTGGTTTTTTCTAGTCTTTCTTCTGCAATCAAGTCCCGAGAACAGTAAAGTGCTAAAACAAAGATGATTTGTTGATTAAGAAAATAAGCAAGATTCAGATTCACAAAATTAAGGCTTTGTAATGGTCAGTTCTATCGTTCTTAAAAATCAGAGGCCATTGGATTCCTTTTATACTTCCTCATAACCCTTACATGACCTATAGTATTTCTTGGTCGAGCAGAGCCCTCATTGACCAACCACATCAACAAAAAGGTTGACAGTGATAATGGTGAAATGCAAAAGCACTAGTAATTACTAAAAATTAACAAAAGGGTATTAAATGCAGTCAATTATGTCAAATGTAGCATCTTTGCAGTCAATGTAGCATCTTTGTAGTTTCTTAGTTGCTAATGACCATACTCTTTGTAAGTTTCTTTGTTGCATAGTGAACAAAAACTAGGAAATATCTTGGCGGTGTCTAATATTTAAAATACAAATATAAGCCTAGTTCATCTAAGACTGAATGAAGACATCAATTGATATAAATTCAATTCTGTAGAGAAAAGTTTAGCCTATATAGTAAGTTCCAATCACCATCAATTCTGACAAAGACACTTAGGGATATATCACTCCTTCTCTATCAATGTAATTAAGGTGCAAAACCTTACCAGTCACTACTACAAAGTATCAAGGTATCATGGCTCATCATTGCAAGTCTGAAATATAATTTTTGGACCAAAATCCAAATATATAATTCACAATATTTACAGGTTAACAGTTATGGTTAAAAAACATCCACTGTGGTACTAACATCTCTTTCAATAAAAAAGCAACTCTGGTACTTGTCCATATACTACAAGATGATTTCCATAAAATGACATCATGACAAGCAATTTTCTGTGGCATATATGCTATCAAGTCAATTAATACAAGTAGATAATCCTACAAGTGTTGCTTTGAAATTCTTACCGATCTCCTTTTGTTGGCAGTATAATTATGGCACGTGCCTTACCAGCTGCAGCTCTTTCAAATGATTGTGTTAGGCTAAGGCTGCAACTGTACAAATAAGGAGCTGGAAATGTGAATACTGAAGCGAAACAATCATGGATAGGTTATTAAATTTCAACTATAATGTACATGTTCTGGTTCTTTTAAGTTATAAAATAATTTTATTGATAGATTTTTCTTAAAAGTTGTTGAGAGAAAAGTCCTCCTGGATGCTTGATGTGCCTTATAAAGAGAAAGAAATTAATACAAAATGAAATATTTGCATCAAAAATAAATCATCGCCTGAATACACAACTGTCGCAACCAAAGGATATTGATGATGAATGAAGGAAATCTTGACAAAGTCCCAGGGAAAGAAAAGAACAATGGTGAGGCGTGATTTTCCAGAAGTCCTGCAATGAGCAAAGAGGATTTGCTTGATACCATACCTTTTAGTGAGGACATCAATATGGTTAAGATCTTTAGCAATATTGTCAGCTAGCTTGTCCATCTGCTTCCTTGGAAGATCAGACATAAGAAGAATTCTCTGCCTCCTGTAAAGACATAGAATGCATAAATCAAAGGTACATATAGCACAAAATACTGTAACGGAAACGGTGCTGGCAGATGAGAATTAATTACCTAGCTGTAGCAGTACCTAAGCGGACAGCATACTCATGGTACTTGTTTAGTTGCTTTAGTATGAAACTCAGATGACTGTTTACTCCACAAATAATGATATGATCTGTCTCGAGAACTTGTATTTGCGCCCCTTCCCTGAGCCTTCGCATGTTATCCTGTCCAAGTAACAGTCTTAAGAAAGCAACTTAAATACAAGCATCAGCAAGTAGATGTTTCAATAGTATACCCTGAACTGTTCTGTCATTGTGCTCAGTAGCCGAGAGTAGAACAAAATACCCCATATAGCAAGAACAAAGCCAATAGTGCGTTCAACTCGTGTTCTTTGCTGCAGTTCCATAAATTATGGTCTTTAGATTCAAGAGGTGTACATTAACAATTCTGAAAGTAGGGGAAAATTTTCAAGTGAATAATTACAAAGGCAACCGTTAAGCATGTATGGTTGGCAAAGGGAGGTAGTGTAACAACTCTAAACAACCAACATCCACAATAAAATTTACATAATAGTCACTCCTGTAAGCATTCACCTCTTCAACGCACCCTTAAATGAGTAGAAGATGAACACAGGCATGCCCAAGCTTCCCAGAAGCAATCCTCAAGAGATTGGCCACCCCTGTATCATTGAACATATCACAAGCCCAGATCAGCAAACAAGCAAGAGTACTAGATGCTGCCAGAGTCAATTAAGAGAAGAACCAAATAAGCACCCAAACATAGCTAGAGCAAGTTCCTTGCTGAAGAGAGAATAAGCTGGCATAGATTAAAAGGAAAGGATTTTGCTAAGAAAACTCACAAAGAATATTTTCAGCTTATAAATATCTTGCTCCCTTAAATACCAGTTACCTTGTGATACAGTCAACGATAAATTCTATGACAATTTGTTAGTATTATATTCTTAACTTTTTCATTGACATCTTCATAAGAAATCTACATAAAAAAGATGATAAATTGCAGAAATGGAGGCAATGGCTGTAACTATATCAAGTCTGAGGATGCATTATACTGTATTCTTCAAAGGGGATGGTTGATAGGTTACCTGAACTTGAAAAACAGGAAACCTCCAATGACAACGAATGAGAAGCAAGACACAAGTAGTACCACAAAGGACCTACAACACATTCACAGAAAATTTATTGATTAACCAGGAGATGTCATGCTGACATTCATGAGGTAAACAGCAAAAAAAGTATAGGGCCCATGCCACGTTTTACATGATGACAGCCATAATTTGCCCAATCTAACCCAATCAGTGATGCTAAAACTTTGAGGTGTTTTACTTTTCCATGGGAATTTAAACTACGGCAAAGATTTAACTGATACTTTAAGCAGACTGTATCATTTTCCAATTAAGGTTTCACTGAAATACTCTCGTGCCAGTGTTCCTATCCTAATAAAAAAGTTCCTGGACGGGGCAAATTTTTGTTTAACATACAAGATACCTGGGAGATTTAGCAGGTACTTTAAGCAGGCTGTATTTTTTTTCCAGTCAAGGTTTCAATAAAGAACACTAGTACCAAAATATTAACCCTGAATGTCAGGTTGTGCACATATTTACAAAACCTAGAGCTCGTTTGCAAAACCTATAGCACTTGTTTAAATATCAATCTCATACATCTAGTGCTGACATATTATTACACTCAAAAAGATTGTTATTGCTTCCCAAGCAGCCAAGTTTACCACAAATGCAGAATAACACAGTTGGATTTAAGTGTGTATAATTGACGGATAAAAACTAGAGAAAACCTTCTTGGCACAATAGGTGATGGGTAGACCATTTGATTATACAAGCATACTTGGAATGTGCGCCATTAAATCTCTAATTTTTTAATAGGAGAACAAAATAGATGATTTGTTTTTCACTTTTTCCTTAAATGCAGCCACATCAATTTCATATTGTAATATCTGAATGACATCTAATCTTCTGATCCCTCAAAACATAAGGGATTTCAGTTCAAAAGGAACTATCTAGATTTCAACTCAGCGACACACAAATCTTAATGAACCAGTTGGTAGCACAAAAATCAGGCACAGCGAATCGGAAAAAAGAAAATTTTCAATTCACTTACATAGCGACATTTCTTTCAAGTTGCATGTTGAACAAATAAAGCAAGCGTGATAAGCTCCACTTAATATCTTGAAGTGCGGGCAAGGACACATCCAACTGTAGAGGTGTTGGTTTGTTCAAGGAATTAGACATACAAGCAAACGGGGAGTTTGTAGCTCCAAAAGTCCCAGCCAGGAAAGGAAGCAAGTCTTGGACAATCTTTATCAATGTATTTGCAGACTTTAACTGTGTCAATAAGCAGCACATAGCAATTGATCCAATTGTAAGTTTGGCTTGGCAATCCTGCACACACAGTAGATCACATAAACATAAACACGACAAGTTTCAACAAACAAACACATTAAGTTTTGCACAACAAGGGAAGCAGTGATCTCGTATATCAATTTAGATCACTTTTCTTTCAGTGCCAAATATGACAAAAGAGTAAGCCATGAACCAAATACGTAAAATCGTACACACCAAGTAAAATAAAATTAAATAAAACCAAACCGTTCTTTTATTTTCTCATTGAGAAAACATCACAACGGAAAATTAAGCATGTTAAAAATCTCATAATGTATTACATGTATCCATTTTTTAACTTTTTCCATATTCAGCTCCTTTCACGTAATGCTTACCTCAGAGCTACTATTTGGCTTCATACACAAGAACTCAGGGCGTGAATAATCTGGAACATTTGTATACACCACACTATCGAACTTATGCCATTTGGTTTGATTATTGGCTTTCCAATTCCCTGAAAATGCATTTTTTTAGATAAAATGTTGTGAAGGTTCATCTACAATTTATGATGAAAGTATCAACAAAAGGATGAAAATAGCGAGGGGGTGCTGAAAAATGACACAAAAATTAATTCCAAAACCATAGTTTTAAAACCTGGCCCGGTCAGACAGACGCATCAGCCTGGGATTGGAACTGAGCCAGATTTAAGAAAAAATAAAGTAAGTAAAAAACCCGAGTTGACCCGTGTCTTGTTCAAAAACTCGGGTTGACCCAGTAATCCAATTGCAACCTAGTAACTATTTATTTTTTTAACAAAAAAATGTCATTTTTTTTATAAAAAAATTTGGAATCAATTCAAAATGACCCAGTAACCCATTCAAAATCCGTGATCCGGGTATAGTGCCAAGTCAACCAATATGCACTTTAAAAAAAAAAGTAGATGAGAAATTCTTTGTCGCACTCCATACAAATAACGAGCACTAACTTGTTTGTTTGCTGGAAAGTAATTTACTTTTGAAAAGTGAATTCGAGGAAAGTAAATTATTTTCCAATGTTTGGCAGTGTCTTGGAAAATAAACTGAAAAATACTTTTCAGTGTTTGGTTACGTCATGGAAAATAACTTATTAATAATTTTTTAAAAAAATTATTAAATAATAAGGAACAAATCTTACAAATTAAAAAGTTGAATGAAAATGAAACTGAAAAAAAAATCTAATTTCATAAATTATCTCAAATAAAATAAATAACAATCAAAATAAAAGAGATTAAATCTAACAGATAAAAAAATTAAAAGACGATGAAATTAAAATAAAAAATTAAAATAATAATTACAAGATGATGAAATTAAAATAATAATAATTACAATTTCATAAATTATTTCAAATAAAATAAGTAAGAATCAAAAGAATAAAGACCAAATTTGATAGATAAAATATTTCAATTTAAAAAATAACAAAAAAAAATCAAATAACAATTATAAAAATAAGGACCAAAGTTAATATAAAAAACAAATTAAATCAAATTCTAATAGGTGAAATTGAAAAAAAAAATCAAAACAAAATATATGATAATCAGAAGTTTAAGGACCAAATTTGTTATAATTAGCAAATAATATGATATTTTTAAATTTTTTATAATTTTTTAAAAATATTTTTCATCTAAAATAAAAAAATATTTAAAATCAATTTAAATTTTTCTTTGAAAAGTATCTTTTCTATACAAATTTTTCTAATAATAAACAAGAAAGTGAAAAGAAAACTTCGAGAAACCACTTTTTGCCCCACAACCGAGGAATAAATAAAAAGGCAATTCCTTGTAAAAAAACAGAGTACTACTTTTAACTAAACAGAACCCCCGATCTAGCTAGTGTTATGACCTTGGTATCATACTTGAGTACTGGACGAGTAGTCGTGTTAGTGCTTCAAACTCACCTCCAGTACTTCGTAATCGAAAATTCCATGCACCCAGAGCTGAAGACTTTAACCACCAAAATTGGCATGGCAACAATTTTCTGTAAAAATAAACTGTCAAGGTTAATTTGTTGGCATCATCCTATAATAACAAAGCACCAGCAGCACATGAATTTAGCATAACTCTTCCTGTCTGTTCTGTAACAGATCATATTAGAAGTATCTATCTTAACTGGCAAAATTCTGTTTAACAAGAGCAGCAGGGAGCATACGAGGCTCTTTGCTGCTTTTAATATACTAGAAAACATTCTTAAAAAGACTCCTATCTTACAGAGTATTTGGCATCCAAGCAAATCAAATAAGCCCAAACAATCCTCAACAACTACGAAAACAATGTCTTCGACATTTACGTAAGCGATATTCACAATAAAATGTTCACACACTCTCTCTCTTGGCTATCCCAATTTGCTAAGCCTACTTTCTGTTAAAACAGCCTGACGACTTTAATTTTTAAAATGCTACATACATCGACTCAAAAGAATGTGCGCTTACAGAGAATGAGGATGAAGAAGAAGTAATGACCTCTCTGGTGAAGAAGAAGAAGAAGCTTGCTTCGGTATGGGGATGCGAGGTGGTAAAATCCATGGGTGAGAGCTCTGCAAGTGGCTAAGAATCATCTCTCTTTTCTGGTGTTTCTAATTTGAATATCCAGTGTTTGATGAAAGTACTGAGATAGAGAGAAAAGGAAGAGACCAGTGAAAAATAGCAGAAAGCGTGTAATGTTTATTTTTTCTACCAGTGGAAGAAGGGCAACTAATTCTGTAGAGAGAGAGGAAGAGGAAAAGTGGACTGTGGAAAGAGAGTCCCATGTTTTCCACACTAGGATTACCAGTGATTCTGACTTCCGACTTCCCGTGGGACAAAGGCATTGTGTGGACCTTTGATTTTTTGTTTCCCTTGTTGAGTACTTTTGGTCCCGTACCTTGTCCTGGGCCCACTCCGTTCAGCTTTTGAATGAGACATCTCTAGCCTCTAGGCAAATTCTATAAGCAAACCAACCATATAATTATGAGGATTAGGTGGGATATCAGCTGCTAAGCAGCAATTAGCACCTTAAAAATAAAACACCTCTCTGTATTATTGGATTAGATGGTAAATGGATTTATTTTCTTAACTTCGCCTGCCACTGTAAAGAAAGATTATGAGAAAATAATCTGTTATGAATCCATTAGTTTGACTTGATTATGGATGATTTGTGGAAAACTACACATACTCGGTCTTGAAATGTAAAAACCAACAAAATCTAACATAATTTCTATGACAAAACAAACTTATAAAATATAAATAAATGTAGAGTGTGGTTAGAATGATACGTACGTAATAAGATATGATATTTCTTAACTCAAAGAAATTCAAATATTAAACTAAAAATAATTTTTTTAAAATCCCATTTCAACATAATACATAAAATAAAAATAAAAAATAGATTACCAAGAATATTTTTTTTTATTAAGTGTATCTTCAAGTTAGTTTATACACATTTCAATTAATTTTATGAATTTTAAAATTAATAATCATATAAATTTTTAATAATTTTAAAAAAATTTAAGAAATAAAATTAAAATTTAATTAATTGAGCTATTTAAAAAAAAAAGAGATATTAATAGAGAAAATTATGGCGTTCCCAATTAGAAACGTGGGTAATGTAGGAAAATATTTAGGTTAAGATTGCCATCAAGGCATGATAGTTTGGTTAGGAGGACAGTACAGAGTGAAAAGGAAAGGGGAACACCGGAGCAGCCTGCTCGGCATATATAAACCAAGCAAAACACTTTCAAGATAAGATGTTGATTTCTTGCAAAGTTTTCATGGACCACCGACGATACTGGTATGAATATATCCAGGTTCCAAGTTCGTCCACTGAGTCACTATCCTTTGTCGAACTCGTCATGGTTCCCTTTCGTGTCCACTGTCACTTCCCTGTATCTGGAGTGAATTCAAGAAAGAGTAGGAAAGAAAGGGTAGTTTTTATCAACAGGATAAAAAAAAAATGTTTTTGAAAAATTATTTCCTCTTTATCTGTTAAACTATCATTCTTGTAATAAAATTAGTAATATATTAGATGACCGGTCGAGCTCCACTGTGGATGGAGCAAAACTTTCTTTCAACGTGTAGAAAAATGTTCAGGTAGCGGGAAACTTTGTCATTGTCCATTACTCCAAAATATGGGTTGGTTGGTGAAACTTAAAAGTTCTTGATTTGATTTTTTTTAAAATTAAAATTTAAATTAATTTATATAAAACTTGGCTTGACATGATCTTATTAGCTTAGTGGATCTAAAGAGAAATAAAAATAAAGAATAAAAAAAGAAACAAAACTCAAGTGTCAAGTGTCAAAAAACAACATATGCCACGATTTGGATTTTAAAAATAATATTAAATAATTAAATTAAAAAAACCTAATAATATTCATTATAAAAAATATAGTGAAAAAAATATATAGGGGCGCGAACCTGAATGACCTAGTATACCATGGCTTAAAAAAATTATTTAGTTATTTAAATAAAAATAAAAATTATCAGGGCATAAGATATGTCATCTATAATTACTCAGCCTATAATCTATACCGGTCATTGTGGTGATTTAAAATCAAATGTGATTCTTAGGTTAAGAATCTATTTTTCAAATTATTTTCATCAAAATACATATATTAAGTACTATAAAAATATTTCTAAATCACCTATTAACATTATAATATTCTAAAATTAACTAAGAAATCTAAAATCAACCGAATTAAAAGAATTACAATTAAACTTCATCTTTTTTTTTCCATACATAGAAAATCCACCAACATTGAACTTTCATTAAAATAGTTTGAAAAAAAAAAGAAAAAAAAGAGGCAGGATAAATACTAAAGCCATGCAAGCTTTCCCAAATCTTCTGGATGTATTAGGTAAAAGCAAGCGCTTGTGGATCCCAATCCATCCAATGATGTGTGTGGGATGAATTGGTCAATGAATCCAAAATTCAATGAGCCTCCAAATTCGTTGCTCTCAACATTTTGCCTTGTATATTAAACGAACGAATCAGAATTGTTGCCCGACGGCACGTGCATCAAGCGTGCGACTGTGGATTTCAAGCATTCAAAACATACGGCACCGTTCCAAATTTTACGGTGCTAATAACAAGAATACGTCTTTTTCTGTGCTTAATCATGTATTCATTCTATTATATCTATTTTTCATAACAATAAAAGGTAATAATTTGATGTAAAAAATATATTACTTGCGAAATCATTTTTATTTTTTTAAGAATATGAAAATACTCAAAGTATTTAAGTTAGCATCTTTAAGAAAGAAGAGTATAATAAATATGATCAAAAAAATATTAAGTTTTGAGTATAAGGTTATTTATTCTTATTTTGATAAAAAAGTAAATGTTTTGTAAGAAAATAATATATGTATACTCCCCGAGTCTTTTTTTTTTCTTAAAAAAGGGACTAGAAAGTGATTTTATTATAGTACCATTAATGATGGCCACAGAAGGTAATCATCTAGTAGGTGATTTATTGGTAAGAATTTGAGGTTAAAGGATTCGTTTCCCCTGTGATCTTAAGTTTGAATAATGTAGTTGATATAATGGTCACTAGAGGCTTACATGATCATTAACTTTAGGGCCCGTGGAATTAGTCGAAATGCAAGTAAGTTGGTCCGGATATCTATACTAATAAAAAAAAACATTAATAAGGGATAAATATTTATTACTCATATATTAATAAGAAATAAATATTTTTTAGATAAAGAATATGTATTTTTAATATATATATATATATATTAATAAGATAAAAATATGATTTGCTATTAAAAACCTCTTGTACATCTAGGATCTAGGAGTGTAAGTGAAGTGCGCACCTTTTGAATTGGGATGTTGCATTGCATGAAATAAATCAAGGAATATACAACTCTTCAATGGTAGGATGCCTAGGTTCCCTTGGCACTTTCGATCCTGACTAAAAAGCCTGGTTCAATAAAAAAATCTCAAAGGATCGGGTGTTGGGCAAGGAGACAAGCCTGGGCCCAGGTCTCGATGTTTGGGCGTGAGGTTCCCGACACTAGACACGGGAACCTGGGCACTAAACCTGTTTTCGGATCCCCTAAGGACTCGGCCCTTTGTAAGAAAAAAACATGCGCTCTGGGGTTTAAAAAAAATATGTTTAAAATATTCTGATAAATTGTGGTTCATAACGCACATTCTTGCAAATATGCGAAATTATTTGCCTGGTTATACGGTACTGACAAGCCCAGCGGACCAGATTTATGAAATGACTGATGAGTGCACGCTGCATCGTCTTGCTTCGACTTGTCTTCTTCAACCAGTGCTTCTGTACGTGTCTTTGTCTTATTATATTTTTCGTATTGAATTTCGTCAAGACTCTGTCTTTTATTTACAAACACGCGATGAAAGTATCTTCTTTTACTTCCCAGGTAATATTTACCAAGCATGAGCTATCCTTTCTGGGAAAAAAGAAGAAAGCTTAAGAGCATCTTCAATGTAAAAAGACAAATTAAAAAGTTAAATTGATAAAATAGCTTTTTAAATAGTAGAAATATAGCTTTTTTGATTATATACATTCTAATAATAAAAAGTTATTTAAAAAAGCTATTTATATTTTAATATATTTTATGTTAAATTCATTTTTATATAATTATGTAACTAATTTAGATATTTTATATATAATATAATTATGATGTTATTCATTATATAATTAATATTAGTAATTTATAAAAATAATATAAAATTTAATGAAATAATATGAAAGTTAAAAGATATAATTTAAAATTAAACTTAAAATTTATTTATATGAATATTTTTAATTTTCAGTTTTATATGTTACTGTTAAAAATTTAATTTTTTAAAAGTAAATTCAAATTCATGCTTTGAAAAAATAACCGTCACCATTTAAAATTTCAAATTTTGAAAAAATAACCGCCACCATTTTTAATTTTAAAATTTCAAATTTCAAAAAAATAACCGCCACCATTTTAAATTTTAAAATGTCAAATTTCAAAAAAATGACCGCCACAATTTTAAATTTTAAAATTTCAAATTTTGAAAAAATGACCGTCAACATTCTAAGATTTCAAAATTTTAAAAAATAATCCATCTATAAATATTCTCATATACCTTAACATTTTTTCTCATCATTCCATTGTTTTCTCTCCGATCAAAAATATATTTCATTAAAATTCATCATGAATCATTCTAATTTTAATTTTTATGATGCTTTTGATTTTGATGATGATACTCCTGTGATCGCTTTTCAAGTTGCTGTTGCTGTGGTTGCTGAGGAAGAATTGAATAATCAAGGGCGGAGAACAGGGTATCGTGGCTCTATTCGTGGCCACAATATTGTCAATCGTAATAGAAAGGAAGGTGAGTTGAGGTTATATAATGATTATTTTGCTGAAAATCCTAAATTCACTGAAACTCAATTTCGAAGAATTAGGATGAGTCGTCGTCTTTTTCTTCGGATTGCAAATGCAGTGGAAGCTCATAATCCATATTTCAAACAAAGGACAGATGCTCTCGGTATTCTTGGTTTATCTTGTCTTCAAAAGGTAACTGCCGCTCACAGAATACTTGCATATGGTATTCCTGCAGATCTTATTGATGAATATCTTCAAATTGGAGAAAGCACTGCGATTGAAAGTCTTAGAGCTTTCGTCAAAGCAATCGTAGAAGTTTTTGGTGATTGGTATCTAAGGGCACCAAACGAGGCCGATGTTTGTCGATTATTATCAATTGGAGAGCAACGTGGATTTCCAGGGATGTTAGGGAGCATTGATTGTATGCATTGGAAATGGGAGAAATGCCCAACTGCATGGCATGGGATGTATACTGGTCATTGTTGTGAACCAACTATAATTCTAGAGGCGGTGGCTTCACAAGATCTTTGGATATGACATGCCTTTTTTGGAATGCCTGGATCATTAAATGATATTAATGTTCTTGATCGGTCACCTATCTTTGCTGCACTTGCTGAAGGTCGTACTGCTCCTGTCAATTATACAATTAATGGGCATGAATATACAATGGGATACTATTTAGCAGATGAGATTTATCCTAATCGGTCAATTTTTGTTAAGACAATCCCAAGGCCATTAGGAGCAAAGAGAAAATATTTTGCAAGTAAGCAAGAGTCTGTAAGAAAGGATGTAGAGCGGGCATTCGGAGTGCTCCAATCTTGTTTTGCAATTGTACGTGGACCTGTTCGATACTGGGATGAAGAAACACTTGCAAATATTATGAAAGCTTGCATAATAATGCATAATATGATTCTTGAAGATGAAGGAACAATGAACCTTGGATTTGACCATGAACGTAAAGTTAATTCTTCTATATCAGTGTCACATGGTAAAATACCAGAACTACATGATTTTCTTCAAACTCATAATCGAATCAAGGATAGAGCAACTAGCTCTTAACTACAAGAAGATTTGGTTGAACATTTATGGGAACAATATGGTAACGAGTAGAATCATTAGCTTTGAACTTCTTATGTCATCAGAATTTTCAAGTTTTTTATGTTTTTTTTTTTCATTATGGTTGTTATCTTTTAAGTTAATTAATCCTACTTATTGTTGTTTTTCTATTGTTGTTTTTCATTATGGTTGTTATCTTTTAAGTTAATTAATCCTACTTATTATTGTTAAGTGTTAGAAGAACTTCAAATAAGTATTATGAATTGATACCACTTTTATAACAATATATTTAAAATAACCAATAAATTTCTAAATATTTAATTAAAAATACATTACATTAAACAATAAATAAATCTAGTTAATTAAAAATACATTACATTAAACAATAAATAAATCTAGTTAATTAAAAATACATTACATTACAATAAATAAATCAAAGTTAATTAAAAATCAAAACCCCTCTTTTGCATAATTTCTAACTTTCTATTTTGAAAATACGCTGCAGAAATTGGATCCAGATTAGAAATATCCATTTTCATAATTTCTTCTTCTTTCTCAATCCTGTCCAATTCTTGTTTCTCTTGACTTTGTTGAATCAGCATGGCTTGTTGCTCTAACATAATTTTTCTGTCTTGTTTCTTCTGATCCTCAATTTCAACTAGAGTATCCCTGAATTGTTGTAACAGATTCGTTACAGTTGCATCCCCAACTTTATCTTTTCCTTGTCTACTTTTAAGTCGTTCCTTTGCAGCCTTCTGACCGATTGGTCTATCTTGATAAATCAATGGTTCACTATCTTCTCCTAAACTAACAGAATCAGGGTAGATGGAGTTGATGAAGCCGGACTTGCATTGACATGACCTTTTTGTTTCTTGTTTGACCTTTGATGTTGACTTGCACGCTCAAATTGCCATTTGGGTTCTTTTCTTAAGATAACCCAACAATGTTCTAGTTGAAATCGTTTGCCAACGCAAGAAGCATACATTTGCCGAGCATCATTAATCTGGTAAAAAAATTAATTAATTAAATAATGTTAAAATATATGTTAAACAATTCAATATAGAAATGAATGTTAACATTACCCTTGATTTTTCGGTCATTCCACTTTGCTGATGATTTTCAATTTGAGTAACAAATCCAACAAATTTACCGACTTCTCTATTTATTTCTTGCCATCTACTTGAGATGCTTATTTGTGAACGATTATTAAAGTTTCCTCCATTCTCTACAAAGTAAGCATGTACGCGAGCCCAGAATTGTTTTGTTTGTTGATCAACTCCTGTAATTGGATCCTTGCTTGTATTTAGCCATGCAGAAACAAGTAAACAATCATCCTCTAGTGAGAAATTTTTACTTCTTTGTGATTTTTTTGCCGAATGGACATTTAAATTCGAGCATGTTAAGTCATCAATTAATTGATTAAAATCACTTGGTTGAGAGAGAATATCTTCTGACTCACTCATAAGAAGATTGGTAAAAGAGCTTGGAAAATTTGAATCCATCTACATTAAAAAAAAAAACTCAAGTTAAAACCTTAAGAGAGTGTAAAAGAAACTCACATTCAATGTTTAACAATTTTGTAGTTTTCATACATGCGAATTAATAATAAGCATTGCCTTCTACTTGTTCTAACATAACAATTTGACCATTTTTTGAAACTAAAAGAGAATCGATATACTGGTTTAATTGAGTTTTCAAGAAGACAAAATATAATTGACCTCAAATTAAAACAGACAATCAAAAATAAATTTTAAATATGCAACTCTATCTTTTTATCAATATCAACTACCATTATTAATTTCTCTCAATTTTATCAAAGATAACAACATAAATAAAAATTATCTTCCTTAACCCATATTAAAAACATAAAATAATAAAGAAATAAAACTCATCACAAATATTAAATTAACAACAAAAATTCTAAAAAATCAAGAGATATTAAAACGAAAATAGAAAAAGCTTTTAAACAAGCATACCTTTTAATTTCAGCTAATTAACACAACCGATGTTAATAATTAACCGGAGAATAATCGATTCTTGTTTTTTAAAATTTGAGAGAAGGGTGAGGCACAATACAAAAATTTAAAACTACAAGTTTTTTCTTCATGTATTTATAGACAAAATTTTCTATGTTAAAAAAAAAAAAAAAGAGCTGTTGGCCAACGGCTATAAAAATAGCCGTTGGCCATTTTGGCCATTTCTACAGTTAAATGTAGAAATGGCTCTTCACAAAGCAAAAAGCCATTTTGGCTCTTGCTTTGCCTCTGCCGTTGAAATGTTGAAAGTAAAGAAATAGAAAGCATAGTACAGATGCCTCTTCATTTGGCAGCTCCGTTGGAGCTGTCCTAAGCCTCATTATCTCCCCTTTAATTTATTTCATGATAAATGTTGTTCTGGATCGCAAAGGAGCGTCCATGATTGGTAAAACCCATATCTTTTATCTGTTTTTTAAGATATTTTTTATTTTGGATTCAAGAAAACCCTACCTTCCGGAAAGCGCACTTTATAAACTCAGGTAAACGAATAAAATCCCGACTGTCCCAAACTCTTACAAGAAGTACATGTCATGACTTGAACTCGAAACTTGCTGTATAGATTTCAAACCCTTTATTATCACGCCACCTTACTTTGAAACCTGTTTTTTAATATAGAATACACTATCTCATCAAATTTCATATAAACCATGCAATTCAAACTCTGGAAGTGTTTTTTAAAAAAACAAAATTATATTTTTTTATATTTTAAAATTATTTTAATATATTAATGTTAAAAATATTATTTTAATATATTTATAAATAAAAAAAATATTTTAAAAAATAATTGCTATTATATTCCCATACAACATCATAACTACAAACTATAAAACTAGCAGGAGGCGATTTTCATACAAATAACTGCAAACGAAAGTTATCTTCCCTGTGATTTTTTTCATTGACGCCTAAAAACTTTCTCTGTAAAATTGTTTTACATGAACATATTTTTCAAAAAAAGACATTCGTGGTGATGGAATGTTAGTAAAATAATGATGATAGTGAGGTGATAGTGATGCTTAATTAGAATGGTGAAAATGATGGTGAAGACAATTACAGTGGAAGATGGGGTGGTGGCTGCAACAATGTAGGTGATTGAGGTGGCGATGAAGATGGAATTCACAGTGGGTTTGCATATAAATTGCTACGTTTGTGCAAGCAATCACTCCGCAGGACAAATTGTGGCTATAGGCAGATGTTGGACAGGCCCACTCTCGCATCACTCGAAGAGATCCAAAGCTGATCAAGTTTATAACAGAAATCGTGACCTGACATTGAAGGACCATGCTGTTTCTACATGTTCCAACCATTCTAGTGTCCAGTATAGGAACTTTACACTGCAATATTATTAAATGCAACTCACACTTTCTTATTCATTTGTTGTAACTTTTATATGGTCTGGAAACTTTAATTTCAGGAGTTCATATATGTGTAACAGAAAGATAATTACAATCAACATTAATAGCAATATTTCAAACTAATCCTATGATCATGGAGAGCACAAAATCTGGCACTTATCATGGTAATAGCTGCGGTTGAATTGGCAAGGATTTGATCTCATCAGATTCCTTGATACCACCTCACAAGAACAGGCTACCATCGGATAGGCCGATCTTGTCATGTAAAAATTCTGTTCTTTGCTTGGAGAGAGGCTTGGTGAGCAGATTCGCCAGCTGATCAGTCGTGTGGACATGTTGAACATTAAGAGTAATTTTCGCAATCAAATTTCTCACAAAGTGAATATCAATCTGTATTTGTTTCATCCCGGAGTGCTAGACAGAATTGAAACTTAGGTGTGTTGCACCCAAATTATCACATAGGAGCAGAGATGGTTGTGATAAACAAAACTTAAGTTCTTGGAGTAGAGATAGCAACCACACACTCTTAGCAGCAGCCATTGCCAAGGCCCTATATTCAGCTTCAATTGATGATCGTGCAATTGCACACTGCTTTTTAGAACTCCAGGAAATTGGTGTGTTACCAAGGAATAACATATAAGCTGAAGTAGATTTCCTGTCATCTAGACTTCCAGCCCAATCAGAATCCGAGAAGCAAGTTAATGTGTTGCTTGATGTTTTGCTCATAGTAACTCTATGTGTTGTTACCCAATTTCGGACCCCCACGTGCTGGAGAGGGTGCATACCTCTTTTGAACAGAGTATAGGAGTTTAGCTCATGTTCGCTAGAAAATTGACAAAAAGCACAAAAATAAATATATTTTTTTTCGAAAGCTTTGTTTGAGCTGTTTTCTGTTTTTTGTTTTTTTTATCCTTCCACTTTGCTATCAAAATCATCAGTTTTTTTTTCTTAGTTTGGTCAGGAGTCTTCATAATGTTAAATTTGTTTTTTTATCTAGTCTTTAAGGTTGAATAAATCCCTCAGAATTTGCACTAAAAAAAATGGTTCTGCTACTGTGACAATTTTTTTTGTTTCAACTTAGGCTCTGATTCTGACTCGGTTTCGTACGATATCTAACCATCCTAGGTATATTCTGTCACTCATTACATATTGAAAAATTGACGTGCACCTTTAATAGATCCTAGGGATCATTGTTCTTAGAGCAGATTCTCAGTCAGATTTGGATGCTCAACATTGTCGGATCAAGAACCTTTTTGACCAACTAGATTACTGCCAAATTATGTTCTCTAAAACGATTTTATCTCACTTCGACTCCTTCATCAAAGATGTAGTCCTGGACGCGTAGATAAATTTGGGCTTTTGGATCGCTTGATTTCGATATCAGAAGCTCAAAATATTCATGTTTGAATATCTAACGTGAAGGCAGAGAATTCTACCGCGAGAAGGATATTTACTCGAGTCTGCACTAAAAGAACTCTATTTTTGGCCTAGTTTTTGTGATTTTTGTTCTTATTTCATACTCTCAGTCATATCAAGATTCTCGGCATTCGTCAGTTTTTGAGTTAGATCCGGAAATCCCTTTTGACCAACCAAATTACTGCTAGATTTTGTTCTATAAAAAGATTTTATCTCACTCCGACTCCTTCATCAAAGTTGTAGTCCTATATGCGTAGATGAATTTGGGCTTTTGAATCACTTGATTTCGATATCAGAAGCTCAAGATATTTCCATTTGAATATCTAACGTGAAGGCAGAAAATTCTGCCGCGGGAAGGATATAGCCTAAGTTCGCGGGACTGATTCGAAGGATTTTTTTGGACCAAGGACTGAATCGAAAAGTGCTAAAATGAGGATTTTAATTGAAGAAGGATATTGGAAGCTGGAGAGGGAGCTAGATCATCATGAGATTTCTACCACACCGAATGAGGAAAATCACGTTTTTATGCAGCTATAATTCATAGGAGACAGCAGCCTTTGACAGCTGCAAAACGCCATGAAGAGAAGAACCTCACCATCATCTAATGGCTGGGATTTATCCCTAACATAGATGGTGGGATTTATCCCTAACATAGATGGCTGGGATGATGAGTTAATGTTGGAAAGAAATCACTAGAATCAACACGTAATAAATGAGAATATTGTAGTTTCCTCATTGGCATTATTTGGCTGCAAATCAGCTGGGATTTGTATCCAAGATTAATGCATTGAATCTTTTCTAATAAAGAGATGTGATTAGGCTATATAAACCCTCTACTGACCTAGCAAAAAGGGGAGGATAAATAAATAAAACGGAGGTAAAAAAAAGAAAACAGAGAGAGAGGCAGGGCAGAGAAAGCCATAAGAAGGATACTGTCGAAAGCAAGGAAAAACACAGAGGCAAGAGCGACAACTCCACCAGCACAACACGCCTTCTTCGCCATCATCTTCGTCATCTCGAGAAAGCATCAGCAGAAGGAGAGAAAACGAACAGAGACCAAAACCGGCGTGGCCTATCTGTTTCGCTGTCCCGAGAAGCAGCAAGCAGTGGCTGAGCGCAGAAGCTTCAGCACCTGTCATCTTCGTCCGTCTCAGCGCCAGCGTTCAAGAAAAGGAAAGCAGAACAGAGAAGAAGGGAAAGAGAAGAGAAGAAAATAGGGAGAAGAAAGGAGAAAGAGGCAAGCAACACAGGAGAATGCCAAACGAACGCAGGCAACGGAGGACTGAAAAAAATGGCATCGCCAGCAGACCAGGTAAGCTGTCTTTTATTCCCAGCTTTTGCATGCATTCTAAGTTGCATTTGTTACTGTTCAAGCGAAATTTAATTCACTTGAACAGTAACCGGGCAATGTGTATTTTTATTTTTATTTTTTTTGTGTTGTAAAAAATAGAAATTTATGAAAAAGAGAGCACATTTTGATAGCACGTTTTTGAGACCGTTTCAAAAGAAAAGGAGATTTATGATTTTCTGTCATATTTATTTTAAGGTCTGGTTTTTCTTTTGTATTGTAAAAAATAAAAATCTCGCATTTAGAATACCTTGTTTTCGACGCAATGTGACAAATATACATGTATAGAAAAAAAATGGTTTTCTTGTGTGTTGCATACGGCCAATACCCTAACATGTTTTGAATGTTTATATATATATATATACACACACACACACACACACAAAAATATTAGAAGTTTTAAAAATGTGTTTTCGCATGGATTTCGTAAACACAACAAAAAATTATTTTCTTGCATTTCTGGATTTTACAACATGTTTGTAAAACTCCAAAGGGTATTGGCCAATATTCCAAAAAAATATAAAAATCTTATTTTTTTGGGGAATTCATCTATTATTCACCGCTAATGTTTGGATAAAGAAATCCTTAAAGGACGAATATCCAAAATATTATTGGGAGTAATAAATCCGCACACATCCTTGAAAGAAGCCTTGATTCAAAATTTTTTTACTCCACGGTTTACGAGCTGTGATAGTATAAAATACTAAAAAATATAGGGGTTTTTTTTAGTGCCCTGGATTTCTAGATTTTTTGTCCCTCCTCCTTGCGATTTACGAGTCGCAAACTCTTGAAATACTAAGGGAAAAATGAGCTTTCGAAGCACATGGAATCTCCTTGAACTTCTATCCTAATAAATTTTATTTGAATCAAACCTAGGAAAACTGATGGGATTAGAAAACACCAACACCATAGCAATTATAGAGCAAACCAAAAGCAGCTTACCTTAGGTAGGGCGTACTAGGGGTGCTAATACCTTTCCTTTATGCAACCAGTCCCTTGCCTTAGAATCTCTGAAAGACCAGTTAGGGTTCCTAGTGATCAAAATACTAGGTGGCGACTCCCCTATTCACAATAAAACAAAAGACCCCGAAATCAAACCATTGGTCACCGTGACGGACGCCGCGCGGGTGACGTGCGACAGAATGGCGACTCCACTGGGGACTTAGGACTAGGCTTGGTAATTTGTTTGTTTATGCTATGTGTTATTGGTTTTTATTTTCTTATATGAATGATACTTTGTTTAAAAGCGTTAGCATGCATCTTTTCTGTCATACATGGTATAATCATGCATCACTTTTATTATTATTATCTTTTTAAGGGCACACACATTTAACTTTAAGTTAAGTGGGGAACTAGCAGCTTGCCTTATGACTTGAGTCAAGGTTTAAGTTTGTGTAAACCCCAACTCTTTGCTGAGTGTTTAGACTGATAGTGATTGGTACACGTGCCATCCCACCATCTGCTGAACCCCCATATTGCCTTTACGAGGGTGATCACTGGGACAGCAGGAGACCCTTTTTTAGAGACCAAGTAGTAAATCTACCCCATGTCTCACGTAAAGGAACTAGAACCTATCCTTAGGTTGTATGCTCCAGGATATCTTTTGCATCAAAACAAAACTAACCCCAAAGCATCTTGAATTGCAGGAATTGTGAACGAAATGGCCACCATCGCTAAATTTTCCATCATAGAGTATGGGAAAAATTATGAACTGTCACAATTGACTGAAGGAGACTGCCTTAGAAGCGATGCTAAGAAGATGTCGCCAATCAAGAACCTGAATTGCATTATGAATGAGGTGAACAAGTTAACGACTCATTTTTAGAATGTAGATAAAGATGTATTTTTTAGGAAATACGGACGTTTGTTGGAAATTGCAAGGGTAGAAGTTTTAAGCCCAGCTGTGCGAGCTTTAGTTCATTTTTGGGATCCAGACTACCGATGTTTTTCTTTTGGAAGCATAGACCTATGTCCCACGGTTGAGGAATATAGATTGTTGACCGAGTTTCCAAACAACCTGTATCGGATTTATTTGTCTTTGAGATCTGACAAGATCATCCCCGAACTGTCAAAACTGCTCAGAATCTCCAACTTGAATAAGTTTTTGGAAAAGAATGGTACCGGTTTGAAATGGAGGATGCTAGAAATTGAATTAGAAAAGAAGTCAGGATTAGAAAAAGAGAGATTGATTGCTTTGGGTATATTTGGCCTTGTGTTGTTCCCAAGCCAAACTGGTTTAGTGAGTTTGGAGGCCGCTGCTGCTTATGTAGAGTATGAGAATACACAAATCAATCCAGTGGTTGCTATTTTAGCAGAAACGATTTTGACACTTAACCATTGCAGGAGGACCGGAAAAGGAGCAATGAGATGTTGCATGCAATTGTTGTATATTTGGATGGTTAGCCATATCGAAACAAAAAAGCCTGTCTTCAATAATTTTTGGTGGTTCACCCAAAGACCCCTGAAGTTAGTAGAAGAAGAAGAATGGGGAGATCTAGACAACCAAGGTTGGGTTGACAAATTAGAAGGTTTGCCTAATAGTGATTTTAAGTGGAGAGCCCCATGGGTAACGACAGTGAAGGTCCTAATGAGTTGTGGACAAAGACGTTGGGTACCATTAGTAGGGATTACAGGTTATGTGAGTTATGCTCCTGCCTTAGTGGTAAGGCAACTTGGGGGCATGCAGTTTGTTCCCAGGACTATGGGAATTGCTCAATTCTTTGGTTTGTTCAAAGATCCCATTGCAGAAGAGGTTTTGGAGATCATCAAACAAGATTGGAAGCATCTGGTTTTGGTTGAGATAGAAGGTTTAAAAGATCCAAGTGCAAGCGAAGGATATGCAAAATGGAGAGACTTAGCTGCTTCAGCCATGCCTTGTGTAGGAGCCAAATCTCCTCAAGCTGTAGAAGAGCCTATTAAGAGAAAAAGGGTTAACAATGAAGATGAGTTGAGAAGGCAAGTGGAAAAACTTCGAATAGAGTTGAGCAAAAGCAGAAAAGACAAGGCAATGTTGGAAGAAATGATGCTAGAAGAGGATAAAAGGAGAGCATTTCTAGATGAGCAAATACAGTCTAGAGATGCGAAAATAATAAAGCTTGAGTTAAAGCTAGGTGAGGAGAAGATTGCTAGAAAAGAAAGTGAGAAGGAGCTAGTCGGAATGAGTTTGGATTGGATGCAAAGTTGCTCTGAACTTGAAGCAATGGAGATGGACTATAACGATTGCCAAGGAAGTGCAGAATATTACCAAGAAAAATTTACACAAGTGCAGTTCGAACTGATGGATAGGATTGGGAAGTATGAGGATTTGAATAAGAAATATATGGAGTTGGAAAGCCGTTCTACGGGGATTGTAAAAGAAGAAAGTAAAAGGAGAGGTTTCGAGGATGTTGAAGTAGAGTTAGCGGTTAAGAATAATAAGATAAAAGTTATGAGGATAAAACTTGACAAAGAACGTGAAAAGGTGAAGTATTTAGACGAGAAGCTAGTAACAATGGAAAAACACAAGGATCAAATCGACGCCAACAACACTGCTTTGAACAGAACCAACATGTTGCTCATAGAAAAAATGACCAAGACAGATGAGCAAATGGACGAAGCTGTTGCACATGCTCGAATTATTAGAATCAATGCGCGGAACGTGGGAGGAGACATCATTCGCTATCGCCGAAGCCTAGCTGAAACCGATGCCTTTCTAGGGAAGATTCAGAACCGCGGCTTTTCCTTCTTACCTTTGGTTAAAGAGTTTATGGTGGAAAGGGATTAACATGTTGTATTTCTTTTTATTTCTAAATGTAATGAATTTATCAAGCATTAATGAAAAGGGCGTTGACCCATCTTCTCATGCAAAATCCGTCTCTTGGTGAACATGATTCAAGCAATCGACTCGAAAGGCAGAACTCCTATCAAAGCAATGTGACAAAAGAAACTATGTTTATAATGTGGTGGCTATTATTAGTTCACAAGAAGGCTGCATCCATACCCAATGAACAAAGCATTCTTATAACAATCATGCATTTTTCTCATACATCTATGCACGCATCTGCAGATTAAGAAACATAGGTCCCCCTTCTAGAATACACAACACTCGACAAAGAAAAAGGATGGAAAACGAAGAAAGGTCACAACCAGAAGCTCAGTACCAAAGAGAGCTTGAAAGAGTTTGGAATGATGTTGTGCACCTAATCGGTTTGCTCGAGCAAATGTTTTGAAACAAATTTTTCCCTTTAATGAGATCATGCATTTTCAAAAGTTCATCTTGGTGTTTTTACACATCACTTTCCATTTTCAAAGTGGATCTTCCATAACAATATCTACACTTTACACTGAGAATGAATGGCTGGATTTTAAAGAATACATAGTAGATGTAGAAGAGGAGGAATTAGATGAAAATAACATTAGGGAATTCACAAAATTAATAGGACATAGCTTGGAAACCCGCTAGAAAGGAATTTGAAATAATAGATATGGGTAGTGAAAAATTATAAGAAAAAACTAAGGATAAGGATTGTGATCACTCCTAAAGTGAGAAGATTTGATTGCATTACTCCGAGATTATATAGATATGCCTGGTGGATAGGGTACTACTATTAGAAAGATGCAAACCGGTTAAGCAAAAGTTGGGAAAAACTCATTAAGATGCCTTGATCAAGGTAAAGACAGAATTTGAAAAGCAGTGGAATGTTGGTTTTCTAGAAAGTAGTCAAGTATCCTCAATGTGTGTCCAACATAGTGGTAGTACCCAAAGAGGAAGATGAAATCAGAGTTTGTGTGGACTTTAGGACTAGCCCTAAAGACAATTTTCCTTTATCACACAATGCAACTTGTAACTCCATATATTCCTTTATGGATGGATTTTCGCGCTACAATCAGATGAAAATGGCACAATAGGATAAGGAGAAGACAACCATTGTAACACTATAGGGAACCTAAATGGCATAATAGGATAAGGAGAAGACAACCATTGTAACACTATAGGGAACCTTTTGCTACAAAGGCATGATATTTAGGTAAAAAAAAAAAAATGTCGAGGCCACCTACCAAAAGGCCATGGTGGCCCTATTTCACAACATGATGCAAAAAGAGATTAAAGTATACGTGGATGACATGATCTAGAGAGGGAGAGAATCATGTCCAAATATTGAAGGAATTATTTGAAAAAAACTAAGGAAGTACAAAGTTGAGGCTTAACCATGCAAGGTGTTCATTCGGTTTGAAATCTAGGAAGTTCTTGGGATTTATGATGAGTAACAAAGGGATAGAAGTGGACCCTGTTTAAGTAAAGGTTATTCAATCTATGCCAACTCCCAAGAGTGAGAAGGATGTAAGGAGGTTCTTGGGAAGGTTGAATTACATTGTTAAGTTTATATCCCAATTAACCAAGACTTATGACCCCATCTTCAATTGTTAAGGAAGAAGAATCTTAGAATTTGGAATAAGAGTGTGAAGAAGCTTTCGCAAAAATCAAGTAGTACCTACTGATCCACCCTTATCTATCAAGCCGAATTGCAAAATGGCAAGTTCTACTAGCTGAGTACGACATAGTATATATGACAAGGAAAGCCATAAATGTCATCACCGATCACCTAGATGACCATGTTGTGAAAGTTTATGAGCTATTAAAAATTAATTTTTTGGATGAAGATGTGCTTTTAGTCGAGGAAGGGAAATCAGATTGTTGGATTATATACTTTGATGGTGCTGTGGTAATGGAGTGGGGGCAGTGCTAATCTCTCCTGATAAGAAACAGTATCCAGTTTCAGTTAAGTCATAGTTTGAGTACAATAACAACATAGTAGTATGAAGCTTGCATTCTCGTTTTAGAGGTGGCATTGGAGCAGAATATTAGAAAGATAGATATGTATGGAGACTCAATTTTGATTATTTGCCAAGAGAAAGGAAAATGGCAAACCAAGGATGAGAAGTTGAGAACTTACTAAAGATACCTGTCTAAATTGGCTAGAGAATTTGAGGAAATAAAGTTCACCCATTTAGGAAAGGAAAGAAACCATTCTGACGCTTTGGTCACGCTAGCTTCTAGGGTTAGAATAGACTTTGGGCACAAGGTACAACCGGTACACATTGATATAAGAAATAACTTAGCTCATTGTTGCTCAGTTGAAAGAGAAATAGATGGAAACCCTTGGTACTATGATATCAAGAATTTCATCCAAAACCAGAGATATCCCATGGGGGCATCCAAAATCAACAAGAAGACTTTGAGGAGATTGGCAATGGAATTTTATCTTGATGAGGAAACTTTGTATAAGAAATCATTTGACGAGACTTTGTTGAGATGTTTGGAGGAAAAAGGTGGTGAAGAAATTTATGAAAAGAGATTTGATTTGTCGATATGGTTCACTAGAAAAAGATTGTATCTAACAATGGCCAGAACTTCAATGGCAAGATAATAATAGAACTCTACCCTAGATGGAAAATCAAGCATTCCAATTCCTCGCCATATAGGCCAAAGATGAATGGTGCAGTAGAAGCTGTTAACAAGAATGTCAAAAAGATTATTCAGAAGATGGTAGTCACCTATAAGGATTGGCATGAGATGTTGCCATTTGCCCTTCATGCATATCGCACCGCAGTTCGAACCTCAACAGGAGCCACCCCATACATGTTGGTATACGGAATAGAGGCGGTGATGCCTTTAGAAGTGGAAATCCCATCATTGAGAGTGTTGTTAGACTCTAAGCTGGAAGAGGTAGAATGGGCAAAAGTTAGATATGAACAGCTGAATCTGATCAGTGAAAAGAGGATAGCCACAATCTGTCATCATCAACTCTACCAAAGAAGGATGGCTAAATCATATAACAAGAAGGTTCGACCTCGAGGATTCCACGAAGGAGATCTTGTACTGAAGAAAATATTGTCTTTACTTGGAGAAGATCAGAGTAAATGGGCGCCTAACTATGAGGGGCCTTACGTGGTGAAGAAAGCATTCTCAGGAGGAGCTTTGTTATTGTCTAGAATGGATGGAGAAGATCTAGTTAGGCCCGTGAATTTTGACTCTGTAAGGAAATATTACGCTTGATGTATTTCGTAATTTCCCAATCAATAAAATAAAGTCTGGCCATGAATTCTCTCTGTAAAAAACCTTTTTTCTTCATAAGCGCATGATCTCATAGCATTTGAAATATTTTACTTAAACAAACTCTTTTCTTACGCATAACTAAGGAAATGACTCCATCAATTGGAGAGAACCAAACAAATTTTAAACCTAACAGGTAGTACACCACACTGGGGGCAAGAAAAATGCACATAGAGGTCCATAGTGAACCAAAGCCCAAAAGGGTATCATCATAAAAACTTCTGAATTTTTTACGAGTATTGCTAATTGCATTAAAGGTTGCTGTTTTCATGAACAAAACCAAAACTTTTGAGTTTTTCTTTTAAAAATAATAATAAAATACAATACTTAATGGAGCAAGAAAGGGCCCCATAAGGAACCAGAGAGGATATGAAGTATATTTCGGTTCATGAGAAAAGGTTGGACAAACAAATGGAAACAAGAGCTCGAAGAAGTTTACAACGAAAGGGGGACCTATGTTTCCAAGATAGGTAACAAAAACATGCATGTTATATTGTCATAACACTAACCTGACAGGAAAGGTGGGACGAAAGCCCAAATTAGTTCCAAGTTTTTGGGAATCATTAAGAGATAGAATCTTAAATCAACGGAGCTACGAAAAAAATATGAATTATGAACCAGCACTATTTCATTTCCTCGAGGTAAGATATTTTCTTTTGAAGTTTGAGAAGGGCAGGTCACCCGATATTGAGACCATTTCTTAGAAAAGCATGGAGTTTTCTAAGAATTTTTAGATGGGCCAGTTCACTTGATATTGAGACTGTTTCTTAGAAAAACATGGAGTTTTCTAAGAATTTTAAGATGGGCAGGTCACCCAATATTGATGACTGTTTCTTAGAAAAGCGTGGAGTTTTCTAAGAATTTTAAGAGGGGCCGATGACCTGATATTTAAACCGTTTCTTAGAAAAGCGTGGAGTTTTCTAAGAATTTTAAGATGGGCCTGTCACTTGATATTGAGACTGTTTCTTAGAAAAGCGTGGAGTTTTCTAAGAATTTTAAGATGGGCAGGTCACCCGATATTGAGACCGTTTCTTAGAAAAGCGTGGAGTTTTCTAAGAATTTTAAGAAGAATTTTAAAAGGGGCTGGTTACCTGATATTGAAACCGTTTCTTAGAAAAGCGTGGAGTTTTCTAAGAATTTTAAGATGGGCCGGTCACCCAATATTGAGACCATTTTTTAGAAAAGCGTGGAGTTTTCTAAGAATTTTAAGATGGGCCGGTCACCCAATATTGAGAACATTTTTTAGAAAAGCGTGGAGTTTTCTAAGAATTTTAAGAGGAGACGGTCGCCTGATATTGAAACTGTTCCTTAGAAAAGCATGGAGTTTTCTAAGAATTTTAAGATGGGCAGATCACCCATTATTGAGACCATTTCTTAGAAAAGCATGGAATGTTTTCTAGAAATTTTAAGATAGGCAGATCACCTGATAGGGAAACCATTGTTTAAGAAAAGCACTGAGTTTTTAGCTTGATCAGACAATTTATCTTTTCAACACTTACTACGCAAAGCACTTGACAAGTTTTGCTTCGTAAGCATTGTAAAGAGGGGCCATCTGTTGTTACCCAATTTCGGACCCCCACGTGCTGGAGAGGGTGCATACCTCTTTTGAACAGAGTATAGGAGTTTAGCTCATGTTCGCTAGAAAATTGACAAAAAGCACAAAAATAAATATATTTTTTTTCGAAAGCTTTGTTTGAGCTGTTTTCTGTTTTTTGTTTTTTTTATCCTTCCGCTTTGCTATCAAAATCATCAGTTTTTTTTTCTTAGTTTGGTCAGGAGTCTTCATAATGTTAAATTTGTTTTTTTATCTAGTCTTTAAGGTTGAATAAATCCCTCAGAATTTGCACTAAAAAAAATGGTTCTGCTACTGTGGCAATTTTTTTTGTTCCAACTTAGGCTCTGATTCTGACTCGGTTTCGTACGATATCTAACCATCCTAGGTATATTCTGTCACTCATTACATATTGAAAAATTGACGTGCACCTTTAATAGATCCTAGGGATCATTGTTCTTAGAGCAGATTCTCAGTCAGATTTGGATGCTCAACATTGTCGGATCAAGAACCTTTTTGACCAACTAGATTACTGCCAAATTCTGTTCTCTAAAACAATTTTATCTCACTTCGACTCCTTCATCAAAGATGTAGTCCTGGATGCGTAGATAAATTTGGGCTTTTGGATCGCTTGATTTCGATATCAGAAGCTCAAAATATTCATGTTTGAATATCTAACGTGAAGGCAGAGAATTCTACCGCGAGAAGGATATTTACTCGAGTCTGCACTAAAAGAACTCTATTTTTGGCCTAGTTTTTGTGATTTTTGTTCTTATTTCATACTCTCAGTCATATCAAGATTCTCGGCATTCGTCAGTTTTTGAGTTAGATCCGGAAATCCCTTTTGACCAACCAAATTACTGCTAGATTTTGTTCTATAAAAAGATTTTACCTCACTCCGACTCCTTCATCAAAGTTGTAGTCCTATATGCGTAGATGAATTTGGGCTTTTGAATCACTTGATTTCGATATCAGAAGCTCAAGATATTTCCATTTGAATATCTAACGTGAAGGCAGAAAATTCTGCCGCGGGAAGGATATAGCCTAAGTTCGCGGGACTGATTCGAAGGATTTTTTTGGACCAAGGACTGAATCGAAAAGTGCTAAAATGAGGATTTTAATTGAAGAAGGATATTGGAAGCTGGAGAGGGAGCTAGATCATCATGAGATTTCTACCACACCGAATGAGGAAAATCACGTTTTTATGCAGCTATAATTCATAGGAGACAGCAGCCTTTGACAGCTGCAAAACGCCATGAAGAGAAGAACCTCACCATCATCTAATGGCTGGGATTTATCCCTAACATAGATGGTGGGATTTATCCCTAACATAGATGGCTGGGATGATGAGTTAATGTTGGAAAGAAATCACTAGAATCAACACGTAATAAATGAGAATATTGTAGTTTCCTCATTGGCATTATTTGGCTGCAAATCAGCTGGGATTTGTATCCAAGATTAATGCATTGAATCTTTTCTAATAAAGAGATGTGATTAGGCTATATAAACCCTCTACTGACCTAGCAAAAAGGGGAGGATAAATAAATAAAACGGAGGTAAAAAAAAGAAAACAGAGAGAGAGGCAGGGCAGAGAAAGCCATAAGAAGGATACTGTCGAAAGCAAGGAAAAACACAGAGGCAAGAGCGACAACTCCACCAGCACAACACGCCTTCTTCGCCATCATCTTCGTCATCTCGAGAAAGCATCAGCAGAAGGAGAGAAAACGAACAGAGACCAAAACCGGCGTGGCCTATCTGTTTCGCTGTCCCGAGAAGCAGCAAGCAGTGGCTGAGCGCAGAAGCTTCAGCACCTGTCATCTTCGTCCGTCTCAGCGCCAGCGTTCAAGAAAAGGAAAGCAGAACAGAGAAGAAGGGAAAGAGAAGAGAAGAAAATAGGGAGAAGAAAGGAGAAAGAGGCAAGCAACACAGGAGAATGCCAAACGAACGCAGGCAACGGAGGACTAAAAAAAATGGCATCGCCAGCAGACCAGGTAAGCTGTCTTTTATTCCCAGCTTTTGCATGCATTCTAAGTTGCATTTGTTACTGTTCAAGCGAAATTTAATTCACTTGAACAGTAACCGGGCAATGTGTATTTTTATTTTTATTTTTTTTGTGTTGTAAAAAATAGAAATTTATGAAAAAGAGAGCACATTTTGATAGCACGTTTTTGAGACCGTTTCAAAAGAAAAGGAGATTTATGATTTTCTGTCATATTTATTTTAAGGTCTGGTTTTTCTTTTGTATTGTAAAAAATAAAAATCTCGCATTTAGAATACCTTGTTTTCGACGCAATGTGACAAATATACATGTATAGAAAAAAAATGGTTTTCTTGTGTGTTGCATACGGCCAATACCCTAACATGTTTTGAATGTTTATATATATATATATACACACACACACACACACACAAAAATATTAGAAGTTTTAAAAATGTGTTTTCGCATGGATTTCGTAAACACAACAAAAAATTATTTTCTTGCATTTCTGGATTTTACAACATGTTTGTAAAACTCCAAAGGGTATTGGCCAATATTCCAAAAAAATATAAAAATCTTATTTTTTTGGGGAATTCATCTATTATTCACCGCTAATGTTTGGATAAAGAAATCCTTAAAGGACGAATATCCAAAATATTATTGGGAGTAATAAATCCGCACACATCCTTGAAAGAAGCCTTGATTCAAAATTTTTTTACTCCACGGTTTACGAGCTGTGATAGTATAAAATACTAAAAAATATAGGGGTTTTTTTTAGTGCCCTGGATTTCTAGATTTTTTGTCCCTCCTCCTTGCGATTTACGAGTCGCAAACTCTTGAAATACTAAGGGAAAAATGAGCTTTCAAAGCACATAGAATCTCCTTGAACTTCTATCCTAATAAATTTTATTTGAATCAAACCTAGGAAAACTGATGGGATTAGAAAACACCAACACCATAGCAATTATAGAGCAAACCAAAAGCAGCTTACCTTAGGTAGGGCGTACTAGGGGTGCTAATACCTTTCCTTTATGCAACCAGTCCCTTGCCTTAGAATCTCTGAAAGACCAGTTAGGGTTCCTAGTGACCAAAATACTAGGTGGCGACTCCAAAGAACCAATCAAGCAAAACAAAAAACAAACAATGAAAAATCGCCACCGGACGCCGCGCGGGTGACGTGCGACACTATGAAAGATTGTGTTCTTCAGATAACGCAACAATCTTTTTGTTGCTGTCCAATGAGTCTGCTTGGGATGATGCATAAACTGGGAGAGTTTATTGACAGCAAAGCTGATATCAGGACGTGTGAGGGACAAGTATTGCAAAGTGCCAATGAATTGACAATATTTAGTGGAGTCAATAGATGAAGAACCATCATCCAATTGTAAAGGAACCGATGGTGAGAGAGGCGTGGCAACATCTTGAGCACCATCCATACTGGTTTTTGCAAGTAAATCTCGGATATATTTGTGCTGAAATAGAAATAAGCCAGCTGCAGTAGGAATAACCTTAACGCCAAGAAAGAAATGCAGTGACCCCAAGTCTTTGATGGAAAATTTCCTGCCAAGATGATCAATAATACTTGCAACAAAAACTGTGTTATTGCCTGTGATAATTAGGTCATCAACATATACTAGGCAATAGGCAAGAGTAGAACCAGTATAAAACACGAACAAAGATGAATATGATTTAGAATTTAGAAAACCAAATTCTATCAAGGCATGCTTAAGGGTAGAATACAAGGCACGGGGTGCCTGTTTTAGGCTATAGATAGCCTTGGTGAGGTAGCAAACATAATCAAGATGTTCAAAATTCCTGAAGCTAGGAGGTTGTTTCATATAAACTGTTTCAGTGAGATGGCCATGAAGGAATGCATTATTAACATACAGCTGTCTCAAAGTCCAACCTTGCATCACAACAATAGTCAAGATAGTACGTATGGTGACCGACTTAACAACAGGACTAAATGTTTATTTGTAATCCAGTCTGGGTCGCTGATTGAACCCTTTAGCCACTAGTCTGGCTTTGAACCGATCAACAAACCCATTAGCATGCCTTTTCACTCGAAATACCCATTTACAACCAATAATATTACAATCAGTTAGAGGATGCACCAATTGCCAGGTATTATGATGCATTAAAGCAGTTAATTCGGAGGACATGGCCTCACGCCATCTAGAATCAGTGAGAGCAACAGTAATAGTCGAGGGTTTTAAGGAGGATGGAATGGGGTGTTTGGTAACAAGGAAGGATTTCTTAGGTTTATAAATGTCATTCATGGACCTAGTAGTCATATGATGCATTCTCACAATAGCGTTTTCAGGGACAATGGAAGCAGATAATTCTAGGGAAGGACATGGATTTAAAAGTAGAGGTGAAGTGGAAGTACTTACCTGGAAAATAGATGGTGCAGAGGACGACCCACGCTAAAACGATTGCAAGACTTCAGTACCCACATCCAGAGAAGTGCTGGGACTAGGTGAATCAAACGGTAGCTTTGATAATGAGATTGGCACAGATGAGCATTGCTCAACTGATGGAGAAGAAGGAGTACTGTTGTGACCGGGTTGTTGAAAGGGGAAAGTGCTTTCATGAAAAATGACATGGCGGGATGTGAAGATTTTTTTGGTAGATTGCTCAAAGCACAAATAAGCATTTTGGGGTAAGCTGTAACCTATGAATATGCATGATTTTGATTTCGGCTCAAGTTTGTGTTTATTGTATGGTCGGGTTAATGGATAACAGAGACAACCAAATTGTTTGAGTTTGAGATAGTTGGGTCTTTGATTGAATAATTTTTCAAATGGAGACTGATTATTCAAGGTGGCAGTGGGCATGTGATTGATAAGATAAACAACAGTTTGAAATGTGTAGGGCTAATAATTTAGAGGCATGTGAGCATCGGTGAGCAAGGCAAGACCAGTTTTAACTAGATGGCGATGTCGCCTTTCAGACAAACCATTTTGTTGAGGGGTGTGAGGAGCAGTAATGTAGTGACTAATGCCATGAACTGAAAGATAATTTTTGAGACCAACATATTCCCTACCATTATCAAAATAAAGACTTTTTATTTTTGTGTTGAAACGATTTTCCACAAGATTGCGAAATTGGGGAAAAATAGTTTGAACATTAGATTTATGAGTCATGGGATAAAGCCAAATATATTTGGTATAATGGTCAACAAAAATAACATAATATTTAAATCCATTAATTCCAAGATCATGAGATGGTCCCCAAACATCCATGTAAATCAGTTCAATTGGAGTAGTGCTGGTAAGACCATGAGTACAAAATGTTTGACGATGAGCTTTATTTTGAGAGCATGAAGTACACAAAAAAGAACGACCAATTTTATTGGTGGGTAAGGAAAAAGCATGAATGAGATGATTAACCAATTTGGGTGATGGATGACCAAGACGTTTGTGCCATCCATCAGATGTTGTACGTTCATGAACATAGACAATAATATTTGTCTTGATGGATGGTAGATGCTCTGGAAATGGGTACACTCCATCTTCACATTCGCCCTTGAGTAGGAGTGCCCCTGTAATCCGATCCTTCACCAAAAAATAAGCAGGATGAAATTCAATGTAAACATTGTTATGCTTGGTAAAATGATGAATAGATATAAGATTTTTATGAATGGTTAGAACGCAAAGAGTGTCACGTAAATGAAAGACATGATTGGACGATGTTAGAGATAACGACCCAATATGATGGTACTGATGAAGTGGTAATTAGGGATGGATCAAGTTTGCATGTGTTCAGAAATAATCGTCAAATTGGAGAGATCAGTGGTCATATTATGAGATGCTGCTGAGTCAACTAGCCACTTGTGATTTTTGGGTTGAGAAGAAGCTGCACAATTTGCAGATAAATCAGAAGCAGACATTTTTTGGCATTGTTTTACTATATAACCCAGTTGATCACACCATTGACATTTTGGTTTAAACCTCCTATGACCCGAATTGAAAGACCTGTTTCGGTGAGCCCCATTATGTCCACATGGAGCAGTAAAAGCAACCGGGGGACGCCATTTGGACTGTCTAGATTGGAAGAAAACTAAGGGCTCCAGCGATTAGAATAATTAGCAGTGGGAACAAGAAGGTCATGAATTTGCATATTGTTGCTCCAGCTGCCGAAGATAATTCTCATGACTAACAAGAAGGTCATGAATTTTTTCAAATTTCAGAGACGTTTCACGGGCACGAATGGGTGCTGCAATTTCTCTGAATTCAATACCTAATCCATTGAGTATGTATAGAGTTAGGTCATCGTCTGAAACGGGATGATCGATGATAGCTAATTCATCAGCAATTACTTTAATTCCCTGAAGAAATTCAGTAACTGGACGAGACCCACGAGTGCTCAAGGTCAAGTCTTCCTTAAGCTGCATCACACGCGTTCTTGATTTGCCTGCATATAAACAGGTAAGTGTTGTCCAGGCCTCATTTGATGTTTTGTAGGCAGAGACAAGAGTGTAATAGTGGTGGAGGTGGAGGCGAGAATAACATATATAATAAGTTTGTCCTGGCGAATCCAGTGGGAATTCACAGCTTTAGATGCAGTGAAGTTTTGTACATCAATAGCAGAGCATTTGTGTGTACCTGTTACAAAATTAATAAGATCATAGCCAATGAGCAAGGCTTCAAATTGAGCCCACCACTAAAGAAAGGTAGAGGGAATGAGTTTTTCATTGATGGTTATGATAGCATTGATTGTGATAATGGGTGAGTGTGTTGAATCGATAGTAGGTGCAGTGGCAGTTGCCACTTGCAGGAAGCAGTAGAAGAACAGTATAAAGGATGAATACTCGTTAGAGATTTTTCAGCTCTAATATCATATAGGAACTTTACACTGCAATATTATATAATGCAACTCACACTTTCTTATTCATTTGTTGTTACATTTATACAGGGTAGCATTATAGGGTTCCAAATCCAAAACGCCTTTTAAACACAGCAAGATCCATTTTTGTTCAGGTACAAAATAGCATTATACGGTTCCAGAAGATTTTATACAGCTAGCTTTGTAAACATACGTATATATGTTACATCATATTATCAAAGCTCATATATATACATATAAAATCCTTAACTACCAAAATCTTATCTCCAGATCCTAAAATTGATAATAACTTATCTTGCCATTACCTGAGGGTCTGACAATACGTCTTCTGAGATGTCAAAAAACAGATCATCAGTCTTACACAAGGCATAAACAATATCCACCATGCTGGGCCTCTTCGATGGATCTCTATGCAAGCAAGCAATTGCAACAACCATTGCATTCATTACACTCTCCATTAAGCATGACTGCTCTAAAAGAACCTTATCCATCCATGGTGTCAATCTCTTCACCTTCCTCTCTTCAACATTTCCCTCCAAAATTCCACTAGCTTCTGCCCACAAAACCTTGCCTTCTTCGTCAATTGCTTCTTTGCCTGAGATTAGCTCAAGCAAAACCACACCAAATGAGAAAACATCCATTCTTGTCGACACCACACCGTCAGCTAAATATTCAGGTGCAATGTAGCCTTGGGTGCCGACAATGTGCATTGTTATGGCATTGTAGCCTGATTTTGCTAGTCCGAAGTTGGCAATCTTGGCTCTCATGCTCGAGTCTAAGAGAATGTTGCTGCTTCTAATGTCTTTGTGTACAACCCTTGGCCTGGTGTGCTCATGGATGTATTGGAGACCATTTGCAACGTCAATTGCAATGCGTAACCTTTTTTTCCAGCTTAGTTTTTCTTTCTCGTTACCATGTAACCACGAATGCAGAGAGCCATTGTCGACGTACTCGTAGACCAGATAGCAATTTGCATCCTCAGGGTCTATGCAAAAGCCTTCTAGCTTCACCAAGTTGCCATGGTTTACCTTCAAACAAAGGAAACAGTAAGTTTTTCTCACGTAGCAATATGAAAATGTATTTTCACAGGAAGAGAAAAGATCCCATGAATTACAAAAAATAAATAAACTTTAATTTGGTAGATACTTGGCAATTACATCACTGCGCTATATTGGCTAAAGCATTTCAGTCTAGATCTCTCTGAAATAAACTTCACCTAATGCTTATTATCCTTCCTCGTCATTTCAAGATTGAGCATGCATGGTCAGCATTGTTGCATTCAACTAATCAACCTCTTTTTTATTATTGGCAAGGAAATTGTTTCATGGCCTTGAGATGGGGCTAATCCAATATCCAAGCTCTTGCTCTGGGGAAATTAACAGTACGGAGCTGTTTAAGTTAATGAAAAGGTGATTGTATACCTGGTATTATTTGTTTTTTAAAATGTATTTTTATTCAGAAATATATTAAAATAATATATATATATATATATTTTATATTTTAAAATTAATTTTTTACCTCTAAACATCAAAACAATATTAAAAATTTAATTTAAAATAAATAATAATAATTTTAATAAAAAACAGATTGAAAATCAATATTAAAAACTCTAAAAGCAAACAGCCAAAGCCAAACCAATCTATCCAACCAATATAATTATATATGGGATTATTCGTTTATTTATATATATATATATTAGCATTTAATTTCAAATATTTGCAGTTAGGTACATTCATTTATCTGCAGAATTAGTAGGGATATATCTATAAATATAAAGACAAGGTTGACATTTCAGTATGTAGTAATTATGAGGATAAATAGCTAAATTGCAGTTAGGTACATTCATTTTATTATGTCCTCAATCAAGTTTTTTCACGCAATTTTTTTTTCATTTCAAAATTGTATCTGAGTTGTATAAGAAAGTAATAAAAAACTCTCTTAGAATTGCTAAAAATATTTTAAGAAATAGAAAGTTTTAAAATTACTTAATCATTAAGATTTTAAAGAATAAGGATTTTATTATTTTTTTTAAATCAATATTATATTTTTGTAGACCTCAGGGATATTCTAAGAGCGAAAAATATAATTATGTCAAAAACTTCATAAAAAAAATAATTAAGAAATTAAATATTATACAAGATGTAATAAATATAATTAAAAACATTTGAACATATTGAAAACTTGACCATGGATTAAGACATCTACTCCAATTATTAAACAGCTGAAATCAAATTGAAATGCCACCCCATTTCCAACCTTAAACCTGCCGAATACAAACGTCACTTCACCTAACCAATATAAAATTAGACAGTTGCACAATTTAATGAAAGTCATACACCGGTCACCGGTGTCGTTATTTTATTTGGATGTTTCGATTTTTAATCCCACATTTTTCTATATTTCTCATTACAGTCCCTGCATTTAGGTTTATGCTACAATTTCCTATTGCACAACATATCCATGGCTACACAAATCAAACAGATGAGATCATAGACATCATCACCATCTATTTTGCTACTTGAGAGTTTAGGTCAAAACCAGAAGTTTATCATGCTAGGGAAGGGCCAGAACTCTGCTCTGCTGGAGCTTGAATCGCCAGCATGAATTGCAAACTTGTGAAATATAAATTCTAACTCATCTTTAATTGTGCTATAATTAAAGGCTGAATCCTTGTGAACTGTAAAAGTATGGAAACAACTGAGGTTCATGCAACTGTGTCCCTGATCCTACTATTTCATTGGAAACCAAACAAACAGTGAAGGCTGGAGTATATACAGTAATTAGTTAAAAAGATCTTACCTTCTGCAATATCTTGAGCTCCTCACAGGCATCCCACTTCATCTTCTTGATGGCATAGGTCTCTCCATTTATGGACCCTTTAAACACAGATCCTTCAATCAAGCAATTCTCACCGAACCCATCAGTAGCTTCTTTCAGTTCATCAATCTTAAAGACCCTGTACTTATCCAAGCAATCTGAAACATCTGCCATCAAACTCTCTTCTATATCCTTCAACCCTTTCCTTCCTCCATTGAACTGCATCCTCTGCTTCTCCTGATCATCTCTCTCAAAATCTCTTCTCTTCTTCAATACACCGTCTCTATAAAAACAAACCCCGCTTACCAGGACCAGCAAAAGCCCGGAAATTCCTAGTCCAACTGCTAATCCTATGATCAAACCTTTCCTCTGAGTCTTCCCAGAAGGCGCCAAAGAAGGAAAAACCGTAGGTTGTGCCAGTTGTGGAAGTTGATTTACTGGTATGAATATGGTATCAAAAGGCTGTATGTTATTGCCATTAGCATCCACAATAGATTGTGTTTCGACTCCAAATGTTGAAGCAACTGATGATAAGTTATCAGAAGGCTGAAACACATAAGATACCAAATAATTCACCTTGTTTTGCAATTGAGTTTGATTAGGACACTTGCAAAATATTGGAAAGATCACTTCTACTCCTATTGGGAGTCGTGTGGGGATAAGCGTAGGGTTAACAAGTTCAACAGACTGGTAGGTAGTAAGGTTTCCGAAGGATTCAGTTGAGACAAGGTAGAAAGTGTCATTTGGCTTTATGGTATATGTGATGTTTGCAAAGGAGATACTAGTGCCATTCATGGTGTTGCAAGAACATGATAAAGGGACAAACAAGGGTTGATTGGGGATGAGAGGAGAGGCTGGAGAGGAGATGTTACTTGGTTTTGATATCATAAGGCGGCTAACCGAGAAAAGGTCACCGATTGAGGAAAGGTCAAGGAAGTTAGGAGCCGTAGCCCGGTAGAAGGCATAGGTTTGGCATGGAAAGGAACTCTGATTGGCTGTGCAGGTGAATCCTTGGGTGCTTGGTTGGGCTTGCAAATGGTGGAGGATGGTACTGTAATAGATAAAAAAGAGGAGAGAGAAGACTAGATGGGATTTGGCTGTCATTTTTGGCTCGGTTGTTCTGCCTTTCTGCCTTGCAATGTTTTGTATTAAAGAAGACAGAGATTTGTATACTCCGTAGTTTAAAGAGATGGTGGAAGTGCAAACTCTCTCCTTGTTAAAATTGGAAGTCAAGAATTTAGGACAGTGAAATGGGTCCAGCTGCCTGGTGGATCCCAACTTCAAGGATTTTAGGTAAGCTTCATTGGATGGACACGGGCACTAAGCTCAGGGGTATGTATCCACCAGTTTTGTCTTATTTTCCAACTAAATTCGAATCGAAAGAAGAAATTAAGGGCATAGAGACTTGATTCGAGCTTTCAATTCATAAGAGAAGAAAGATAAGATAAGAGCCTGGTTTAGGACAAACTCTAAAACATCCAGACCCCCTATGCAAACTGCAAAGCTACATGTATATGGCTTAAGATGGCCGAATTGTATGACCTTGCAGTGGGGGAAACGTTCAAGCTGAGGGAATCATACTGTATGCATTTGGAAAGTAAAACAAGATCAAGTCAAGTTGAAATTTGGAAACTAAATCATGTTCAAAATTCATAAAGATAGTTACAGTGGTTTAACCATTTCACGCAACCGGATTTTCAAACTGCATAATTTTCAAAAATTTGAAATAGATGGGAATCTGAGCTGACACCAAAAGATAGCGTTTTAAGACCGGTTTTAAGTTCTGGACTTCAGCTGGGAATAATGCAGAACTCAAAAGATAAGACTACACTCAAACACATCCATTTCTAGCAGGGTACAAAATGTTAGATTTAAGGAGATTCTACTGCAAGCAGCTAACAGTAATTGCAAATAACAGCAGAGATTTCTGCTCTAAAGAATCTACACATCCTCAGCTGAAATAGCTGCTCTTTGTTTCCTCAAAGACACTTTGTCCAGGGCTAAGTTTTGGTATTTTATTGAGAATACTAACAGTAACAAGCTAACAAAATTCAAAATAAAAACTACAGCCGTCGCTCCAACTTCAGCTCTCAGTTTTGTGGCATCACAAGTGCCATCTTGTCGTCATTTTCAATAGAACACTTCCCTGGGTAACTTTAATGCTGCCTCCCCAAGGATGATTAAAAGAACACGACGAATCTTGATGATTAAAAAAATGAGAAATCATGATTATAATTAAAGATAGCATAAAAATTCCCAGTTAACTGCCTTCTGGAGAAAATGGTGGTGGAATTTGACTCTTGAAACGTCAAAGCCGCTTTTTATGACTTCCTACCCCTTAAGAACTCCAGCGTGTACCCATTGTCACACACGTAAACTCTTCCATACAAAAACATTAACCTGAAGCCAATTTATAACATGCTTCTTCTTGGTTACACATTAGTGAATCTCAACTTATTTAGGTCTAAATTCAACCAACCAGTGGTAGAAAAATAAACGTCTGAATTCTGAAAAACCGACTTCTCTTCCATCAACACACTCGCAACAAAAAAAGAAAGAAAGAAATCCAACACAAAAAATATGGGCATTTGCTCTGTGTGTGTTCATGTGAAAAGTTAACATCATGTTTCCAAAACACCCTGACTCCATTAACGGCTTAAGTAACGACATAGGGCATCTATAGACGAAGAAAAGGTGGAATAAAATTGGGAAATATAAACTATATCTTTAAACAATGTCACTTACTTACAGGACGAATACAGTAACAATTCTTTTTGCCAAGGTAAAATTATCTCTTGGTTATGTCTTCCCTTGTTATGGTGAAATCCCAGAGGTCTCCGTATTTCTCATTGAAGTCCCATATGCTCATGGTATTATAGTCATCTATTAACTTGTCACGAGCTCCTCTCTCCATATTGTATATCTGGGGCTCAAAGTTGTGTGGCTTGTCGGGTTTATCCATCTCAATCACACAGAAAATAAACACAAATAGACCTGCTCCAATGAACAGATACTCCCCCTGAAAGATAAGATCAAAGATTAATTAACTGTGTCAATCATAGAATTGAGGTCATGTTCTTGATTTTTCATCCTGAAGAAGCCTGTCGACAGTAGGTTTAATAATCAAATCTTGTATGGAAGCTGAGTCTGAATTAGATTTTACCGGCACATTGAAATACATCCCAGCAGCAACTGCTGGAAGGAAGATCCATGAAATAAACCCTGCAAGCCATTAATGGTGAAATATCAAGCCCAGAAATTTACACCTGAACAGTTTACATATCACCTTTAAATAATTCTAATCTACAGGACCATGTAATCCAAAATTTTGTGGCATTTATTATACCTTGAAAACCTGTTGGGGGCTCTGTTGAGGTATATTCTTCTTTAAGTATTTCCCAGTATGTTCCTGAATAAACATCCCATTAAGAATTAGGTATTGCTTATATTTTTAATACATTAAAAAACGTAATCATGCTTTTGTTATTGAAGACCAGAGACACGTAACACCCCTAATTAATTAATTCGACTGATTCAAACCCTTAGTAAATCTTAGCAAAAATCTCATACAAACAAAAACATACTTTTGTCTTGGCCTTCAAAGTAAGTATGATGCCCATCCCACTCTCCATACTTGAAATCTTCCTGAAAAAAATATAAGAACGAGCTGTGTTAGCAAGACCAAACATACAGACACAAACTAAATACACATACGCTTAATATAGAAGATAAAACGACGCATACAGCATCAACACCAGGAGTGGCCCAACGGTCTCTAGGATCTTCGTTGAGGTCAGGCTCAATCTCAGACAACCCAGCTGCATTCAATCTGGTTCTTGAACCATATTTAGTTCCCAATTTCTTGATGGTTCTCTGGTTAAAAGCACTAACCATATTTCCAATTTGGTTATTACAGCTGATTTTAGGGACTGGATTTGCCAACAGGATTGAGAGTGATGAACTCGCTGCCATTTTTATTTTTTTTTGCCCTCCCTTATCCGTTTCTATGAGTTGAGCTTCAGCCTTTGAATTAAATGCCCGCCTTTCATTTTTATCTCGTTATTTCTGTTAAGAAAAATGATTGAGTTAGTCTGCTTCGTAGGAGTATTCGTGTACAACCTTGGATTCTTTGCAACACGTGTTCATGGAGTTTCCATTGTGTTGACGTGGCAGTTTATTATTGCTAATCGCGATAATCAACCTGTGCTCAGGGGACCGATTGTTTTTTTGGTAAAAAAAAAAAAATTAATTATTTTTTGATGGTGTTATATATTTTTAAATATTATTGTTAAAAATAAAATTTTAAAAAATATTATTTTAATATATGTACAAATAAAAACCATTTTAAAAAATAATTGTATCTCAATATCAAATGTATTCCAAATTCAATTCACTTTTACAAGTATGCTTGGGGTGTTTTTATGCAAATAAGAATTAATATGTGTTTTAAATATTTTATTTAAAATATATTAAAATAATATTTTTTAAAAGTGTATTTTTGTATGATTTTATTGTTAAAAATAAATAAATTTTATTTTAATAATATTTTGATTGAAAAAACACCATTAACTACCACACCTACAATAACCTTGGAGCATGATCCAGCAAGCATTGTAAATAAGCCATGCATGAATTCACATGTTGCTTAAATGGGTGCGAATTCAAAATACAAAAATAAATTGGCGAAGGGATTGAAGAGGAAATCCGCCATTAAAAAATTCCTCGCTTCGGTGCTGGTAATTGGGGAAGGGTGCTCTTTATGCCCAGTCCACCGTGTAAAACAATCGTTCTTCATGGTAATAAATTAGCAGTACGCCCAAGTAAATCTATAAAATCTGTTTTAATATTTTAATTAATTTAAAAATTTTAAGTTGATGAAATAAAAATGAATCAATAGTAATTGTGAGAGTTCTTTTTTAATTTAATATGTATTATGCGGTATTTAACACCATGTGTGTATTTTATGTTTAAGTTTAAATATATCTTAATGTTTAATTTTGATCAATTGGAAAACTAATCAATTAATTATTTTAAGTTCTTTTTATGAAATAAATTTTATTTTATTTTTTTACTTTAAATTAATATTTTTTTTAATTTTTTTAATTTTTTTTATACACTAATATTAATAAAAAATAATACAACCACATTTTCAAACAAGTTTACTTAACTAAAAAAATCCAATTATAAGAGTCAATAATTGGAAGAACGTGAAAACGACCTTGAAAGGCTCATACGTAAATAAATATTAGAAGGATGGTGGGTGTTTAATTTTATTTAACAGGTCTAAAAAATCACAAAATAACCATTGACTATCTATCGAGAAAACAATTATTTTGAAAATAATAAATAATGGAAAAGTAAAAGAATAGGAAAGGAAAGGACGGGAGGAGGGTGAGCCACGGAGCGCGTCATGCCTACGCCAATGGTCTTGGGATGGACGCGCCCAACCAATCCATAAAAAAATAGTGTGGATCCGATAACAAAGGCGAACGATGCGTCGCCGCCTTTATAACTTCCGCCAACCAAATGTTGCCGAAAAATCAGGGGGCGCTGGTTTTGCCCTTCCAGTCCTCATTTATATACCTTTTTTTTACCTCCAAACATCTTAGGATTATCTCAAAGGACACTTAATAATTAATCTTGAACCTCAAAATATATTTTAATCGATCCTAGAAACTCAAAAGATCTATGCTCTCCTCGGGATCCTATTTTAACACATTAAAGTTTAAGGACCATTTCGTATAAAATTAAGGACCAAAATGAATTCATATTTATGACAAGTTCTTAATGGATCGGGCAAGGGTTTGACTTAAGGGGCAAGTGCCGGCCCATTTCCATCCCGATGTAATTTATAACCCTGTTCTGGAGCAGTTAGAAATAGTGGCCATATCGAAGCGCTAAATGAATACACTAACGTGATTTTCGAGTTTTGGAAGCATGGCAAGACTGAAAGAAGTAAGAAATTAGAAGGTCAAGCTCAAATAATCTAAACGATACAAACGTAACTGCAATCCTATGGTGTCAATACACTTGAGAGGCGTAGTTATCCTAAAGCAAGGAACAATTTGATGATGATCTTAGCTAAAAATGTCCAATTTCCCACTGAAAGGAAACTATGAACTATTCCGCTGGTTTTGCACACCAATGCCAACGACTATTTGGTTCATCGGCAAAGATCTTTTTCTCATCGTTCAATGCATGTTGCTTGGGTTCAACTCTTACCATAAGCATGGATTGATAGCAAAACTCCACTCTTCTTCTCCACATGTGCTCTTCTTTATGTACTGTGGGTGATTGGGTCTTCAGATAAATTACTGTCACGACCCGAATCCCGGATCCATGACCGGCACATAGGCAAGGTTCTCCTTCAAGGTTCCGTACTTATGCGAACCCAAACTTACATACAATCCTTTAAACAACTCAATCAGAGTTCAACGCAGCATTAACAACAAATCAACTTTATAATATAATTTCATAGTTTTGGAGCACTAACTTGACATAAAAAGGAAGATACAAATTACAACCAAAAAGCAGGTTCGGAAGGTTCAACAAAAGTAACCCGCTATCAAGCTATAAGCCTGAAAAGAATAATAATGAGAGGGTGAGTTCAACAACTCAGTGAGTAGATAACGTTCAATATACACACACGAGGTAATATAGCAATGAAAAATATATATACAATTATGGCTTTAGTTCTTATACGAAGGTTTATCAAATAGGCCATAACAAGAATATCATATGGTAGAACTCGTCAGAAAATCAAAATGCAATGAGCATGAGGCTCCGTACTGTGGGATGATCAGTCCACACAGGTTGGTGACTCCCTCGACCAACTAGGATTCAGATACGATGTGCACAAAGACTAACATTACCCTGTTAGCATGAGTATTCTGACTGACATACCATAGGTTCATAATCATAATCAAACAAACATATTCATATCTCAAAGCTCAACTCATGACATCAATCAAATGAGGAGCTATCAATTCAGAATTCAATTCAAAATATATACTGGTTCATATCAAGAATTCAAATTCAATAATTGATCATGCTTTATCATAACAAGGATAATAATCAATATATATTATCAAGAAGCATGATCCAATTCATATTAGCAAATCAAATATTTATAGTATTTCTCATGCATATGGAAAATTATCCACTCACCTGACTCAAAAGCAAACAGAACTCAAAAGCAGACACCGAAGAAAATCCTACTGACGTCCCGCCGGTAGAATATCAGGATTATCTGAATACAAAGGAAACATTTTCAAGAACGACTCGAAAGAACATTTAACCTATTTAATAAATTTAACTAAGGGGGTGTATACCGTAACCCTATATGGTTTTTGAACTAACTAGACAATTTTCTCAAAAACCCAAAATCTAACGGTTTTCCCGAAATCTAATCCATAATAGAAACAACTAATAAAATTGGTAATAATTCACTAAATAACCCTTAATTATTTATCAAACTAATCTGCAAAAGCTAATATTGCAGCTAGGGACTAATCTGGAATTTATTATATTTTTAGGGCCAAATTGTAATTTTCATCTAATGGAGGACCAAACTGAAATTTGTCATAAATCCATGAATACACTGAAATTCTGACCTTAATTAATCCTCAATTCTATCCAGGATGTATCATTATGCTTCAGGGATCATTCTGGAATTTTACCAAATTTTTAGGGTCAAATCATACTTTTTGTCAAATTGGAGGACTAAATTAAAAGTGTTAAATTCTCTTATCTATACAGTAATTCTGTCCATAATTCATATGTTATTCTGTTCAGAATCTCGGAATATGCTCTAGGGACCAATTTGTAATTTTCTAAAGTTTGGGGACTAAACTGTAATTTTCAGAAATTGAGGGACCAAATTGAATTTTCGTCATCTTCAACCTCAAACCCAGAATTTCAACAGATCACCTACTGTTATCCCCTGATTTCTAACACAAATTCATCATTCAAACAAAACCATAACTCAAAATCATCATCTTTCAATTCAATCTCTCAAAATCAACCAAATAATCAATTACCCACAATAATCAACCCCCATCATTCAATTTAATTCATCAATTTAAACCAAAACACAAATTCTTAAAAACCTAACATTCATCAAAACTGAAATTAAAGCTTAATTAATATATTATATACATTAAACAACCTAAATCTTACCTTTAAACTTATTTCCTTCAACTTCTTTTCTTTTTCCCCTTATTTTCCTCCCTTTTCTCTTCTTCTTCTTTCTCCTGCCGATTCTGCTCTCTAATTTCAGATCCCTCTTTCTCTTTTTTTTACTTATATTTATCAATTATTTATCCAATTACTATTATATCCCTTATTTAATTATTTCTACTTCTAAATCACCAAGAGCTTGGTTGCCATTTCCTACTCATTTAATTCAAAACATTACAATTACAGCAGTGAGCCATGTCTTTGCATGATGGGCTACCCAGACCCAAATGTATTCCAGATAGTGGAAAGGGCCACCTGTAAAAGCGTCAAGCATCAGCACCACACCAGAGACCCGACTACAACTTCAAAATCTTACCCCTCCCTTCTCTGTCAGAGAAGTTCCGATTTTGTAAAGATAAAATCCTGCTAAGGCACTACGCTGAAACCCGCCAACACCCCCACCGTGTTGCTTACTACTAATTTTTCTTGCTCTGTAAAATTTCATAGAATTTAGTGCTTATCTTTTGTCAAAAAGAAACAATGTTTGTAAAACTGCAATTAGATCCCCATTGTTTTAACATATTGAGCTCCCCCAGGACCTCACCCATCACTGGAGCTTCAGTCCCCACAAACACAGGAGTATCACTTTCTCCACTAGAAAAGATTGAAACTGTCAAGAAACGCAGAGAGCAAAGCCTTCTTGAAATCCCCAACAGACGAATTCCCAAGAAGTTCAACACAGATCACAAACAGACTCCTAATAAACCTAGCTTCAATAAAAACCCAGATAGAGAACCGAGAAACAACTCAAGGAATAGTACTCGAGTTGAAAATAAGAAAAGTTTTGGGGTTGGTCTGGAGAGGCTCAATGGTAATGGCTCGGTTGATGAAGCGCACACCAAATGTTCGAAGAAATGGGCATATTATGGAGGTTGTATTCCATCAATTTTGGAAGCTCTCGATACGATTAAAGACCTTGACGAGGCATTGAAGCCATGGGAGGATACTCTTAGTAACAAAGAGAGGAGCATAATTTTGAAGGAGCAGTCTAGTTGGGAGAGAGCTTTGGAGATTTTTGAGTGGTTTAAGAGAAAGGGTTGCTATGAGTTGAATGTGATTCACTATAATATTATGCTCAGGATTCTTGGGCGAGCGCGAAATTGGAGCCATGTTGAATGTTTGTGTAATGAAATGAGAATTAAACAGATTTTGCCTGTCAATTCTACATATGGTACTTTGATTGATGTTTACAGCAAAGGTGGCCTCAAAGAAGAGGCACTTCATTGGCTTAAGAAGATGAATGATCGAGGAATGGTACCAGATGAGGTTACTATGGGAATTGTTATACAAATGTACAAGAAAGCTGGCGAGTTTCAAAAGGCGGAAGAGTTTTTCAAGAATTGGACGTTGGGTGAGTCTATAAAGCATGAAGGAACCAGTAAAGCAAGTGCTGGGGTGCAGAATGGTGTGCAGGTCAGTGTTTCTTTGAGCTCATATACATACAATACGTTGATTGACACTTATGGGAAGGCAGGGCAACTTAAAGAAGCATCTGAGACTTTTGCAAAGATGCTTAGAGAAGGTATTGTGCCAACAACTGTAACTTTTAATACCATGATCCACATTTGTGGTAACCATGGCCAGCTTGAAGAAGCGGGTTCACTTATGCAGAAGATGGAGGAGCTCCGATGCCCACCAGACACAAGGACGTATAATATTCTCATCTCCCTTCATGCTAAGCATGATAATATAAGCATGGCAGCTAGCTACTTTAAAAGGATGAAGGAGGCTAGATTAGTGCCAGATCATGTGAGCTACCGCACACTCTTGTATGCATTCTCAATAAGGCATATGGTCAGTGATGCAGAAGACCTGGTGTCTGAGATGGATGAAAAGGGTTTGGAGATTGATGAGTATACCCAGTCTGCTCTGACTAGAATGTACATAGAAGCTGGGATGCTTGAGAAATCATGGCTTTGGTTCAGGAGATTTCATCTCACAGGGAACATGAGTTCTGAGTGCTATTCTGCCAGCATTGATGCATATGGGGAGCGCGGCCATATTTTGGAAGCTGAGAAAGTTTTCATGAGTTGCCAAGAGGGGAAGATGCTGACTGTCCTCGTGTTTAATGTGATGATTAAAGCATATGGGTTAGCGCAGAAATATGACAAAGCATGTCAGTTGTTTGACAGCATGGAGAGTCATGGTGTACTTCCAGATAGATGTAGCTATAGTTCTATCATACAAATTTTGGCTGGTGCTGACTTGCCTGACAAAGCAAGACATTATCTGAAGAAGATGCAAGAGGCAGGATTGGTTAGTGATTGCATCTCCTATTGTGCTGTGATCTCAAGCTTTGTGAAATTCGGTAAACTGGAAATGGCTGAGGGGCTTTATAACGAGATGATAGGTTTTGATGTGAAGCCAGATGTTATAGTTTATGGTGTACTGATAAACGCGTTTGCTGATGCTGGAAGTGTTAAAGAAGCTCTTGGTTATGTAGATGCAATGAAAAGAGCTGGTTTGCCTGGAAATACAGTCATATACAACTCCTTAATCAAGCTTTATACCAAAGTCGGGTACTTGAAAGAAGCAGAAGAAACATACCAGCTGCTTCAATCGTCAGATTCTGGTCCTGATGCATATTCTTCAAACTGTATGATAGATCTTTACAGCGAACAATCCATGGTCAAGCAAGCAGAAAAGATTTTTGAGAGCTTGAAGAGAAAAGGGAACACAAATGAGTTTACTTTTGCAATGATGTTGTGCATGTATAAAAGACTTGGGAGGTTTGAGGAAGCCACTCAGATTGCAAAACAGATGAGAGACTTGGGACTTCTGAATGACTTGTTAAGCTATAATAATGTGCTTGGGTTGTATGCATTGGATGGCAGATTCAAAGAGGCTGTGGGAACTTTCAAGGAAATGGTAGAAGCTTCCGTTCAACCCGATGATTGTACATTCAAATCTCTTGGAATTGTTCTGGTAAAATGTGGAATATCAAAGAAAGCTGTTAGCAAGCTTGAAGCAACTACGAAAAATGATTATCAGAAAGGTTTGCAGGCATGGATGTTAGCTCTTTCCACTGTAGCTGATATAGATGATGATTATGACGAGTAAATTTAAGTTGTAGTTATGGGCTGTATTCCTTTTCTCCTGCTTCTAATGTAGTGGAAGTTGCATACTGTTGTCACGTGTAATGGGCAAGATCAACAAAAGTGTAAAGTGTATAAAACCTGTACTTTCTGTATTTTTACTGTGTTGATAAAATATGTCAAATGTTCAAAAAAGTGTGATTCAATTAGAGTTCGATGACGTCTCAATGGGCTTTCCATCTGCAGTCATTTTGGCTGGGAAACAGAGCAATGGAATTTCTGCAAGTAGAATAGAAATAGAATTATCAATGGATCCTTCCTCTTTCAGAGAAGAGGTAAAGAAATAGAATTATCACATCAGCTGCATTAGTTTGCTGCGTCCGAAATTTATTAATACCTTAAATATCATTTTTCAAATCATCCATCTGGTTGGTGCCTTTGACCTCAACTGTCAGTGTCTGTGCAGCGTATGTGAGTTAAGCTGCGTGCGGCATGCGTGAGAGTTGACTCAATATACGTTTATTAAGCTATTGAATTCTAGAACTCATCTTTTAGGGAGAGTTTCAGCCTTTCAGGTATATCTATTGTCTTCACCTTAATTACAACAGTTGAAATTGATCGACTGAGATCAATGAACCACAAGTGGTAACCTTACCAAAAATATTGAAAAATGCATTCTGAACATTGGTTGTGACATCAAACAATGAAAATTCTTTTTCACAAACATGACAACCATTGTTTTAAGACAAAAAAAAAAAAAGCGTTACTCAAATTTTGGGTTCTGTTGCCTTCAATTAGAGAATGTTACTGTATAATGGCAGGCAGTATTATTTTTAGCAGGCAATCGCGTCTTTCCGTGGGTGTTTGTTGTAAAACTTACGTGTCTCCATTTGTGGACACACAACACGGTCTGTTTCAGTTTCAGAAACAAACAATGTTAACAACATCCTAGTATGCACTTCTAGCTTGTTTGTACATTGATAAACATCTGTACCTCTCTCTGTCTAGAGCTCTTCTCTGTTCATTTCAATTTTCTTTCCGTTTCAGAAAAGATTCTATAAAGAATATGGGGCAAATTCTTGGCTGCGTTCAAGTCGATCAGTATACTGTTGTCATCGAGGAAATCTTTGGAAAATATAATGATGTCTGGAACCTGGATGGTACTTTCTGCCTTGGTGTTTTGGTTGTCAGCTACCCGGTCGCCTCTCTTTACTTGTGAAGCAACTGGATGTTCATTGTGAAACCAAAACTAAGGACAATGATTTTCTTACTGTGATTGCTTCTGTTCAATACCGAGCCCTCGCAGAAAAGGCTGCTGATGCTTTTTATAAGTTCAGCAACACAAAAGAACAAATTCAAGCATATGTATTTGATGTTATATGGGCAAGTGTTCCAAAGTTGGACCTGTTTTCAGCCTTTGAACAAAATAATGAGATAGTAAAATCTGTGAAAGACGAACTGGAGAAGGCCATGTCACGTTATGGACATGAGCCAGATGAAAATGTGAAGAAGGAAATGAATGAGATTAACGCACCTGCTAGAATGAGGGTGGCTGCTAATGAAAAAGCTGAGGCTAAGAAGATCTTGCATATTAAGAGTGCTGAAGGTGATGCAGAATCAAAATATCTTTCTGGTCTTGGTGTAGCCAGCAGCGCCAGGCCATTGTTGGGCTCAGAGATAGTGTGCTTTCATTCTCTGGTAATGTAGCAGGGACTCGTTCAAAGGCTGTGATGGATACGATTTTAGTGATCCAATATTTTGACACAATGAATGCAGTGGTTGTGTATCAATCTGAATATATTTCAATTTTATTGGCATTACCTTGTGAGAGTGAGTCTTAAGACTTAACTATATATTTGAATTTTTTTTTCCAAGCACTAGATTCATTGTGAGAATCCCTTTTCTTTCTGACCTTAAAGCATTTTTAATGGTTAACAAATTTAAGGAAGTAAAGGCAGCGATTTGAAGCCGGGGGCCAAAAGAGCCACTCAGATGAGCTTAGCAATGACTGGGTGAGTAGAGGCACATAAGATTTAGCAATTGTTATTTTAGGTCGAGCTCTGTTAGGACTTGGGACTTTGCACTTTGGATTTTTATGTGGTAAACCAAGGAAGTTTACGTTCATTTTGTTGTGAAATGAAACTATTGTCAACAAGGGGTGTGCTTATATCCAATAGGCGTGGTCTCAATAAGGCATATGGTAAGTGATGCAGAAGATCTGGTGTCGGAAATGGATAAGAAGACTTTGGAGTTCGATGAATATGCCCAGTCAGCTCTGACTACAATGTCCTTTGAACCTGCAATGTTTGAGAAGTCATGGCTAAGGTTCAGGTCTTCAGGAGATTCCATCTCCGAGGGATATGAGTTCAGAGTTCTATTCTGTCTACCTTGATGCTTATGGGGAATGTTGAATGCTTTTGAATCTGATCTGCCGTGAGAGGAAGAAGCTGAGATCCTCCGGTTAAATCTGGTGATTAAATCTCAAGGGTTGGGGCACAATCTCCGTTGTTTGACAGCATGGAGAATCAAGGAGGAGTTCCAGACAAATTAGCTCTAGTCCAATCATCCAGATCTTGATTCGACTGGTGCTGACTTGCCACCCAAAGCCAGATATTTTCTGAAGATGCAAGAGGCACGACTGGTTAGTGATGGCGTCCCATGCAAATTGTGCTGTGGTCTCAAGCTTTGTGAAACTAGGTAAATTAGAAAGGAGAATAAGAGCTGGTTTGCCTGGAAATAGAATCGTACATAGCTCCTCGATCAAGCCCTCTATCAGATTTTGCTGCTTTGAAAGAAACAAAAGAAGACAAGCAAACAGCTTCCTTCTTCGGCTGCTGGTCCTGATGCGTACCTCTTCAAATTGTGCGATAGATTGCTGCAGCAAACCATCGATGGTCAAAACAAGCGCAATATATATATTTTTTAAAACTTGAAAAGAAAAGGGACGTAAATGAGTTTACTTCTGCAACCATGTTGTGCTTGTGTAGAAGACTTGAGAGGTCCGAGGTCCGAGGAAGCCATTCAAATTGAAAAACACGTGAAAGAATTGGGACCTCTTACTTCTTGAGCTATAGTAACGTGCCTGGGTTGTATGCATGGGATTGGATAGAAGATTCAAATTGGCAGTGGGGACTTTCAAGGAAATGGCAGAAGCAGCCTTTCAACCAATGATCGTAAATTCAAATTACTAAATTGTTTAAATAAAATGTGGAACATCAAAGAAGCCTGCTGACAAGTGAGAAGCAACAACGGAGAAGGATCATAAGAGTGGTTTCCAGGCTTGGATGATAGCTCTCTCTACTTTAGCCAAGGTAGATGATAATTAACATCTCATCAAAATTTCGGTGGAAAATTTAAGCTGCGGTCACAGGTTGCCCCCCTCGCTTTCTTCAAACAAGAAAGAAGACAAAAAAAAAATAATTATTAGTTTTTTAGAACAAATGTGATTTTTTTCCCCTTGTTTTTCAGAAGGTGTCACGTACAATGAGCGGGAGTCTCATGACTTGCAGGGATTTCATCGGTGTTTTATTTTTCTCGCCAGTGACCTTACCTGGCATTTAATTCAATTGATGAATGTCTAATCAACAATCAATGGTGTTAGCAATGAGAAGTTTCAGGGTTCATGATGCTAACACTTGGAATCTGAGAATCTGTTTCCTGCTACAGAAATCTCGAGTCTCATAGAACTGACAGTTGACAATGCTATGCCATCTGAAAGGAAAATCAACTGAAATGGAAGATGACGCCATGCCACCAATAATGAGATAGCAGGCACCGTCTATACAGTTCCTGATACAAACAAAAAATCTTGCATATTGTCAAGCGCTGGTTTTGTGCCATGCCAAATCAAAGAACACAGATATACATTCGAGAATCGAAAGGCAAACAAAGAGAATTAAACCCAACTTAATTGAGATCATCACATTTACAAGTTAACTAGCTTAAGCCAGGAAATTAAGATCACAAACCAAGCTAACACACAAGTAAATAGTGAGAATTATTCTACAACTGAAAAAAAATAAAATTCATGTACAAAGATCAGCTAAAGTTTTCCATTCCCAAATAGAGCAATAATAACCATACATGCATCCACCGAGAACAGGTAATTAGGCTCACTGTCGGTAGAAACATGCTCGAATCTCCTCAAATCCCATTGAAGAACAACATGAACCTCTCTTCACATAGCATCATCATTCCATTGAAGCACAACATCTCCAAGCGCTTCTTTCAGTTCTCCCCAATGAAGGTCCTCAAATTCCACCCCACCACCCCCCACCACCTTAACTTCCACCACCAACAGCTTCTCCACTATTTCCCACACCTCAAACACCAATCCCACCCTCCCTTTCCCCAACCCTATAGCACCCCCACCCTTTCCTTCCTCCACTCTATATCCCAATCTCCCTCCAACCTCTCTCACTCTCTCCGTTACTCTTTCCACCGTTTCGCTTGATGTAAATCTTCTATCCCTCGCAAGTTTAACCTCAAACAACCCTGACAAATCCAACCCTGAAGACAGAGATATTAAATCAAACGCATTAATGCCCCCAGCCGCACTCTTATCAAATTTACAATATTCTTTATAATCCGACTCGAACACGCTACTTTTAGTTGGTAATTCAAACTTCTTCAAAAACCAAGGATGTTTCATTAACGCTTCTATGCTCATTCTTTTATTAGGATTCGGGTCGAGAAGTTGGTTTATAATCGATTTAACCGACTTTGGTAAACAAGAAGGCAATTGATATTCTCCTTTATGAATTTTCCTGTACATAACTGCAAGATTACTGTCATCAAAAGGCAAGGAAGCCGATAATAAAAAGAACAAAATGACCCCACAAGACCAAGCATCCGCTTTAGATCCGTCGTAGCCCCGCCGCGCCATAACTTCCGGTGCTGTGAAAGCCGGGGTCCCACAAGCCGTTTCAAGCAAAAAACCACCATCAAAACCTCCATTCTTTAACGCCGAGAGTCCAAAATCAGATATTTTTAAATTACCTTTACCGTCAAGGAGCAAATTATGAGGCTTGATGTCGCGGTGAGAGACACCATTTTGATGGCAGAAGTGGATGGCAGACACAAGTTGTTGAAAGTAACGACGTGCGGCTGGTTCTTTAAGTTTGCCCATCTTCCGGATCTTAGAGAAAAGATCGCCTCCCGAGGCAAGCTCCATGACGAGGTAGATTTTGGTTTTCGTAGCCATAACTTCGTGGATCTTGAGAACGTTTGGGTGGTGCTGGAGGCGGTGCATGGCTGAGATCTCGGAGATAATGCGGGGTTCCATGGCAGCATCGGTTTTTGTTTTGTCGATGATTTTGATCGCTACCAGTTGTCTCTTGTCGGATAAAGAACGGGCCGCATACACTTTTGCAAAGCTGCCACGGCCTAATAATCGGCCTACTTCGTATTTGTTGAGAAGTGTGGTCGGGATCGAGGAGGTTCTTTGTAGTGGTGGCGGCGGCAGGGTTTGTGGTGGCGGTTCCATGTCCCTTGGGTTGATGGGCGGAGGCTGTGGGGTGGAGAAAGAATAGGGGGTGGTCAGCAATTAACCCAAGAAACTGTACGGGACAGGCTTTTAATGGTGCAGAGGCTTTGGTTTTATAAGGGGGCGATCGTGTGCCAGTTGGACAAGTTTGTCTCGTTTAGGAAACTAGAAGTCAGGTGTTTTCTAAATTTTTGTTTTTGTTTTTTTTTTAATCGCCCCTGTTTTTATTATTTTCCATGACTACTTGCATTTTTTTTTCATTATTATTTTATTTTATTTTATTGCACAAAATATGACAAAAACATTGGAGGCACAATGCTTGAGATTTTCGTTTATGGAGCTTCGCATGGAAGCTGTCGTTTAATAATTGATAAGTATGGAATCTTATTAAATAATTAAAACACCATTTTCATTATTGTGCCCAAAATATTATCATTATTGTGTCCAAAATATTAATTATTCTTTTTATAAAACACCATTTTCTTAATAATATTTGTCTATAAAGTAGTTGGATTCGAATTGAATTATAATAACATTTTTTGTTTACTATATAATATCATTGATGTGAAGTTTTTGTAGTGTAATGTTAGTTTGATCAGATTCAATTATTATATATGTTTTTATTATCTTATGAAATTGTATGGGGTTGGTGATTCAACTCGTAGAAAACGACAAATTAAAAGGTCAAGTTGATTCTTAAAAAGATACAATTAGTGCTATTACATAGACGTTTAACTAGTTTTCAGTTACTCTTTTATGTTACTGTTCGGATAAAAAAAATAACAATAACATATTAAAAGATACAAAATTATTTGATAATGTTATTAAATCTAGTTTAATAAATTAATTTTAAAATATTTTTGTAATGTATGAAAACTAATTTAATATAATCTAGTTAATTTAGTAGGTCCATAAATAACTTAGCTAACCAGTATAAAAAATATAAAGATAGATTGAATAAAAAAAATATCAATAGAAAAAAAATCTCATAATTAAACAATTTCTTACTTGAATTATATTTAAAATCAAACCATATAAGAGTTAATTAGACGCGATTTAATTAATTTGATTAGTCAAAAAATAACGTGACTAATCAATAAAAGAAGTTTGAGAATGAAGTTGAGGGGGAAAAAAAATTGACAAGAAAAAAAATTTATTGACTCTGCTAATTTTCTAGCTCGGGTTTAAAATTAAATTATGTAAAAATTATTTTAGTATGATTCAATTGACTTGTTTGGTTTAAACACAACATGATTGATGGTTGAAAATATTCTAAAGTTAAAATTGAGAAAAAAAATGATGAGATTAAAAGTAAGAAAAATGAAAAAAAAGGAGAGATTGAATTAAAAAAATATGAAAGGGAAGCTTCATTGATCATATTATTATGATGAATCAAATGAACAATGATCACTGAAGCTCCGCAAACTTTCCCATGTTATTTAGTATAGCAGGTAACATAGATATTAATTATCAGTAAATAATTTTTTTAATATCTAATTAACGAGCCCTTATACCAGTTTTCACAAAATAATATGAAATTTCTTTAACTCAATTTTATTTTATTTTGTGACTGAATTTATTGTTTTTTAGAATAGTTAACTTTATTGTTATCATGGTTCTAATTTCAAGTAGATCTATTCTCAAAGAAAACTTAAAGTAAAATATAGCATGAATGGCGAATTGCAGGGTTTTGGTGATTGCTTATAATCCTTTATTAGTATTTTCCTGTTACGTAACCGTGTAGCTTGTCATGGGGAGAATTATAGTGTTTGGAAGCCGTCGTAAAAATTATTTTTTAAATATATTAAATAATATTATTTTTAAATTTTAAAATATATTTTTGATATTGGAAAATCAAAATAATAAAAAATATTAAAAAATGAATTTTTAACCAAAAAAACAAATCATTAAACACCAATACCAAACAATCACCTCGTCGGCAAAGCCCGTAGTGTTCGAAACATACCAGAAAAAGTAAGAAAAGAACACAACAGATATTTAGCTAGATAGTAGCAAGAAATAGAGTCGGTGATGTATCCAAGAATCTGATAGAGAATATATATTTTATTTATTGATTTAAGCTTTTTTCTTCAAGGTTGAGTGCTGAAAATGTGAAAGAGACTCCACCACTTCGAACCATTAATACCTTTAATGGCTACGAGACGCCACTAGCAAAGTGCCTGCGCTTATCATACATTAAATAACATATCATTTCACTGTGAGGAAAAAAGGAGTCGAGCCAGCTAATGCTCATCCATCGTCTTAAACGAGTAGAAAATCTCACGGATCCCTCACTTTTCCTCCATGGGAGAACCTGCTGGGATGCTCAAAGCATCTCAATCATCAGCAGGGTTTAACTGGCTCTCACTAACAAAAGCAAAGAAAAGACAGCCGTGGGGTATTTTCATTGGAGGAGAGTCTCTATTTTGTGCAATTTGCCTCCTTTTAGTCAATTTAGAATACTGGCATGGGCCTCCATCGAGCCACCTTCAAATCTTTCAAGAAATTGCAACTGCATATTTTTTCAACCTTCCAGGAAGTTCAACTCTAATTTATTTTTCTAATATTTAAAAAAATTACATTCCATTTAAAATTGAATTTTTATCGTTTAACAGAGCTACAAACAGAGTACATGGTCCCGTGAGGTCAAACGAATCATTCTTGCTAGATTCCCATTGATACTCGCGGCATTTGACTTCGTCCTGAAGGCAGCAGCGGCAGGCAGGCTGACAGCTGAGCTGGAGCCCGTGGACTCGTCACGTTTGGTGGCGTGCGCTACGAAGTTGTGGGCGTTAGTACTGTGTGAGTTGGACGGTTACTGACGTGCCACGTCGGTAAATTCGTGCCCTGTAATTTTTTTTGGGTCGGGGTTGTGGGGCCGCAAGTCAAAAATACGAAGCCATACAGGCGAGCCTTAAATTAATTAGGCAGGATATATAAGCTAAATTAATTATATTAACCTCAACAAACGGAGCACGCATGCTCTTCACAAAATGAAAACAATTCCCAACTATGAAGGTTTAGGTCATACATGCGTTAAAATTAGAAATTTAAGTTATTTTATTCATCGTCGACGCTAATGACTAGATAATGACTAGACAATGATAATGGGTAGGATGATTGTTTTATAAAATATTTTTTATTTAAAAATATATTAAATTATTTATTTATTTATTTAATTTAATTTTAAAAAACTATAATCATCCTACCCATCCAAAGTAACGAAAGTCACAAATACTTGAGAGTGTGGTATGTAAATAATATTTTTAAAATTATTTTTTATTTAAAAATATATTAAAATAATATATATTTTTATTTTTTAAAATTAATTTTTAATATCAACACATAAAAATAATTAAAAAAATAACTTGAATAAAAAAAAAAAATTTTGTTTTAAATATGGTAGTTATTATTCCTTTCACTAATTTCCAGGTATTTGCCCTTAGAAAATCCAATTTATTAGAGATAATGTTAAATTATTGGAAGATGGAAAATAGATCTGACTGGACTTATTGGTTTACCTCTACCAATAAGACGTCCACGATTGGATCCATTAATTGTCCATATGGACCAACAATAATCCTTCATTTGATGCTAACGAGCCTTGCTGGACAACTAAGGAAGGGGTATTAGATTTGCACGTCAATATCACAATAATGTGATGGTAACATGCCTCAACCCAACAATAAAACACTATTCCACCTAAAAAAAAAGTGTGAGAAATAGATATTATCAAAGTTGGAGAAAACCTCGAAAGATTACATACGTTGGTTGATAAGCTTTGGAGATGTCTTTTTGCTTTTAATTTCTTTTAATAAAATTTTTAATTCACTTTCAACTTCTAATTTTATATGATTTTATCCTCATCAAACTCTAATATTAACTTTAAATTTCAGTATTTTTTTTATTTTGATTATTAATTTTAAATTTATATAAATTATCTTTCAATTAACCATTAAATTTTTAATTTGCTTCAATTTCATTTTTATTTTCAACCGAAAGGTGTCCCTGAAGTTTAGTGTATTTTTAAAAAGATATTTGGTTGTAAATTTCTTGTAATTTTATGCTTGATTTAAATCAATTAACTTCGTAAAAAATAAATTCGGTCCTTTAAAATTCTAATCTTTTCGATTAAGCCCAAATTGAATTCCTGCACTTAATTTTTCACTAATTAAGCCTCTAGTAAAATTAATCTATTAAAAGTATAATTAAATCTTTGCACCAAATTAAATCTTTTAAAATGCAAAAATGAATATCGTAATCAATTTATGATTATTCATTAGGGTTCGACCAAAAATATTAAAAACCCTTCATCAATCATTTTCTTTACTTTACATTTAAAGTGTCAGGGTTTAGCTGTAGACTTTAATATTTGAGGGTGTAAAATTATATAATAAAAACATACCCTTAAGTATTAAAAATATAAAGAAATAAATGTAATTTTATAATTATACCAAAAATTCCATTTCCAACACATCCTCTTAGGAGGCAGACGTGTCATTGTTGCTCGAGAGTATCGTGTGTAAGGCACAACAACAAAGATAATAATAATAAAAATAACATAAGCTTATATAGATTTGACTTATTGATTTATACCCAAACAACTAGTTTATAATTAGAACCCAGTTAGCTAGCTTGAACAACAACTGCTTTTATAATACACCTGACGGTCTTGCAAGAAAATTAAGCTAAGAGGAGTAAGAGGCATCAAAGAGAGATTATTATGGAAGGTAGAGAGGAGGTGGCTAAAAAGTGGAGGCTAAAGAGAAGAGTGTGTTAAAAAACTCTAAATTTTTATTTATATATGCTTGGTATAAATATTATTTTCTCAAACTTTAAAGTTATTTATATAATGCAGTTTGGGTTCAGGCCTGTTAGAGCAATATTCATACCTTATACAAATTTAATTTTTCAACTTGGGGTATTTCCTGAACCCGAACCAATAATTTTTTTATTTATTCAGATTGTTTCAGGTCGGTATTCATTGATTTTAAGGAAAATTGTCATCCATACATGACATAATCGCTAGGTTTTTTTTTTCAGGCGTCTATCCGGCTACAGTTATATTATTGAATTAATTACTGTGGAAGCCATCCTACCTCTTGCAATTGCTGAAAGGACATCTAGCTTGAAGGCCACTGAACAAGCTCTGCTGATGGTATCAATTCAAGTCAGGGAAGACCAAGGAATTACAAAATAATGGACAATGTATAATAGAACAAGGGCTTAGTTACTAAAATCAGAAAAGAAGAGGATTCAAAAAAAAAACGATCAATCAAAGGCATGGATTGTGAATTAGACTACCTTTAAATTATCAGTACTCAATAGGAGTATATTAGAAGAACTGCATGTGAGAAGGGGAAAGATTTTATATAAATATATATTATACTCACACCGTGCCAATTACTTGAACAATTAAGATATAAATGAGTCTAATGAACAATTATTCTATATTTAAGAGAGAGAGAAGATAAATACTAAGAAATAATCGAGGGAAATCCAAGAGGCGTTGAATTGAAGAGTGTAGAGGAAGCCTCTTGAAGAAGAAGAAGAAGAAAGAAATCCTTTGTGGTAATCGTAAGAGACATATAAAAGAGAACAAATACAGATTACGTAATCGGAACTTGGGAATGGGCCAAGTCCAGCCCATTTCCAGATGAAATGAGCCAGCCATTTGCAAGTAGTCCTCTCTCTTCTCCAATTCTTCCACGTATCTATCCTAGTTTCTCTTTCATATACATCCTGAAACCCTTCTCTCGATCTGTATCTGACCGCCCTTTTTGTTAATCTGATTGATCATCATTGAAAGCAAGCCTTTCGTACTTGGAAAGAGAAGAAATATGTCTTCATTGGGGACATCAAAGGGGATCTTGGAGATTGCTAAATTCGGCGTTTATGTGACCGTTCCCGTTGTTCTTATGTACGCTTTCGCTAACAATACAAAGAATCTCCAGAAATTCATGGGAAATGTATGTATCTCCCCCTCTCTATAGATATATGTCGTTTTTGTTTATTTTCTTGGTTAACTGATTGCCCAAACTGGTACACGCATATTAAGCCAACGCTAAAAAGATACTGAGATTCTCTTTGCCTTTTATTTTTTATTTTATTTTTTATGGAATTAATTATTCTTTCATTTAATCATTGCTTTCGCTGTTTGCTCATGAACTTATAGTTGAAACCACAGAGACTTGCCATGGATTATGTTATGTGTCCATGTCTCTTTCAATATACCCTTGAGTTAATACTGCGATTAGGGTTTGGATGTGGACCATGTGGTTCTCATTCACTTTCATTTAGCTAAATCAACATTGCTATGTTTTCTAGAGTGTTAACGTTGTTAGATTACGCATTCTCTCTAAAGTGTGGAGGCACAGTAACTGCAATTAGTTGCTGGCATTGGTGCTTCTCTTGATAGATGCAATCCAACCAGTACTTTATGGATCTCGAATAAGAATTCAGCCTAAATCTCAAGTTGCTGACTAAACAAGTTTGTTTTAATTGTTGTGCACACTGCGCCTTTTCTCACCCTGCCACCCGAGTTGTGATGGAACGTTGTTCTTGCTGTCTGCTCTGCCACATGAAGGTAGATAAATGTTCTCTCCTTTCCAAGCTACCATAGACGCACTGAAAGCATCTTTTTTGCACTGTGCATGAGAGAGTGGGCTAAACTCTGTCCAGCTCTCATTACAAGCTCCAACTTTCTTGCCACGAACTACCAACATCTGTCGATCCCAAAAGCCTCACACATACTCGCATGCAAGACAAGATATGTCATGTCTTTACTTTGTTGTCGAATGAGAAGGCTTGAGGATCTAAATACGCCATCATCCATTGTTAATATGAATCACTGTTGGAGTAGCTCTCTGGGTTCTAGCAAGAGAGATGGAGAGGATGTGAAATACTAAGGGGAAATAACAACAAGGGCACAGTCCTGAGATTATCGAGTTAGCCTGAGAGAATTTGAAAAAGATAAAAATTTACTAATATTCAGCATATCAAGAAATTGAATGAGCTGCTGTTCAACAGGTCGTAAGTAATTTGAACTTGTGTTATTGTGCTGGGTTAGGACTTGGTAGAGATGGAGTCTTTTGAGTTTAGACTTGAAGATAAAAGGTTTGTAGTTGAATTGTATTTGCACTGGGTTACATTTGAGGGCAAAGGAATAACTTTAGTGGTTGGAATTTAAAACTTCTGTTGCAGGTTTCCTCCGCAGCAACTTGAGATGGGTATGTTTGAGTGGTTAAATTGTTGGAAATGAGTTGGAAGAATTGCTGGTAATCAAGGTTTATGTTGATATGGTTGATAAGAGGTAATAATTTCGACAACACTTTGGATGCTCCACACTTATACCCGAAGCACTGTCTGAGCAGAATCCTGAAACAGAAGTGCATAAAGAGGGAGGGAAAAAAAGGAGAGCAGATCCTAGAGGCAACTTTGTGGAAGGTCCTCAACTAAAGTATCAAATGCCCTGTTTTCTAGGAAATTGCAACGATTGTGATTGTGTCTTTGCATATTAATTCACCTGTATTTGTGGTATAAACCTTAAATTAGAACTTTACTTAACCCAAAACTAGTAAAGATTTGGTCTCAAAAACAAAGTAACCGATGCCTAAGCTGTAAAGAATGACATTAGGTGAAATGGACAGATATGATCCCTTGGCTTCACCATAGCTTTGACACCAGTTTATTGTAGTTTGCAAGAGTTGCGTTTCTAGGCAGTGACAAATTTACACCATCTTGATTGAGCTGTACGATGTGGTAATATTCTCTCGATGCAGTGCATCTAGAAACTTGCAGGTTTTACTGAAACTGTTAATTTTCTTGTTACCTAGTCCTTTCATGAACATAGTCATCTGTCCTTAAGTGCTTGCTAAGGTTGGAGCCTCTGTTTTTCTGAAACGCGCCTTTGATCAATTCTCTTAATCATCTTATCCTGTTTTTCTTTTGCATGAAGCGTTCATACATAGTGTTCCCATCAAAGATAGTAAGACCTCCATCACCAGAGGAGATGAGGGAAAGGGCTCGAGAATCGGGTCACAGGAAGGATACTCATTGATGCTGACTGTAAGTCACCATTGTAGCCTCAGTTTTTTTTTTTTTTGGTTTCCTACCAACAACATATATGTAATATGCAGCTGTATGCACTATGGATTTTGTATCAGTAATTAAATAATTTTTCCTGTTTGGAGAAGTATTAGTTGAATGCTGTGGATGATATACAAAGACCCACATAAAACTGACTTGATGAAGGATGAATTTCCTTGCAGTAGTTTGCTCTGTCTTTATGTTCTTGCAATGTTTACGCCAATATCCAGTTATCCTCGTAGATTAAGGCACTCCATATGATGCATGGACCTTTCGTTTATGATTTCAAGTTTCAAGTTAGTAATGGAGAAAATTCATCCTCGATTTCTATATAAAATCTTGAAACACCACAGTATATATGTCAGCGGTGTAACTTATGGAGTCTTATTTGGTTGGGAAAGTGAAAGATGCCGAGGTATCAAAAGTAATTTTGGGGAACGGTAGAGACTTGATGATTTTCTGTGAATTAGCAGCGACAGCCAACCAGCATCAATCTTTGACTTGTCAAGTAGACTAGTAAACTTCAGGGCTGTGTTAGAATGTCATTTCCAGCCTGGTGGTTGGTTGGTACTTTCAGCCTAGCAATTATGAGTTGGTTAACCGGTTTATATCATAATCAGAACAATTTCAATGTTTCAATATTGAGATAGGATGGTATTAGAATAGATTGAATTATAGTAATTGGCAAAATGCATGGAAATCTGCGGGACAAGATTGGTGTATGGTAATAGTTCAAATACCCTCTTCGACTTCGAGTCATGGTGCGAAGTCCACTCAACCGGCAAGGGAACAAAGAAGGGGTCAATGCTTAGTCTCCCGTCATATCGATTCCAAGAAAAAGTAGGCAAGTATGTTCAATAAGCACAAAAAAATGTGATTTTACATGAAATTGATGCCCTCATGCGAACTGCGAAGAACTCCAACTTTAGAAGACTTGGTTACCAATTTCTCTATAGGATTCGATTGATGATTCCACCGCTCTCGAGCAATCTTGCCTTACCGGCTCACTTACGAGTTCTGGTCTCCCCCTCTTATGGCATGCCTGAAAAGGACGACTCAGTCAAGATTCAAATGAGATGCGCCCAAGGCATAAATTTCTACGGGATTATGAAGGCTTTGGTCGTATAGAATTATGTTTTTAAATTTTTTAAATTATTTTTTTTATATATTTTTAGATCATTTTAATATATTAATGTTAAAAATAAAATTTTTAAAATAAAAAATATTATTTTTAAATTAAAAAAAAGAATTTTTACATCAAAACAGGTCCGAAACAAACAATCCCACCACCTTCCGGGGAAATCTGCAGGATAAGATTGGCGCATGTAATCATCACTCCAGCTCGGAAATGAAAATAAACGAGCACCGGTAAAATGAACTGAAGTAGAGTAGACAGTAACAGCGAGGGCCCCAGACCGAGAGAGAAAGGCAGCGCCTCTCTGTCTGTCAAGTGTCTGATCCATCTGCCGTCAACGTTTCCAACCAAGTGACGGGGAGTGAGATAATGGTGCAAGTGGCCAGCCTGAGACCAATCAATGCTGAGAAAACGATATGTAGTTGCAAGAAAGCCAATGACATGGTACGGTATCCTGCGTTTTCAGATGAAAAGAATGATCGACTAGTGGAGCCCTTTTGTGCCCTGCCCTCCAAAGCGTTCTCATACATTGACAAAGGCATTTTGGACCTTATCTATGACACCTTGCTCCGGGCCAGAGCATTGCCCTAGGTTCATTTACAGCCCAAGTCCATTCCCATTGCTTGCCGGCTCTAGAACCCTTGAATAAAGAACAACCCTCTTGTTTTGCCAGAGCAAATCAGGACCTTTTTCTCCATGAAACCATCCAGTCTTGATCCAAGTCAACATTAATTTAAACAAACAAGCAATTCCATTGGGCTATAGACTATGGTAACTGATCTATGAAAAAAACTATGGTAAAATGGAACATGACGACCACCTCCTTGCAAAAAGAAGACATGTGTTTCCCCAGGATAAACTCTTTTTTGATTGACTTGGCCTTGTTGTTTTTTTTCCACGACGCGTGTATGAAAAAGTGAGGGCTCCTTCCTGATTCGACGATAAAGTAAAGAGAGGCCGAATTTTCTCGGGTATTTTCCCGGTAAATTCTTGACTTAAAAACCAAGACTTGAAGTCAAGGTATATATGTATATGTATATGTATATGTAAATAAACTAAAGCTGTAGCGAGGGAGACTTTTGCAGAGAGAGCTCTTTGCCTCTCAGAGTTCTCAGAGAATCAAGCCGAAGAAGCAAGAGGTACCTTTCTTTTTTGCTTTCAGTTTCTTTTGTCTTATGTGGCTTGGTGATTATATTGAAGCTTGGTTGCTAAGAAAGCGGAAGCCAAAGCTCTAGTGGTTTTGGTTTTCTTTTTTAATCTTTTGCTTTTTGGTCTTATATGAGCGACAGTGTAATCTTCCCGTCTCCTTTTAGTGTTTTTATTACTCCATCCATTATTTTGATATTTTCCTGTCTGCCATCGTAGAACCATTCAGTAATTACTCCACATATATGTAATTTTCACTAGTGGGTTATTATATTCGTTTTTTCTAAAGTGGGTTCCTGCCAGTTCAGGGCAGAAATGTGGTTTTTGGAAGTTGGAGTCGGTTTTCCTACTCCTGGGCATGTTATTGAATCCGGCTTGAACTCTTAGGCGGTTTGATTGGTATCATTTAACTTACTAATGTGAGTTGCCATATATTTATGCACTTGGTAGTCACTTAACCTTGCTTGCTATGCCTCTAATCCATTTCTGTTTCTGGCCAATGAAATTATGTTAGTTGTTAGTTCTTATGTGATATTCCCACCGCTAGATGAAGGAAAGAAGAAAAATTGTTGGTTGTTTCTGTACATGTGTGCACTTTAAAGTCAAGATAGATCGTGTTCGTGATGTTAGTGGAATCACTGTTTGTATTTTTATTTTTCTTCTTTTTGAGATGAAACCCTAAATATCAGCATTTGGCTATTTGGATGTTATTTAGTCTCGTACCATTGTTTCCACTTTCCAATTTTATTTCTTTTACAGGGTAATGCTTGTGGACTTCTGATGTGTATGTGGATGCGGGATTTAGCAGATTATGCATTGAATAATATGTGATTGATGTCAATTTGTCTTGGCTGTAGTTTCATTACAGGATTTGGCTTAAGAGTATATAATGGCATTGGAACTGGTACCCATAGGGACCATTTTGGCTGTGTTAACGAGCCAGGTACTTAAAACTGCCCAGGCTGCAAAGGATGTTCTAATTGAGAAGGAGAGTTTCAAGGTTCTGGCAAAGCACCTCTTTGACATCGAATCAATGTTAAAGGAACTGCAGCTTCAGAAATTGGATGACTCTGGAGCTGCCAGGCAAGCACTTGAAACCCTTGAAGCAGATGTCAAGAAGGCAAATAATTTGGTTGAGAAGTATAAAAACCGAGCCCGTTTCTACTTACTGGTAAAGTGTCGTCATATTGTAAATGAGGTGCAAGAAGTGACTAGGGATATCGGCAGGTCATTGGCTGCTTTATCACTTGCGAATACTGAAGTCCTCGCAGGGATATCTGACCAGATGAATAGGCTACAGGATGAAATGCGAAGGGCTGAATTTGAAGCTTCACATTCTCAGCTTCAGATTGTTGACAAGTTAAACCAGGGTCTGCGTGACCAGAAACTCGACCAGGGTTTCGCTAATGACATGCTGGAAGAAATAGCCAGGGCTGTTGGTGTACCTATAGAACCTTCAGAGATAAGCAAAGAGCTAGCAAGCTTTAGAAGGGAAAAGGAAGAAGCTGCAAATAGGAAAGAAAGAGCTGAAGTTCTATTCTTAGAGCAGGTTATCGAATTGCTTTCTCATGCTGATGCTGCTAGAGATTATGAAGAAATCAAGAAGCAGTATTTTACGAGGCTTCAGGTTGTTGAGCGATTTGATGACAGCGAAGAATATATTACTCCACTTACTCCTTTCCTTTGTCGTATAAATGGGACTGTGATGACTGATCCTGTTAGCCTTTGTACTGGTACTACCTGTGAGAGAGCTGCCATTGAAGCTTGGTTTGACCACGGAGAGAGAACTGACCCAGAAACACGTGAGATTCTTGAAGATACAACTTTGAGGTCTAACGTCCGGCTCAGACAATCAATAGAGGAATGGAGAGAACTAAATTATTGCCTCAGAATCAGAGCTTCTAAGGCAAAGTTGTTAGCAAGTGCTGACTCATCTGTAGAAGAGGCCCTAAACCAAATGCAGGATCTGATGAGAGAAAATTCAATAAACAAGGATTGGATCTCCATAGGAGGTCTAACAGATATCATAATATCTATTCTTGGGACCAGTCATAACAAAGATGAGAAGAGGAAGATCTTAGTAACCTTAAAGGATCTCGTCAAAGGGCATGTAAGAAATAAGGTAAGCAGCATTGATAATAGTGCTCGTGCATTAAATCTTTAGGGGTGATTTTAAATCTGCCAGCAATTTTATCTTCCATACATCCCCCTAGCTTAATTGAACTTTATTTTAACTTTCATGTTTCTTGCACTCGAACAGCTTCTATGACGATTCTGATGCTGGGATGTAAAATCCATGCAATATAGCGATGATGCTATGAATAATGCAGTATTTGTGTTTGTTTTGAATATATAGATTATATTGCTCGTGATGGTTCTTTTATAACTGCATTTTCTTTTTTCTATAAGCCTACAGCCATTAATAATGTGAAGTTTTTAGGCATTTGTTTATGGTGTGTGTGTGTTCTCTATTTGCAAAAACTTGTGACATATCTTACTGGTTGAATGATATGTTATTATGTTAGACTGCTTTCTCATGTCTCAATCGCACAAGTTAATACATCTATGAAATACATCGACACCCTGGAAGGACAGATTTGAGCTCTGTTTTGCTTTGTGAGCACCATTAGATGTGTAAAGGAACAAATTAGCTCACAGCAAGTGAAGAATAGTAACTGAATCAAATGTTACAGGAAAAATTGATCGACTACGGAGGGTGGGATCATGTTATTCCATGCTTAGGACGGGACCCAAGCATCTCAAAGGCTGCAGTGGAATTGCTATATGAGTTACTGCAAGAGAGGTCTGGTTGGAATGTGTCTGCCTGTAGGAAACTCTCTCAACAGGGCAGTGCAATTCTATTCCTTGTCACTCTTTTAAAAGGTCAAGTCAGGGAGTCAGCTGTTTATGCAGAAAACATCTTGAACAAACTTGTTGAAATTGATGAGGAGAACATTTCTTGGGCTGCAAAATCAGGCTGGTATAAACCACTTATTGATCAGATTGTACAAGGTCAGGAAAACATTTCTTCCCCTCTTAAATTTCATTCAATGCCATTAGCTGCTTGAAGAAAGCAAGAAATAGCTTTTTAGCTACATCTGGAGATTCTGAAATTCTTGCATGGTACAATCTCCACCAAAAAAAGAAAGAAACTGATTGAATATACCAGTAATTAACACAACAAACAATGGAAAAGAAATTCATCACAAAATTACCAAACATGCTCCAACTCGGTAAAAGACCACCTCAGAAAATGCCAAAGACGCGGGCATATCCCACTCTAGTGCTATATATAGTTTAGATTTTGGCTAGAAATTCTGAAGGCTGAATTCGTTTGCCAGGAGATGTGCTAGTATGCCCTTAATTTATTTGCAGTTGTGTGTTTGTGCATCTAAATGAGTTAACTCATTGTTCCATTCTTTGATATGCCTGTGTCCTTGTGGGTACAATTGTAGCCGTAAAGCATGGTTGACTAGTATTCTTACCGACAAGTTAAATTTTTCAGGGACCGATTCTTCAAGGATTTCAATGGTTCGAGCTTTAGTTAACATGGAATTGTTTGATTCAGACTTGAAGCTCCTCGGTGAGGAAGGGATATTACCTAGTTTGCTTCAAATGCTGTCATCTGGCAATCTTGAATCAAAAGAGTTATCTCTGTCTGCCCTGGTTAAACTCTCTGATTGCGCTGCCAATAAAGAGCTTATCGCTGCTGCTGGTGGGCTTCCACTTGTCATCAAACTAATGTTTTCTGGTCATATGCGCTCAATGATTATCGTGAAGTGTTCTGAAATCTTGGAGAAATTCTCTTGTGATGAAGACGGGATTAAATTCTTTATTGATGAAAATGGGGCCCAACTTGAATTAGAACCTATTGTCAGCGATTTGTTAGCTTTGCAACAGATTGCCCACTCATCCCAGAATGTTCGGAGGCCCGCTTTGCGTACACTTCTTGGAATTTGCAAGTTTGATGCAGGGTTGGTTAAGACTGCAGTTCTCACTGCTAAAGGTGTTTCTCTTGTACTTCCTCTTCTTGATGATACCGACTCAGAAATTCGTGAAATTGCCATAAATCTTCTGTTTCTATTCTCTCATCATGAACCACAAGGAGTGGTGGAATACCTTCTTAAGCCAAAAAGGCTTGAGGCATTAGTGGGGTTCCTTGAGAATGATGACAAGAGTGATGTACAAATGGCTGCTGCTGGTTTATTAGCCAATCTACCAAAATCTGAAGTCTCCGTAACCAAGAAGCTAATTGATCTGGATGGGCTTAATGCCCTCATAAAAATTATAAGAACAGGGACCATGGAAGCAAAAGAAAATGCTCTAAGTGCACTCTTCAGGTTCACAGATCCTGCAAATCCCGAGACACAGCGGATTGTGGTTGAACAAGGAGCTTACCTGTTGTTTGTAAACTTACTTACAACTGGCTCGGTAATGGCAAAAGCAAGAGCAGCAGCGCTCATTGGCGATCTTTCTAGAAGCAGTCCGAAGCTTGTTGTTGTGTCCAAAGCAACAGGATGCTGGTGTTTTCGGCCAACACGTCCTCATTTATGCCCAGCACATGGGGGTATCTGCAGTGTGAAAACTACATTTTGTCTCATTGAGGCAACTGCTCTGCCCGTACTGGTAAAACTCTTACAAGGAGAGGTTCCTGTCATTGCTCACGAAGCAATTCAGACGCTTTCCACGCTGGTTCAGGAAGGCTCTCCTAACAGAGGAGCAAATGTCTTGCATGAGGCTGATGCCATAAAACCAGTACTCGATATTTTCACTTGGGGAACAGATTCTCTAAAGGAAGAGGCTTTGGGACTTTTGGAGAAGGTGTTTTTGTCAAGGGAAATGGTGGAACACTATGGACCTTCAGCCAGGTTAATTCTTGTTGGCATGCCTGGCAGGAATGGTCATGAGGATAGCCGTATGGGGAGGAGGGTCGCAAAAGTCTTGTCGCTCCTTGAACGCTATTCGAGATCATCAACATCTCTTCTGCCAGGAATATTTGGGTGAATACTATCTGTGATCAGGTCAGAATGGAGCTTGCATAATTTTTTAGCTATTCAGTTTGACTTTTATTATCCATCAGTATGAATCCCTAAAAATATTCATCATACATCCAGTTCGATTGTCTTACATCAGAAGTGCATGCCGCCATAGTAATATATTTTTGTATATCTTTTTACTTTATATGTTTGTTTGTTTGTTTATTTCGGGTGCAGTGCCTTCTTTCAAGCCCTAAAATCGCACAGAAAATTTGTAACAATTTAAACAATCGAGTAAAAACTAATGCCCTAATGTCGCATAGAAAATTTGTAACGATGTTGATATTAAGGTTCATTGATTTAATCAAGCATACAGTTCGGTCCATATGAACCTGGTCTAGAACATGTTTCCTGTGCATGTATGTGGGCAAACATTCACATATGTTGATGATTGGACACTTTTTTTTTTTTTTTTTAATAATATAAGTGTTCAGATCAATTTGTATATATGTTGATGATTGAACATTTTTATTTGTATATATTTTGTGAATGCATAACTAATTTTAGAATAATACAATTGTTTTTTTTTAAGGTTGAAACTCAAGATTTATCGGAGAGAGGAGAACTTTCAACATTAGTTGAGTAGTGTGTTGTAATCTCAATTCATTGCATGAGAAAAAAGTGCTTAAAATTCAAATAAAATATGGTTTCTCCAGGCAATTTTCCTAATATCATTACATGGACTTGTTTGAACTATATATTCAGGAATATGGTAAGTGTAAACAATCTGAGCATGGAATTTCTAGATCCAATTTTCAGAAACATCGATCTGTTGCTAAGGCTATGGTGGCTGAAGAGCAAAACTAATAGATGTGCTGAGGCCAATGCAAGGTTCCCAAGTGTACCAAATGATGCGGTGCTGGTAAAAAGTGTTTTGCAATTTCAGTTTTTATTGTTATTAATCACTAAAATCACTTGATGGTAGTCTCGTGCTTCGCTATGAGGTAGATAAGTTTTTTCCATGTAAAAAAAACATTCAATCGTTATTAGTGATTTTTTTAGTAGAAAAAATTTAAATTATGAAGAGTTAGGTAGTTTAAAGGCAAACTAAATAAGCAGTAAAAATATAATTAAACTAAAAAAAATTCAAGAGAATATATATATATATATATATATATATATATATATATAAAATAACATATTAGAGTGACTAGGATTAACCTGTCAAATTTGTGATTTGAATCTTGAATCTCATATAATGCAAATTAAAATAAAAAATTATGAAATTTAATTCTTAATCAACTAAATGTCGAAGGAAGAAATTAAAGAAAATAAATAAAGAAACAAATAAAAAATGATTTTATTTTACCCATCAAACCAATAATCTAAGTTATAAAACCTGAATAGATAGCCATATAGAGAGTAAATCGAAATAAATTATAAAATTCAATTTCTAATCAACTCAATATTGAATGATAACATTGAAAAGAAATCAATTAAAAAAAAGTAAAAAAAAAATAACTCGAGTCATTCTAGGTTAACCTGCTAAAACCACGACTCAAGTTGTTAAAGCAAACTGAAACAAATTACAAAGTTCAATTCTCAATTAACCATTTGTTGAAGGATAAAAATGAAAAAAATTATTTTTAAAAAACTAATAAAACAACCCAAGTTTACGTAGGTTAACTCGCAAAACTCATGATTTGAATCATGAGATCAAAATAGCCTCATAAAAAACAATCTAGAACAAATAGTGAAGCCTAACTTGTAATAAACATAATATTGAATGATGGAGTTGGAAAGACATGCTAATTAAAAAAAATCAAGCCAATCAGGTTAATTCGTCAAACTCATGACACAGGTCAGAAGATTGGGATAACCACATAGAAAAGCAAGCGCAACAAATCATGCTGAATCTCTAGTAAATCAAATGTTAAATGATTAAATTAAAAAAAACATGAATTAAAAAAAACAAAAACAAAGGCAACATATATTATTACAATGAATAACATTTTGTAAGGTGGTGCATAGTTAAAGCAACATCTCTTTTAATTTTTTGTTAATTTTTTATGTAATCAAATGATTATTTGTGCCAATAAAAAGATAAAAAAAAATCACAAATGATGAAACTAAACAAATAATTAAAAACAACATGGCTCAACCCACGTTAACCTATTAGCCTCACGATCATGGACACATAATTGGGATAACACCATAGAAATAAAAGGGGAAAAAAAAGCATGGAGACCAATTATGAAAAAAATAAATGTTCAATGATAAAATTTAAAAATAACCCAAACAAACCAAAGTTAATTTATGTTAACATTCAAAACTTGTGATTGTGATTATAAGCTCAAAACTTACCACATAGAATGCAAACCCAAAAAAATAAAGCAAAATTCTCAAAAAGAAAAATGTCAAGGCATGGAGCTTAAAAAAATAATTATATTAAAAAAACCAAAGAATTTTTTTTAAAATCAATCAGAGTTAACCCGCTAACCTCGCGATTATGAGAACAAGATTGAGATAAACCCATAAAAAAAAAGTGAAAAAAAAAACACAATAAGCAACTCAAAATAAATGTTGAAGGATGAAATTGAAAAAATAAATAAAATAAAGGATGTAAAAAAAAGTCAGCAAGCTTTAACCTTCATAACTTGTGATGGTGGTTATGAGGTTGGGACTGACTGTGTATAGAAGGCAAACCCAGAAAAATTCTAAATAAAATTTTATTGAAGCATGAAACAAAAAAAAATTAAAAATAAAAAAATTAAATCAACTCGGGCTCACCCGCCAACCTCACGGCCATGGAGATGCAATTTGGATAATCTTATAGAAAAAAAAAAGCAAAAAAAAAACACGAAGATCAATTCCACAAAAATCAAATATTAAAAATAAAATTAAAAAAAATAATTTTATAAAAAGACTTAAAGAAAAACCAAAGTTAACCCATGTTAACCTTCAACACAACAAAAAAATGATGGGGGATTAAATTAAAAAAATACAATAAAATAAAGATCCAAAATAAAATGAATATAAATAAAAAATAGGGATCCAATTTGATATGAAAAAAATTAAAATAAAATGATGAGAAATAAAATTGAAGAAAAAATAATTTATAAAAAAATATAAAATTATATAAAAAATAAGAATCAAATTTGAGATGATGAAAGTAATTTTTTATTAGTTTGTTGTTAATTAATTAATTAATTAAAATTACGATGGGGGTGCTAGTAATTGAGCTTCTGGTGCTCTATATTTTTATTTAAAACTAAACCCTCCCCTTTTTATTGAATGTTGCATCTTTGGTTATTCGAGTAAAATAAATCTAGCATATGTTCTATGTTTTGCCAAGGCTATGTTCTATCTTTGTTGTGACTTGTGACCGTCCAAGAATGGATGAGATCCGACATCTTTTTCGTCTTTAATCCTTAAAAAGAGCCTTTATCGTCACACACAGATGCTTGGGATATTCTCAACTCTAGGCATCTCAAAACCTCCGCAATTTTTCTTTTTATTTAGATTAATGTTGAGTGTTCGGGTAAGTGTGTCTCTATATATATATATATTAATTTTATAATTTTTATAATTAATAATTATATAAATTTTCAATGACTTTAAAATTTATATAATTTAAATTTATAATTTTTAAAAAATAAATTTAAAATTTAACTAGTTAAATTATAATTATTAATATTTTATTTATTTATTTATTTATTTTCGAAAAGGAGGAGAAGGTGCATAAGGAAAGAAAATGATGGGTCCCACGTTGTTTGATTTCTCGGGGATAAAATGAAGGCAAGGTCTGTTCTCTTAGTATACGGAACCAGACCTCACCCTTATTAAAAAAAAACATTAAGAATAGATGGATAAATAGTTAGATTGTTTTTTAAAATATTTTTTATTTATAAATATATTAAAATAATATATATTTTTTTAAAAAATATTTTTAATATTAATATGTTAAAATGATTTGAAATATAAAAAAATATTAATTTAAAGTAAAAAATAATTTTAATTTTTTTAAAAATATTTTTAAAATATAAAAATAAAAGAAATCTAAGTGATATTGTAAGAGGTCAAATGCTATTATGACCGCACAAGAAATTGTTGAAATCATCCATTTAATTTTATTGTTTTTTTGAATACCCTTTCTTGAAGCCATTGATCTTGACATGCTTGGCGTGCTCAACGTTTCAAAATGTGGTTGAATATATCCAGTTCTCTGTAGTGGCCGTCTTGTCTTCAGGCTAGGCTAATAATTAATATTTTCTAGGACACTTGGAATGGTTGCGTTTCATTTGACTATAAAACCCAAAATGAAAAAACGAAGATAAATAATCTTAAACGGTAGGTTGAAGAAGCGAAGAGATGGGCCAGGGAATCATTCACCTTGAAGATTCACATTATTGAGATAAACTAATAAAAAAATAATAAAAAAAAACATGATAAGCAACTCTTAAAAAAATAAATATTAAAGATTAAGATAAAAAAAAAGTCGACAAACTTTAATCTTCATAACTTATGATGGTTTCATGAGGCTTGAATTGACTATGTATAGAATGCAAATCTGAAAATATTCTAAAAAAAAGTTATTGAGGCATGAAAAAAAAATCAAGTCAACTTGGATTAACCCATCAATCTCGCAATTATAAACATGAAATATAATTATATATATAAAAAAAAACCTAATACCAATTTCACAAAAATCAAATATTAAAAAAAAAATTCATAAAAAGACTTAAAAAAAACTAAGATCAATCCAAGTTAACCTTAGCACAATAAAAAAAATATTTGGGGATGAAATTTTATAAAAATACAATAAAAAAAGATCTAAAATAAAATAAACATAAATAAAAAAAATAGGGTCCAATTCAAATGAAAAAAATTGAAATAAAATAATAAGAAACAAAATTGAAGAAAAAATAATTTTTGTAAGGATATAAAAATATATAAAAAAGTGAGGAAAGTACTCTTTTATCAAGTGTTTTAGTTTCTTGTTAATTAATTAATTAAAATTACGATGGGGTGCTAGTAATTGAGCTTCTGCTCTGCTGCTCTATATTTTTATTTAAAACTAACCCCTCCCCTTTTTATTGAATGTTGCATCTTTGGTTGTTCGAGTAAAATAAATCTAGCATATGTTCTAGCTTCATTAATCTTTAAATGTTCTATCTTTGTTGCGACTTGTGACCATCCAAGAATGGACGGGATCCGGCATTTTTTTTGTTTTTCATCCTTAAAAAGAGCTTTTATCGTCACACACAGACACTCGGGATATTCTCAACTCTAGGCATCTCTAAACCTCCGTCATTTTTTAATTTTATTTAAATTAATACAAGTGTTCGCCTCAATTTATATATATATATATATATATATATATATATATATATATTAATTAATTTTATAATTTTTAAAATTAATAATTATATAATTTTTTAATTATCCTAATATTTATAAAATTTAATTTAAAATATAACCAATTAAATTATAATCATCAAGATTTCTCCCTCATCTTTTTTATCGAGGAGGAGGAGAGGGTGCAAGAGGAAAGAAAATGATGGGTCCCACATTGTTGGATTTCTTGGGGATAAAATGAAGGCAAGGTCTGTCCTCTGACTCTCTCATCTAATATACGGAACCAAACCAGTGATTAGCCTCACCCTTTTTTACCAGACAAGCTAGCTATTTTCATTTATATATAAAAAAAAAATCTAAAATGTGATTAAAATTATTTTTTAAAATATTTTATATTTAAAAATATATTAAAAAATTATTTTTTTAAAAAAAATTATTTTTTACATCAGTATATCAAAATAATTTTAAAAAAAATAAAAAAATATTAATTTAAAGTAAAAATAATTAAAAAAAATTAATTTTTTTTCAAAAATATTTTTAAAACGAGAGAGATTTTAAAAGGTAAAATGATATTCTGACCGCTAAAGAAATTGTTGAAATCATCCATTTAATTTTAATGTGTTTTTGAATACCCTTTCTTGTAGCAATTGATCTTGACAAGCCTGGCGTGCTCACCGTTTCAAAATGTGGTTGAATACATCCAGTTCTCTGTAGTGGCCGTCTTGTCTTCAGGTTAGGCTAATAATTAATATTTTCTAGGAAACTTAGAATGGTTGCCTTCCATTTGACTAGAAAACCCAAAAGGAAAAACGAAGATAAATAATCTTACGGTAGGTTGAAGAAGCGAAGAGATGGGCCAGGGAATCATTCATCTTGAAGATTCACATGATCAAGAGTAGGACAAAAAGTGGATAATTGCCGCCCAATAAAAATGTTCACGCTGGAAGTAGAGAGAAACAAGAAACTAGAAGGGGGGTTTCGTGCGAGCTGGATATCTTGGCTACCATGCGCACGGCTCAAGTGGCCAAAAAATTTATGCTCAAGATTTTTCACGGCAAACCGGCTGTCGCCACGCATGGAGAGATGTAAAAGTCAATCTGGGCGGGCGGTGTTGTTTGGTTGGAAGTTCCGGCATTAAAGAGAGGTTTCGGAAAAAATGCATCAAATCTTTCACACGCAATTTTCGAGGGACAAACTGACGGCTGGAGACGAGTTCTCTTTTCTGGTCAAACGGCAGCCGCTATAGCTGTCGCCAGCCCCTGACACAACCCATCAAAGCGATTCTGAGGTACACGTTATTGCCTCTTGGAGTGCGCTATTCCTCAACTACCCTGCATTCTCTTGTTATACACGGAAATGCCCCACATGACGTTGTGCATAGGCACTAGGCACAGCCTTTTTTATTATTTTTGCATGCCAATTGACAAAAATGACCCCTCTTTTAAACTGTCTCCCTCGCAGAATATGAGCAGTGGGGTACCCTCGTCCCCTGTTATCGCAAAGTTTTGATCCTGTCCTGCCCAATTTATTTCCGTGCCTCCTAGCACCTCCAGCAAGCCTCATCTCCGATCCCAAGTCCCACCCCTCTGTCTCTCAGGTATCTATCTTTCTTGTTTAAATCAACACAAGAATTCAAAACCTTTCTTGATTAAGATCGGTTCAACCACCATTAAACCGAATCCTGACTTGCTATATCAAACAATCGATCTCAGCTGAAACCTCATTAAGAACGCGGGGGTTCTTGGGAAGAAAATCCCACGAATATCCTTTGAAGTTCTGTAAACGTATCAAGATCAGCATTACCAATTGTGCCTAAACCCCCTTGCAGTTTCATGTGGTCAATTTCCCAAACAGTTGGTGGGCATTGGAGAAAGATTTGTTCAATTTCAATTTTTTGGGGAGAAGCAACCCAGAATTCAGGCTTCTGTTGCCTTCGGCAGAAAAACCAAAGTATTTCAACAGACCACATTGTAATAGATACCATTAAATGACTGGGTAGATGATCGGTCCCACGAGGAAAGGTTTGGAAAGAATTAATGGAGTTGACCGAGGGTTCGAGGGTCGTTCTAATCATTCAAAATACAAAAATAAAAAAGGTTGTGCCAAGAACAAGAAGTTGGGTTCTTAAAAATAATATTGTATTCTCCGCTGTAGGCTCACTAGGGCTGCTTTCTGGGACCGGTGTTTGTTACGTCTGTGCACTCGAAGTAGCCCGAACATTTAAATTTCTGTGAGAATTTTCAAACTCTAAAACTAGAAGGGTGAAAGCTAAGGCTAATTAATACCGCGAGAAAATTATATATTGGTAGTGTTCTTGAATGTCAGTTTGTTGACTTCAAAGTAACATTAATTACTAGAACAGCCCGGTGTTTGCCAGTTCACGCTCACACTCTATTTGCACAGTGATTTTTTTTCCCTTTTTTTTCAGTCACTATATGTTTTATTTTTCAAGCTTATCCTTTTACATTGAATCGATTTAATATTAGCTTTAATGGTTTGTTTCGATGAACTTAATCATGTGATCTCAAGGTATACAAAAAATATCTTGATATTTAGTAAGTTGTTGTTTTCGCAAAGAAAATGTTCGAAATTTATGTTTTTCAAAAGATTGAAAATTATGGGACTAGAATTGACATCTAAAAACAATGACAGCCCTCATTGGCAGTTTTGTCTCTAAAGAAAAAAAAAACAAAAAGAAATCAAGCACGCAAACCGAGAAGATAATAGAGGGAAAGATTAAAAAAAAAGAAAAAAAGAAAAAAAAAGAAGAAGCTATTGGAGCCACGTACACTATCAACTCTCGTCATCATAGAAGGGAACCCTCGTTAAGGCGATTTCAGTATCATATGTTTCAGGGGTGCTTTTTTATGTTAAAATAACGACTTTTTTAAGTTAAAATCCCCCAACTTAATTTTTCAACCACCTGATGATCGGAATCTAAAAACAGGACACGTCCTTTTACATGGCAGATGGTGGACGAGACCCAAGCTAGCCGTCAAAATTGAAACTAATTACAATAAATTAGTTAGAAAAATGTTTGAGATGTCTGTCCTGATTGGTCTTTATCAAAATAAATAAATTTAAAAACTTATGAAGTATTATCTCATAAAACATCTTTTAATCTTTACATGTTTTTGAATAAGATTATATGTTTTTTTAATCACTAAACGCTCTTTTTTGTACAACTGTTTTTATTATCTTTCTTTGATTCTTCCTTTAAATTTTATAGAAGTGCTTTTTATGTATCTCTACTTTTAACATTATATAATTCAAAAAATTAATTTTAAAAAATAAAGTTAATTAAACCCGATCAAGTAAATTCATGATCAGATTAATGAGTTTTGCATGATGCGGATGTTAGTTTAAAATGTTCTTGCTTTAAAAGTAATAAAAAAAAATTAAATACACTTGTACTCTGTAAGATAGCGGGGCTCGGCAATGGACCAAGATCAAGCTAATAATTAATACCTTATCTTATCTCGAATCTATAACTGTTCGATATTTCATTGCCTGTTTCATTGTTTCAAGGTTTGTTTATTTGTATATTTAAAAAAAATTAAAAAATTTTATTTTTTTATATTTCAGATTATTCTAAAGTGATGATATTAAAAATAAAAAATTATTATTTTAATATATTTTTAAATAAAAAATATTTTACAAAACAACTCATGCTCATTTAAAAATAAATAAAATAGTCATATTTGAAGTGACCAGTGTTTAATTTGATTCCAGTGCAAACATACATACATCCATACATTGTAATTTGCCTTTCTGTGTGATCAACACGTACTCATATTTAAGTGCACATGACCACAAATTATATACTCGCATCAGGCTATCTGCCTCTCTCTCTCTCTCTCTCTCTCTCTCTCTCAATGTGTTCAGAGTCATTCCTTTTCCCTAACGTACCATATCTAAAGTAGACGAATGAAAAGGAGAGAAAAATAGAAAACAGAGGAAGAAGGCAGTCAAATATCATGCTCGTTGATCTGCCCACAGTCCATTAACATAGATATAATAATTATAATAATAACCTGGACACCGAATATCTTTCTTTCTTTTAAGATAAGAATATGTGTCTGGTAAATATATGGAAATAGACTGTGATATTGGTCACCAACAGTCGTTTATATTGAAAATACGGCTCGGCATCCGCCCCCCGGCAGGTGTGGCCCAACCGGACACGTTGCCTGCTTTGTTGTCACCATAGGGTAGGAGTGGCAAGGTTCGAAATTAGATGCGCTCAAGCTGACCTAATTGAGGAAACATGAAAAGAAAATAGTATTTATGTACAAAATGAATACCTGTATTTTCGTTGGCAAATTGAATGCCATGGCGGGTTAACAATTAAAAGTTCGTTGGGGTAGTTGCATCCTCCCCAGAACCACCCTCTCTCTCTCTCCCGATCCACTCTCTTTAAAACCCAAAGCATTTCTTCCCTTTTGCCAACCCAGTTTTCTCTCTTCTCTATCTCCTTCTCTATAGCCTTCTGGGGCCTCTTCGTTTTTGTGCATTCAGGCCAAGACTTTCCATTTTTTCAGGCTATTGAACAAGTGCCCCGGAAATGGCAGAGGATCAGAGCAATCAAAGACTGCGACCAGAATCAGTCACGGTTCATCATACTGAACCAGCTGAAACGAAGAGGAACACCCTCCCAAACTTTCTTCTATCAGTTAAACTCAAATATGTGAAACTTGGTTATCATTACTTAATCTCCAATGCCATGTTTCTCCTGCTTATTCCACTCCTATGCATTGCATCAGCTCATCTTTCAACTCTCACTATCCAAGATTTCGTCCAGCTTTGGAACCACCTCAAATTCAATTTTGTCTCAGTAACTGTTTGCTCAGGCCTTCTAGTTTTCTTGGCTACTCTTTACTTCACCAGCCGACCTAGAAAAATATACTTGTTGGATTTTGCATGTTACAAGCCCGAACCCGCTCGAATGTGCACCAGAGAGACTTTCATGGAGAAATCAGCACTAGCAGGCAGCTTCAGTGAGGAGAACTTAGCCTTTCAAAAGAAGATTATTGAGAGGTCTGGTTTAGGACAAAATACTTACTTCCCCGAGGCAGTGATGCGGGTCACACCAAGGCCGGGCATGGAGGATGCAAGGAAGGAGGCTGAGATGGTGATGTTTGGAGCCATTGATGAGCTCTTGGCCAAAACTGGGGTTAAAGCTAAGGATATAGGCATTCTTATAGTGAATTGCAGTTTGTTCAATCCAACCCCGTCTCTCTCTGCCATGGTAGTCAATCACTACAGCCTCAGGGGGAACATATTGAGCTATAACCTTGGTGGTATGGGTTGCAGTGCTGGGCTAATCTCTATTGATCTTGCCAAGCAGCTACTGCAGGTATGAAAACTTGAACATCCTTTTTTTTTTTTTTTTAAAGTTCAATTCTTTAATCTGTTCTTCTTAATTAGTCTCTAGAATGGGGAGACAACTGACAAGAGCATGGTACTTATGGATATCTGATACATAGGGAGCCGTTCCCTAAAAAATATAGTGACAGCCACAAGAAGTACAGCTGGTATTCTTAGGTGACAACATGCCATTTCAAGTATTCATGCATGGATATTATCTATCTATTATTTATTATTTTGAAATAGATGATAGATATTTGAAGAATACATAAATATTTTAAATAATAAAAATAAAATTATTTTTTTATATATATATATATATACACATACACACACGTGTTTAATGCATATAAATATGCTTTTGGTTAGATTACAGACGGGTTTTAGATCGGAATCACACCCTAGTACTCATTATAAGTAAATAATTTAAAAATTATACACCTGTTCGGGTCGGAATCATCAACTTTGAATTAAAGACGGGAGTTGTAATCTAATTAAAATAGAGAAGGTAGACTTCGAACAATAAATGATAGTCCCACACAACTACTTCAGGTCTGGGAAAATGATGTTTCAAACTACTGCATTTATAGCTTAGGTAGCAGTTTATAGACGCCCTTCATAAATAGAAGAAAAGAAAGCACCAACAAAAAAGAGTGGTCCTCCGGCTGAGTTGATGTGGGGAATATTCACTTGAGATATCTATATCCAGCTGTGTGATTAGTACTCTTTTCATGAAATTGAAGCTCACCTGCAAGTTGGGTTCTGCAGATATATACAAGTTGTATGTTATGAACTAATGATCAGCATGGAGAATATCATTTCTCTGTTAAATACTGCATCAGGTGTTTCAGAAGCTGTGTAATTAATGAGATAACCTATAGTGTGTTTCACTTTTTGTCGTAACAGGTGCATCCCAATTCCTATGCTCTAGTGATCAGTATGGAGAACATCACTCTTAATTGGTACTTTGGCAATGACCGGTCCATGCTTGTCTCCAACTGCTTATTCCGTATGGGTGGTGCTGCAATCCTTCTCTCCAACCGATCATCCGATCGCCGCCGCTCAAAGTATCAACTAATCCACACTGTTCGAACACACAAGGGGGCTGATGATAAGTGCTACAACTGTGTGTTCCAAAAAGAGGATAACACCAGAAGAGTTGGTGTTTCGCTTTCTAAGGACCTCATGGCTGTTGCTGGAGAAGCCCTTAAAACCAACATCACAACACTAGGGCCGTTAGTCCTTCCCATGTCAGAGCAACTCCTGTTTTTTGCTACTTTAGTAGGAAGAAAGATCTTCAAAATGAAGATAAAACCATACATTCCTGATTTCAAGTTGGCTTTTGAGCACTTCTGCATCCATGCTGGTGGGAGAGCTGTGTTAGATGAACTAGAGAAAAATCTCGAGCTCTCTGACTGGCACATGGAGCCTTCAAGAATGACTCTTTATAGGTTTGGCAACACTTCTAGTAGCTCTTTGTGGTATGAATTGGCCTACTCTGAGGCCAAAGGGAGAATTAGGAAGGGTGATAGAACTTGGCAGATTGCTTTCGGTTCAGGATTCAAGTGTAACAGTGCGGTGTGGCATGCATTGAGGACAATCAATCCGGCAAAAGAGAAGAATCCTTGGGTTGATGAAATTGATGAATTCCCTGTTCATGTGCCTAAAGTGGTGTCCATCGCCTCTTGAATCTCTCTCTCTTTTTTTTTTATAAAAAAAATGGATCGATTGTTATATGTAAGTGAATTTATGTGCGATATATGAAGTGACCATTGGCTATATATGTTCTCCTTTTCTGTTCTTTGGTTACATTCTGTTCTTCTCTGTTTCTCCTCCTCCTCCTCCTCCTCCTCATCATTATTATTATTATTATTATTATTTCGAGAAGTGTTGTTTTAGTTGTTATTAGTCAATGAATGCCATTCATGTGCAAGATGGTTGAAGAGTTTAACATTCCTTTATTGTTTTGTTTGCTCGAAAACATTTATTAAGCCACTCTGCTGTGGGATGATCAATCTAGAAAAAGAAACGAAAAGAAGTAAGAAAAGAAAAACCCGTGGTAGGATATTAACAAATTAACAAAAAAGAAAAGAAAAGGTGACATACTTTATCTCTAAACACAAAATATTATTCACTTGAATAACATGTTTTTTATTTTTTTTAGTTTTATTTTTTTAATCTATTTTTTTAATTTCAATTACAACATTAAATTTATTTGGGATTAAATTTATTTGGGATTGAGTTTTATAGTTTATTTTACTTTATTTTTTTATAAGATTTTTCAGTTTTATGATTTGAACCGTGAGTTTGACCGATTAATTCAATTAATTAGTAATTTTTTTTTAATTTTTTTTTTAACATTGAGTTGAATGATAATTAAGCTTCATGATTTTTTTTTCTTTGTATGATGTTATCCTTATTTTATAAATCGGGTCACAAGTTTGAAAGGTTAATTTAAGTTAACTTAAGTTGTTTTTTTAATTAATTTTTTAATTTTAATTATATCCTTTAACATTATGTTTGTTGGGGATTGAGCTTCATAATTTATTTCAATTAATTTTTTATAGAGTTATAACGATCTAATGATCTGGATCGTGGGTTTGACAGGTTGACTTAAATTGACAAATTACCTGAGAGGATCTATCATTTTAGAGAATCTACTTTTGTAGACGGCTGAAACAATTTGTCATTAGAATCCAATTGAAAGACAAGGCCTTGTATTGAACAAACAAAGACTTTGGAAGATGATGGATTAATATTTTTCATATATGTTTTTTCTACTTGGATTGAGAAGAACCAAGGATAATAATCATTAGATATAGTTAAGTGTTGGGCTCAAATATATATAAATTCAGAAAGGTTACTAAACTCAATATTATTAGACTCGACCAATCATCAAGCCCAATTATACATGAATTTGGATAGACTACTAGCCCAATCATAAAAGATAATGAGAGTACCGGAAATCTTGAGCCTTGCTTATTCAGAATTGCCATAAACAAATGAACTCATTTATAAGGACTTGATAGTGTGTTCATGTCCATGCATTGCTTGCTGTCGAGTCTTTATAAATGACTTGACAACGTGTGTCGGTGGCATAGTTTTTTTGGTCAGTAAAACGGTACCAAACCACATTTTTAACCAGAAACATTCTATTATTATGTCATCACGATCTGGTGGACTTTGCCCTTCTCGAATAACTTCTGCCTCCTTAATCTTAAATATCTCCTGCAATTTCCAAAACTATTCGAAATACCAAGAAGTTTAAAACCAATTTGAAATATACAACTACTAACATCAATTAATAATTTCCGCTGCTTCATATTGTCAGAACACTTCGGTACGTAATATCTTTTTTTTTTGTTAGAATTCATCGGGCGAAAGCAAATGACAACTATAATTAAAGAAAATAAAAAAAATTTATGAGTGAAAAGGATTGTAGATGTTAATTCTAAATTCATAAATTTATTTATTTGTAATGAAGTTTATCTCATAAAAAAGTTATAAAGCTTTAAATAGACTAGAAATTCTATCTCGGCTAAAAAAAAAAATCAAAATTAAAAAGGAAAAATGTATAAAATATGAAAATAATAAAAAAAATCATAAAAATTATTAAAATCAGAAGTTTCGTTGAGATTTTTTATATTTAAAAATCTAAAAGTCCACATAACAACACATTAGTTATTATAGAAAAAACAATCTCTAAAAACTCCAACAAAAATTTTAGCGCAATTCATCAAGAAAATAAAATGTTATGGTTTGCATGACTAAATTGTTCCTTTAACTTAAACCTAGTTCATAAATATATATGTTCTGTCCGAAAAAATTCTTTGTTTATTTATAATAAATTTATATGTAACCATTTAGAATCACTTGTTTCTCGGACCCGTGTAGACTACATGGCAGATGCTATATTGCATTTCTAGCTTTATTCTATATAATAGTCACTGTTTGAATAAACATGCTGGTTGCGATTTCGAACATTTCTATGCTTTTTTTTTTTTTTTTTGAAAACATGGCAGATGCAAAGTGTACTTACAAAACTTTGATTCGACTGATCATCATTCCATTACATACCATCGCATCTTGTTTTGATGCATGCGTATCTAACCAAGGTTTAGATGGTTCAGGTAATGCACACGTTTCCTCATCAATCTTACGATGTACAATATTTAAAAGTTATTGTCAAATCATTTAGTGTTTACAAGAGAGTGAGATGGTTTACTACAAGAGAGTGAGATGGTTTACTAGTGTGTCTACAGGTAAGGATTACTCACAACCTTAGTAGTGTGTCTACAGGCAAGGATTACTCACAACCATAAATATTACTGCTTGATTAAAAAAAAAGTAGTGATTTATGTTGGCAGGACTCACCAAAAATTTAGTTGTGTCGTAGGTTTTGTAGAAACAATATTTTATTGCTTTTATGGGGAGGGAATCACTGAACAGTGAAGCATGGCTTTACTGTTCATGTGAATAGTGGAGATATTTTCTTTGTTCCGGTCAGATCAGATCCGATCCAAAATTAAAAATACATTGAACCAGGTCTAACCCGACAAAATAAAAATAAAAAAATTATTTTTTATTTTTAATTATGTTTTATTTGAAAAACTAGTGTTAGATATTATTCAATGACACTATATAAATTAGACGGGGATCGCTTGATGACGTAACATTTGCATAATTTGATCGCAATCTTAATTTTGTTCCTGATTATATTTTACCTGATGTTGTTGCACTCTTAAGAAATTTATGAAAACTATAGTCTTTGTCGGATGTATTTCATACGTGATGAAATTGTAGATAGTTTAATGAAATAATAAAAAATATTTTATATAAATTATTATTTATTTCATGATGTAATAACAATAGTTAAATCTATAATATTTAAATTAAAAACCATCAATATTAATATATATTTTTTTAAAATTATCTTATAAGCTCAATTTCAAAAACATTCTTAACCAAACACATTAAATTATTTTTTATTCAACCTCAATTTCAACTACAATTTTAAGCAAACATCTATTTTTCCGAATCAACCTCAACTAAAAGTACTTTTTATAAAATAAATTTTTTTCAAATCACAACCACAATAACTATCGCATTATCAAACACACCCCAACATTTGAAAACATGGTTGTACTCGTATTTTCAAAAAAAATATTAAGAATTTTTAATTTTTTTGAATCGTTTTGATGTGCTGATATCAAAAATAATTTTTTAAAATAAAAAAATTATTTTAATGCATTTCGGCACAAAAAGCACTTTGAAAAACAACCGCAACCACACTTCCAAACAGACTATACTAGGTTTCGATTACTTTAAAAAAATTAAAAAAGTTATCCAAACATTTCTATTTTCTAACATATTTTCCAGACTAAAAAATTAATAATAGGATGTGACTCGGTAGACTTAATAATTTCAAAAATAACCTGGACAACCAAACAAAAAAAAAACATTTTTTTTCTAAAAACATTTTTAAGACGACATATTATTAAAAAAAAATATTAAAATGAGAATATATTGTATTAATCAAGGTTAACCAAAGTTAACATGTAAAATTTTATGTTCCAAATAATGAGATCATGATAATCTTATAGAAAAAAAATTAAAAAATATATTGAAGCTCACTTATCAAACAACTCAACGTTAAATAATAAAAATAAAAAAATAAATTAAAAAAAAAAACTTGAGTAAACCTGGATTAATCTGTCAAACCTATATCATAAGACCGGGATAACTCAATAAAAAAAATTAAAATAAATTATGAAGCACACTCTCAATTAACACAACATTTAAGAATGAAAAAAAAATCAATTTAAAAAGGAATAAAAAAAACTCCAAGTCAATCTAGTATCACTTGTCAAACCTTTCATCCAAGTAATGAAACTAAGATATTTTTATAGAAAATAAATCAAAACAAATTATAAAATTTATGTTTTAATCAATTAAAATGATAAAAAATAAAATTAATAAAAATTAATTGTAAAATAACCAAAAAAATCTAAGTAAACTAGATTAACCTGTAAAACTCTTAACTCAAATCATAAAACTAGAATAACTTCATAAAAAATAAATTATAATAAATTATAAAATTCAATTTAATTAAAATCACCTAAATTATACAAATCATGGAATCGTTGTTTGGACTAGATGGCAGGCCATGAGCTGAATATGTAGAGGGCTTTTGAAGAAAAAATTATTGTTTCACTAACGCATTAGTAGCAAGAAAAGAGGAAGAGTATTAAATACGATAGATTACTCAAGTGTGTGTATACATGCACATGTGCAACCTGGAGAGTGAATTCAAATTTGAATGTATTTAGCATATCATTTATAAGCCTCCATTTAACGGGCTCTGAAACCTAATCATTATGGGCCTTAGATAGCATGAGCCCATCTTAAACTATAAAGAGGGCATTTGGGGAACGAAAGCAACATGCCTTGTAAAACAAAATAGAGGTTAGGTGCAAGAAAATAGATTTTTCAATATTAGAGCTCAAAGGGATCGTTCAACCACATAGGCATTTATAAATTAAATTAATATCGATAGTCTATGGATACAAATGCACAACATCAAGATTACCTAACTGTTATAAATCATTAGCAACCGCCCATTAAACCATTAATTTAAAAAAATCATGATTTTAGATTTTATAATATGATTGTGTTACTCTTAAATACGAGGAGAGCCCGATCCTTGACAAAGAATGATATATTCACTCATGGACATTTGAAAAAACAAAAAAGCTTATCTTTCACGTATTGGTTTAGGTGGTAAACCAGTTTATTTTTTACCTCGTATTCTTAGGTTTGAATTCAAGAAAAAATTACAATATTTTTATAACATGATTTTATATATCTTTTGTGAATATTATAAAGTAATTCATTTTAAATAATTATAATATTTTCATTCAAACCTAGCTTTTGGTCCATAATATATCATTGAAACTTCAAATATCTAGCTTCGAATGCTTTTGGGATTAATTTACTTGCAACCGAACTCCAAAACTCAAATTTTTATTTTGTACGATTGTCTTCATGTATAAAAAAAATTGAGTCGTTTTAACAATAAAAACTTTTAAGTAACCAATCACACTAGTATAAATGAATTTTTGGTGCCCACGTCACAATATTCCTTAAAAATGATTTCTGATGGGTTCATATATTTCCTCGTGAGATTATGGGTCAAGGCTTATATCTAACATAATTGTTTAATTTTTCAATTTTGATGATCTAATTAATTTTTTCTAATAAAAAAGGTAGGTGGCTAATGTTTGATTTTTATAAAAAAATCTCTTTTGATAAATTTAAAAATTCTCTAAAGTTTAAATAAGTACCATTGCAAAAAAAAATACAATTATATTTTAGAAAAGAATTATAAAAATAGATATGTAATAGGGAGTTGGAAAAAAATTAAAACCTCCCTTGAAGGATTTTCATGGTCCTTTTGTAAAATATTTATGACTCGTTAGATTAAAATATTTTTGAGTTATTAGAAAGTAAAATATTTTTGATTTATGGTCTAATCATAAAGTTCAAGATTCTAAAAGTGAAAAGAGCATGGACTCAACGCTTGATTGAGTTAAAAAATAATAGATCTGGCAGCTCGCCGAACCCATATATATCTAGACTCAACACTTATCTGAGTTAAAAATATTGATTTATCACCTTATCTTTAGTCATTTCTTAGAAAAGATATTTAAGGTTAAAACAAGTTACGCTTGTTAAAAATAACACTTCTTAAAGAAAAAAAAAAATCCATTTAACTCTTATAGAGAAGAAATTACATGCATTAATATATACTAGATATTTGACCCGTGTTTCACAACAATTTAGATATTTTTTCTTAATAAAAAAATTTATATATAGACTTTTTCAACATGTTTTTTTGTTTTAAAAAAATTCTAAGTGAAAATAAAAGGATTTATAAATACATGTGATCAAATAAATTTAGAACTGTGTATGTTAATAAGTGGAAAAAACCATAAATGATGACTAAAAATAAAAATTAAAAAAATCAAGAGACATATGTAGATCAAAATATTTAATTTTGCAAGATATGACATTTAGACGGTTGTGTTTGCTAAATTTGTTAATTAAAATAAATTTTTTATTCAATCAAACGATAATAAAAATAGACACACACATTAAATTAATTGAATAAAATAAAATAATAATAATAATATATAAGGTTATACATGTTAGAAATATTATTTGAAAATAAATTTCTTTTTATCTTCAGAAATAAAATTCATTTATACAAAAGATTCAAAAAATATAGATTAATAAGAAAAACCTAATAAAAAAAATTAAATGCATAATTAAAATATAATTGTCATTTCAAATAGGCTTTCCAAATAACATAAAATAAAGAAGAGATATTAATCTAAATATAAATAATAATAAGATTAAGATTAAGTTAAAAAAAAATAGAAACAAAAAAAGAAAATATTTTTTCTTATACAAAAAAAAGTAAATAGTGTCATCCACAGTAAAGCTTGTGGGGTGAACTTAGACCATGAATTCAACCGGGTTTAATAATTTTTTCCCTTAAATTTATAGAAAGCCTTATAAAAAAATAGTAAACAATTTTGTCCGTAGTAAAATATAAGAGGTTGAATAGTGCAACTGTAAAGTATTTACCTCACATATTTTCCCTTTAAATTTATAGAAATACCTTAAAAAAAAAAATAACTAGTATCGTTCATAGTAAAACACGAGGGGATGAACAATTTGTATATACAATGTTCACCTCACACGTTTTAGTTTATTTAGAGTGAATCCAAACCATGAACTCAATTGAATTTAATATTTTTGTCACTTCAAATTTAGTCTACGGTAAAACATGAGGGGGCGACACAGTGTTCACCCCACATGCTTTAGATTATAAGTAATAAGTAATACACACACACACACACACAAGGGGAAAATGGGAAAAACATTGTGGACTTGCATAGTGTTTTTCCCACGCGGTTTAGATTATACTAAATAGGTTGCTCGAGCGTTGTTGTGGGCTACTTTTAGAAACACACACTGTTTTTAATTGTGAGATAATTGAAAGGAAAAAAAAAGTGCTTTCTAAACATGAAATCAAGAGCTAATAGCATGAAAATGTATATGATTTGCTTTCAAGCAACGTATAAGTAACATGCAAAAAATTTACATAAACTGTCTCAAATTTTATATAAGAATTAAATTGTAAAATGTAAAGGGATATTAATCTAACAGGGGCATTATTTGAGCAAATAAAAAAAGGTGGCATGATATATATATAACACAGATCCAAGAGCTTCAAGTTGGCTATAACACCTGACCCAACGCCGAGCCTAAGAGCCGTGAACTCGGTGGGGATGCCAAACCCAAGTAACTTGGGTGTGGCGTCCTTTTCTAGCCCCAAGTTACTTGGTTCCACAAGGGGATGTCAGACCCAAGTTAATGATGAAAATTATAATAATAACAATAATAATAAATCTATGTTTTTTTCTATAATAATAATATTTTTTTTTCAAATCTAATAATATTAATGAATATAATAATATTAATAATATTAATAATAATATTAAACTTCTTTGACCCAAGTTTTTATAATTTTTAATCTCTTCAAATAAAATTTATGATTTTGTCTTTGATAGTAATAATATTTTTAAAATTTTTATTAATGATAATAATAATATTTTTAAACTCGTCTGACCTAAGTTCTTATAGTTTTTAGTCCATTCAAATCCAATTTATGTTTTTTCTTCAATAGTAATAAGATTTGTTTTCCAAATTTATTAATGATAATAATAATAATTTTTAATTTACCCATCAAATTAAATCTATGGTTGTTTTTCAATATTAATAATATACAAATTTATTAATTATTATATTAATAATATTAATTATAATAAAAATAATAATATTTTTATTATAATTAATAAGAGCCTTGGGTCCTGACGTCGAGCCTAAGATCCCTGGGTTTGGGCTTCGGACCCCAAAGCCTGGGGTCTGGCTGTCATGCCTGACCAAAGTGCCTGGGGCCCAGTTGCTTTGCCTAACCCGGGTGCCGAGGGTGTGACAGTTATGCCTAATCCAAGTGTTAAGTGTCTAGCAGTCATGCCATGTCCTGATGCCCGGGGCTGATAGTTTTGCCACACCTTACTAAAATCTGAACTGATTATTTTGTCTTCAATCATTTTTTTAATGCCAAATGCATCATATGAAAAAAAAAAAAAAAAAACAATTCCATCCTCACTACATGCTTAGCAAGTTTCTTTGACAAGGACATCTCCATCATTACACTGCTTCAATCCATAGTAATTTATATATATATAAACAGTGCTAGGGGCATTGAGCCCTTTTAATATATTGAATAATATAATATAATTATAGGCAATATTTGCATGAAATAGCTGAAATAGTCCTCTCACGGGTGTCACACCCGAACATCACGGCAACCGATTAAAAAATAATCTTGATTGGAAAAAAAAACAGATATCTAGCATCTTGTTCTTTTAGGGGGAAAATATCTTGTTCAATGAGTCGCCACCTAGTATTATGGTAACTAGGAACCTCAACTGGTCAATAGAGATTCTACGGTACGAGATTGATTACGCAAAAGAAAAGATGTTATCACCCCCAAAGCGTTCTACCTGAGACAGTCTGCATTGGTGGTTTTGTTTAAAATTGCTAAAAAATTGTTCTTTTTTTTTCTTTTTTTTAATTCTTCCTTTCATGTTCCTGACTGTGGCGTCAATGAACAATTCTTACGAATATTTCCAACTCTAGCATTGGTAAATATCGCACAAATAAAAAAAAATTGATACTCCTGACTCTGGTGTTAGTGAATATTTTCGCAAAAATAAATTTGAAGAAGAAATTTTCTGTCATTTTTTTCTTGTTTATCCTTTATTATTATTTGCTCTTTTTAGATGGAAATAATAATAAAAAAAAACATTCCATGATAGATTGACATTTAACAATAATAGGCCATAGATTGAGCACATAACTTAAAAAAAATACAAAACGCAAAGAAAAAAATAAATCAAAGTGCGAGGGGCCCATAAATAAATCAACAAAGTTCCCCAAATATTTTTGAAATTTTCTGATATAAAAAAGGGGCTTGTTTAGCCAAATATCAAACTAAAATGGGCATAAAAATTATGGTCAAGGCATAGAAGTGTATTTTGCCAAATACACCCTTAATAAACATAATTTGGGCCGGCTGGGTCTAAAGCTCAGGCATGGCCCACTCTCCTCTTTTTTTTGGGCTAGGTCTAGCCCAACCAACATGGGCTGGACCTCGCCGGCCTAGCTTGGTCACTAGCCTAAGCCAGTGACTTGGCTGGGCAGCAGGCACACGTGGCTCAACCCAGGCGTGCACTGCACAGTGCGAAGGTAATTAAACTACCTTCACATTGTTTTCTTGCAACAATTGCACAGAAACATAGAGAAGAAGAAGACTTTACCTGGTGAAAGCGAAGGTAACAGTGCAGGCAGCGGCTGGAGAATGCTCTCCTTTTTTTTTTCCTCCTTCTTTTTTTCTCTATTTTTCTCTCTATATTGTCTCCCCCCCTCTTTTACAAACACTGAGATCTGTATTTGTAGTGTCAGAGTGCCTTTGCGTGTGAGAAACAAAGTTTCAATTAAACTCATTTTTTATTTGAAGTTTGAATTTGATTAAGAATCAAATTTGAAAGCGGATAACTATCATTATCTTGAAGACAAGGATTATCTTGAAGATAATAATGGAATGACAAAAGCACATTGTAGACCCTGGTTTTCACTTAAGTTGACAAATTGTATTTTTCATCAAAATAAATCTCTAATATTTTAAACCTTGTAAAATTAAATTTTAAAAAAATAATGGGCTAAAATTAGGTTACAACAATATGTACTAGGAGCAGGCCATAAAAGGACTGGGGCCATGCAGGTAGAATAATTAATGATAGATGGCTTTGGCAAAAACAAGTTCCATTGTTTTTTCACAAAAAAAAAAATCATATTTCAACCAATTTTGATCCAAAATACCTAGAAAACACTCTACAGATCTTGTTCAACCAATCCATTGTCACCCAAAAGCCAAATAACCGTCCCAAAACCCGAAATCCACCTGGAACAAAAATTCTTCTCAAGCTAAGATATATTGTTTTAGGTGTTTTAAAGGTAAAAAAAATTTAATTTATGTTTTTTTCTTCAATAGTAATAAGTTTTTTTTTCAAATTTATTAATGATAATAATAATAATAATAATTTTTATTTTACTTATCATATCAAATCTATGACTGTTTTTTTAATATTAATAATATTTTTTTAAATTTATTCATTATTTATATTAATAATATTAAATATAATAAAAATAATAATATTTTTAATAATAATAATAATAAATTTTTTTATTTTAAGTTTAAATAAATCTGATTGTAACATAGGCCAAGTATTACTGTGTTATCCTTACTTCTTCTTTTTTAATATCAAATGTATTTAATAAGAAAAGACAGTTATACTGTTTAGCACGGTTATCATTACATTGTCTAATCAACAATAATTTATATACAGATAAACAGCAACAGGACACTGACCTAATATAATTATAGGCAACAAGAAACAGCTCAAATAGTCTCCTTACGGGTGCGAGGACAGAGCCACAGCTGTACTGGGCCATGCGGCAGGTTTAGTTATTATTATTTTTTAAAATATTTTTTATTTAAAAGTATATTAAAATAATATTTTTTATTTTTTAAAAATTATTTTTATATCAGTATATTAAAATAATTTAAAAACACTAAAAATTTATTAATTTAAAACAAATAAAAAAATAAAAATATTTAAATTTTTTTAAAAACATTTTTAAAATATAAAAAAAATAAAAATTACTATAACATGAATGGACAGTCATAGGTATGTCGAGGAAACAATCTTACCGGGACGTATTTATTGGTCCTGCATACTATTTCAACAATAAATCATAACCATTAACCGCTTGTACCGTCATCATCATTTAACCACTTCCTCTCTCCTCAGTTTTTGGGCTCCATTTCAGCATATTTTGTTTTTTTTCTATTTTTTTATATTAAATTAATGTTTTTTACATGTTAATATCAAAAATAAAAAATAAAAAATATTTTAATATATTTTTAAATAAATTTTTTTTAAAAAAACGATATCAATTCAATAACTGCCGACTTTTAACAGTTAATGTATTTCATAGAACTTTCATCCCAAGGACACAAATTAAATTCACGTGCAGGGTTAGATACAAAGAATTTAACCTCACGACAACAACAAATAAAATATTTTTTGAAAAAATATTAATATGTGTGATCATACGTACGCGCGCGCGTGTGTGAGATGAGAAATTAAGTTAATCATTTGAGATGCGTTGAAGATTTGAAGACTGGAAGTAAGGATAGAGGGAAGAGGAAACGAAGTAATATTCAGCGGATCAATGACATGCTATATTATATTAATAATATTCTAAAAAGTGTGGAAAATTACCGTAGCTTTTTCTATCCTTTTCTTTTCATTATTCCCTAAGTTTTTTGTTTTTATTGTACTAATTTTTTTTAATTAATTTTACATATTTTTTTTTCTTTTCCCATGGTTAACTTCTTAAAAAAAACAAAAAAAATGTATGTTTTTTTTTTTACAAAAACTTTTATTAATTTTTTTCTAATATTAAATTGGTTGAGAATTTAACTTTATTGTTTTAAAAAAACCATTGTGAATTGATTCACTGTTTCCTGTATGATTTTTTTCATGATTTTGTTTTTCAAAATGTTCCTTTTCAGTTTTTTTTTTATATTGATCTGGTTGAAAATTTAAATTTATAGTTTCTTTAAAAAAAAAAACGCTATTGATTGCTACAATATTTCCTCATATAATTTTTTTTTTGTTTTTTCTTTGTTTTTTTCAAGAATTGTCTTTGTTAATTTTAGTTTTTTTATATTGAGTTAGCTGATAATTTAGCTTTGTACTTTTTTTTCTTGAACAAAACAATGTGGATTGCTACAATGTTTCCTTACATGATTTTTTCTTGCTACAGTGTTTTCCCACAAGTTTTTTTATCGATTTTTTCCCAAAATTGTCTTTGATGAATTTATTTTTTTTCATACTGAGCTGGTTGAAAATTTAGCTTTGTAGTTTTTAGTTCTTTAAAACAACGTTGATTGCTAAAGTGTTTCCCCACATGATTTTTTTTTTGTTATAATGTTTTTCATAACTATCTTTATCGATTTTATTGTTTTAATAATGAGCTGGTTGAAAATTACAGCTATAGATTTTCTCATGAAACATTATAGATTGCTATAGTGTTTTTCAGCATAGTTTTTTTTCCCTTTCATTTTTTTATGATTTTTTTTTAAAATTATCTTTATTGATTTTATTGTTTTAATATTGAGTTGGTTGAGAATTATAATTGTATATTTCCTCACAAAACACTATAGATTGCTGCAGTATTTCCCTACATGATTTTTTTTTCCTTTTGTTTTTTTATGATTTTTTTAAAAATTATCTTTGTTTGTTTTATTTTTTAAAATATTCAGCTGGTTGAGAATTTAACTTTGTAATTTAATTTTTTTTAAAAACATTGTGTACTAAAATAGTGTTTCTCCATATAATTTTTTTTTACAAATTCATGACAACACACAAGTATGCCATAAGTCCGCGGCAACGTGCGGGTATAACAACTACTTAAAATAATTCAGTGCGTTGAATTTATACATGCTTCAATTTCAACAAACTTTTAATTTAATTTCAATATAATTTTTAATTATTTTTAAAATTAAATAATAATTTAAAAACTTAAGAGTTTGAACTAACATATATAAATCACGATGAAATTTCAACCTCTCTATAACTCCTACATAATATCTTAAAATCAATTATATTGTAATTTTTACATTTTTAATTATTCTTAAATGATGAAAAAAAATTCACCAGCTAATATCTAGTCTATGTTACAAGTTTATTGACCTGTGCTTTGTCTTGGTCAGATTAAATTTTTTAAAACATAAATAAGACTATAGAGAGCACGAAGAGTTTTTTTTTATAATGTTATGAATTATGATCAAATGGGTCAATCTTAAAACCTTTCGTCTCAGTTCTTTGTCTAACTCAAGTTTCAAATTAAATCGTGTGAGAGCTAGTCCAATTTAAATAATCAATTTTATGGATCCAAATGCAACATGGATGATTAATGAAAACATGACTTAGCTTCTAAAAAAAAATTCAAGATAATGTTTTTTGTAAATATTGAGACAATGACAGATTGAATCAATCCCGGTCCCCCAATAACCCGGATCATGGACTCTATTGGATTTAATAACCTTTTTTTATAAGCTCTTTTTAATTATATAATAAAAATAGATACTCGAAAAATTAAACACCAACCCTAAAATATATATTTATTTAAGACTATGATGACCCTATAGAAAACAAACAAAAATAAACCTTTTAGTTTATTTCCTAACCAATCTAATAGTGAAAGACAAAATAAAAAAATAAAGGATAAAAAAAAAATATCCACTCTGTTAGTAAACCGGTCAAAACTGTGAATTAGGTAACTTGAGCTAGCATGTCAAACCAGTGAATTGAGTTATGGACTCCACAAAGATTAAAATTTGGTTTTTTGTTTTAAAATATTTTTTTATTTAACTATACAATAATAAAAATAGACTATCGCAAAATAAAACATCAACTCAATACTGATATATTTTTTGAGACCGTGACAACTTTATAAAAAATCAATCGAAACCAATTATGAAATTGAATTCTCAATTAACCCAATATCTATAGATAAATAAAAAAAAAGTTAAAATTTTCAAACACGCGAACAATGTCAACCAACCAAACCCGTGAACAGATTTATGAACTTTATAAAATTTAATAACATGTATTTTTTTCGAAACTATTTTTTTAACTATACGAGAAAAAAAATAAATGATAACAAACTCAAGTTCAATTTTTTTTTTTAAAAAAAAAACACTCCACTAAACCCGTAACTAGGCTAACTTGGGTTATCCAAGTAAACCCGCAAACTACTTTAACCATATAAAAAGAAAAATTAAAAATAAATAAATTACGAGGTTCAATTCTAAATTACCTTAATATTAAAAGATAAAATAGACAAAAGGGTTAGTTCGAGTTTCTTCATAGATTGTTGAAAATATGAAGGATAATTGTTTTGTGATGACTGATTGTGTCATAATCAAAATAGGTAGTTTTAAATTATGATAATGATTTTTTAAAAATTATTTTTTGTTTAGAAATATATTAAAATAATATTTTTTTAAAATTTATTTTTAATATCAACGTATCAAAACCATTAAAAAATATCAAAAATTTTAATTTAAAGTAATATATATATATATATTAAAAGCACAACAACACTTCAATAGTTAACACTCCCATAACCTTGTGGAAGTGTTGAGAGTTTTTTTTTTGAATTATTAACTTGGTTGAGTTTGAACTAGATCACCTAGATTATTAAAAACCTATCATAGTTAAATGAGTTTTATCCTTCAAATTGGTTAATTTTGTCAAAAAACAATCTCAACCCAATAACTTAAGTTGTTATGTGAGTTTCAGGATATAATTTATATTATTCTCTAACACACCTCATCAAGTGAAAGCCATTTGGCCTTGAAACTTGTAAAGGCTCACATTACCTTTTGCTTATTTTTTTATCAAATAAATGGAGATGATAAAATTCGAACTCGTGACTGCTTGGTCATGAGGACTCTGATACCATGTCAAAAAACCATTTCAATTCAATAACTTAAATTGTTAATTAAGGTGTATTTATATTATTTTCTAACAAATTCAACTACAACTTGAACCGATTTTAAAATTTGAATTTCCTACATTAATGTATCCGGTTGGCACAGTTTTATAAATATGGTAAAAAAAAATTAAAATAATGCAGTACAAGCACGCCACTCGTCTATAAAAGGCACCGAAGGTTTCAACTTTGATCACTGAATTGAGGTGTTTCCAATTGAACTTCATTGGTACTGGTAGAATATGGCAGATGAGAAGAAACAAAACCTGGAAAACAAACCTGTGTTGTCTCAACCTCGACCCGAGAGGAAGAAAAACACCTTACCAAACTTCCTTTTATCTGTTCAGCTCAAATATGTGAAACTTGGTTACCACTACTTGGTTTCCAATGCCATGTACCTCATGCTCATGCCAGCACTTTGCGTGATTTTTGCTCATCTTTCAACAGTCACAGTTGATGAGCTTTGGAATCAACTCAAATTCAATTTTGTAGCAGTAGTTCTTTCCTCAACCTCGATTGTTTTTACTGCTACACTCTACTTCATGAGCCGTCCAAGAAAAGTTTACTTGGTGGACTTTTCATGTTACAAGCCCGGACCAGCTCATAAAGCAACTAGAGAACTTTTCATGCAGTTATCTGCAGAGTCCGAGGTTTTCACAGAGCAAAGCTTAGCTTTTCAAAAGAAAATCCTAGAGAAATCAGGCTATGGTGAAATGACCTACGCTCCAAAAGGCTTGATGCGTGTCCCGCCAGACCAGTCCATGGCTGAATCCTGGAGGGAATCAGAGATGGTGATGTTCGGAGCAATTGATGATCTCTTGGCCAAAACAAGGGTGAAGCCTAGAGACATAGGAATACTTGTGGTGAATAGCAGTCTGTTCAATCCCACGCCGTCTCTCTCAGCTAGAGTAGTGAATCACTACAAGCTTAGAGGGAACATTTTGACCTATAATCTTGGTGGTATGGGCTGCAGTGCAGGACTTATTTCTATTGATCTTGCCAAAGACCTTTTACAGGTATGCTACTTCAAATGACAAAATTTTAAGGTTTTTAAGGTGGTGCCCCTTTCGGATTTAGCAAATTTGATTTGACGGTACGGTTGATATATAGCATGATTTGCACATATGTATGATATTCTTAAAATTAAGCATGAGTTGTACATATTTCAAATCTAGGTGTCAAAAGGTCTCGGGTTTAGATATTTCCTTTATATAATAAAAGTAATAATAATTACAAGGATTGACACTTCATTGTACCAGGTGCATCCCAACTCCTATGCCCTAGTGGTGAGCACCGAGAACATTACTCGCAACTGGTATTTTGGAAATGACCGATCGATGCTGGTCACCAACTGCCTCTTCCGTATGGGAGCAGCCGCAGTCCTCCTATCCAACCGGACATTTGATCGACGTCACTCAAAGTATCAACTTATCCGTACTGTACGTACACATAAGGGTGCAGATGACAAGTCCTTCAACTGTGTCTTGCAGCGAGAGGATCTTGACACCCAAAGAGTTGGCGTCTCTCTCTCAAAAGACCTAATGGCTATAGCAGGAGAAGCCCTTGAAACGAATATAACCACTCTGGGCCCATTAGTTCTTCCAGTCTCCGAACAACTTCTATTCGTTGTAACCTTAGTTGCCAAAAAAATCTTCAAGAAGAAGATAAAACCATATATTCCTGATTTCAAGATGGCATTTGAGCACTTCTGCATCCACGCGGGAGGAAGAGGTGTGTTGGATGAGCTCGAGAAAAATCTTGAGCTCACTGAATGGCATATGGAGCCATCAAGAATGACTCTTTATAGGTTCGGAAATACCTCCAGCAGTTCTTTGTGGTATGAGTTGGCGTACTCCGAGGCCAAGGGAAGGATCAAGAAGGGGGACCGAATATGGCAAATAGGTTTCGGTTCAGGATTTAAGTGCAACAGTGCCGTGTGGCGTGCTATAAGAGCTATCGACCCGGCCAAAGAGAAGAATCCTTGGATGGATGAGATTGATGACTTTCCAGTTCGTGTGCCTAGAGTGGCACCGATTGTTTATTAAAAACATCTTCTCGGGAAAAAGGACATCGTCCATCGTTATTATTTTTCAATCGGCAATATTATGTTATTATCCGAATGCAGGAGTACTTAACATGAAATAAAAATGTTATTTTCACATCTCTTTTGGTGTAGAAATATAACATTATCGAAATTGGTGTTATAATGTAATGGTTCTAGCTATATGTTTTCATGTTTCTTTGTGCATGCAATCCTGTTGTAGCACAGATCGGGTCCGATGTTTATTTATTATCGTGTGGTCAAGTTGTTGTTTAGTGGGATTCTTGCCCGCTTTTTTTATTCCAATAAATATCGGTTTATATATATATATAGTGCTGGCTAGCTAGTTGTTATCTCTAATATTTCTGACAACTCATTCATGACTGACATTCTCTCACAGGATCTTGTTCGATGAAATGTAATGGCTATATCTCTAATTTCAGGTTCACTTGAGGTATTGGCTCAGAAAATAATTTGGATTATATTGAATCAACTTGTGAGATATCAAATCAATTCGGATTAATCAATTTATTTAAAATGATATTTTTAATTTAAAAAAAAAATTATTGGAATGGGTTTGGATTCAAGTCAACCAACGTTTCTCCTGAATTTAAAACCGGTTTGAGTAAAGCTGAAATTCATGAATATTTTTAATCAAGGCATTTTAATATTTCTGACAACTCATTGCTTCTTTTTTTTTTTTTTGGCTATTAACTCGGTTGAGTTTGAACCGGATCACCTGAATAATTAAAAACCTATCGTAGTTAAATGAGTTTTAGCTGGTCAAAATCTTGGTTAATTCAACTAGTAACCTAACCGATTCAAGCTTTGAATTTTGAATTTCCTACGTTAATCTATCCGGTTGGCAAAGTTTTATAACTATGTAAAAAAAATTAAAAGAAATGCAGTACAAGCACACCACTCGTATATAAAAGCCACCGAAGGTTTGAACTTTGATCACTGAATTGAGGTGTTGCCAATTGAACTTCATTGGTACTGGTAGAATATGGCAGATGAGAAGAAACAAAACCTGGAAAACAAACCTGTGTTGTCTCAACCTCGACCCGAGAGGAAGAAAAACACCTTACCAAACTTCCTTTTATCTGTTCAGCTCAAATATGTGAAACTTGGTTACCACTACTTGGTTTCCAAAGCCATGTACCTCATGCTCATGCCAGCACTTTGCGTGATTTTTGCTCATCTTTCAACAGTCACAGTTGATGAGCTTTGGAATCAACTCAAATTCAATTTTGTGACAGTAGTTCTTTCCTCAACCTCAATTGTTTTTACTGCTACACTCTACTTCATGAGCCGTCCAAGAAAAGTTTACTTGGTGGACTTTTCATGTTACAAGCCCGGACCAGCTCATATAACATCTAGAGAACTCTTCATGCAGTTATCTTCAGCGTCCGAGGTTTTCACAGAGCAAAGCTTAGCTTTTCAAAAGAAAATCCTAGAGAAATCAGGCTATGGTGAAATGACCTACGCACCGAAAGGCTTGATGCGTGTCCCGCCAGACCAGTCCATGGCTGAATCCTTGATGGAATCAGAGATGGTGATGTTCGGAGCAATTGATGATCTCTTGGCCAAAACAAGGGTGAAGCCTAGAGACATAGGAATACTTGTGGTGAATAGCAGTCTGTTCAATCCCACGCCGTCTCTCTCAGCTAGAGTAGTGAATCACTACAAGCTTAGAGGGAACATTTTGACCTATAATCTTGGTGGTATGGGCTGCAGTGCAGGACTTATTTCTATTGATCTTGCCAAAGACCTTTTACAGGTTTGTTACTTCAAACGGCAAACTTTTAAGGTTTTTAAGGTGGTGCCACTTTCGGATATAGCAATTTAATTTGAATGATTTGACGACGGTACGGTTGATATATAGCATGATTTGCACAATGTGTGATATTCTTAAAATTAAGCATAAGTTTGTACATATTTCAAATCTAGGTGTCAAAAGGTCTCGGGTTTAAATATTTTTCCTTTATATAATAAAATTAATAATAATTACAAGGATTGACACTTCATTGTACCAGGTGCATCCCAACTCCTATGCCCTAGTGGTGAGCACCGAGAACATTACTCGCAACTGGTATTTTGGCAATGACCGATCGATGCTTGTCACCAACTGCCTCTTCCGTATGGGAGCAGCCGCAGTCCTCCTATCCAACCGGACATTTGATCGCCGTCACTCAAAGTATCAACTTATCCGTACTGTACGTACACATAAGGGTGCAGATGACAAGTCCTTCAACTGTGTCTTGCAGCGAGAGGATCTTGACACCCAAAGAGTTGGCGTCTCTCTCTCAAAAGACCTAATGGCTATAGCTGGAGAAGCCCTTAAAACGAATATAACCACTCTGGGCCCATTAGTTCTTCCAGTCTCCGAACAACTTCTATTCGTTGTAACCTTAGTTGCCAAAAAAATCTTCAAGATGAAGATAAAACCATATATTCCTGATTTCAAGATGGCATTTGAGCACTTCTGCATCCACGCGGGAGGAAGAGGTGTGTTGGATGAGCTCGAGAAAAATCTTGAGCTCACTGAATGGCATATGGAGCCATCAAGAATGACTCTTTATAGGTTCGGAAATACCTCCAGCAGTTCTTTGTGGTATGAGTTGGCGTACTCCGAGGCCAAGGGAAGGATCAAGAAGGGGGACCGAATATGGCAAATAGGTTTTGGTTCAGGATTTAAGTGCAACAGTGCCGTGTGGCGTGCTATAAGAGCTATCGACCCGGCCAAAGAGAAGAATCCTTGGATGGGTGAGATTGATGACTTTCCAGTTCGTGTGCCTAGAGTGGCACCGATTGTTTATTAAAAACATCTTCTCGGAAAAAAAGGTCATCGTCCATCGTTATTATTATTTCAATCGGCAACATGTTATTATCCGAATGCAGGAGTACTTAACATGGAATAAAAATGTTATTTTCACATCTCTTTTGGTGTCGAAACATAACATTATTGAAATTGGTGTTATAATGTAATGGTTCTAGCTATATGTTTTCACGTTTCTTTGTGCAATCCTGTCGTAGCACTGATCGTGTCCGATGTTTATTTATTATCGTGTGGTCAAGTTGGTGTTTAGCGGGATTCTTGCCCGCTATTTTCATTCCAATATATTTCGGTTTATTAAAAAAATATAT